>CM050437.1:75317173-75348320 GCA_027562315.1 Costus pulverulentus | reverse complement strand
ACAAACTGAATAACAACCATGCCATTATAAACATAAGAGTTTATTATATGATACTGATACAATCCCAAGGCCTCAAACATTAGCCTTAAGGGCATACCCCAACAGTTACTGCTTAGTTAGAGTTGTTTTACTAATTTACTCTCTGGTTATCCTTTCTATTAGATTTTTATTCTGTTGTACATGGTTATGAATGATTATTTATATTCCGTTGCATAATATGTTCTTATCCCAGATTACTGGGATTTTACACTTGTTCACATTGCATGCATGCTCTCCAACACAATATATTGGTTATTCGGGCTATACTGGGGGCGATGGAGTGCTAGTCGGACGTGTTTTGGGGATTGATCTATATAGTGCTATGGAGGACAACATCGTAGACTATATTGCTATTAGCATATAGTTGTGCTAGTATTTCATGGGTATGATTGGTTACTGGACACAGTACCATCAGATTATTAACGAGTAGTCATTTTCTATGTGTAAGTTGACATTGGGGACCATTGAGATATGAGTGTGTGTCCATAGGGGACGAGTTGGCCCTCAACTCTATATTATTTTTGTGTGTTGATGTATATTTATCATATTTGTTTATTGTTTATAAGTACATATTTAGTGCACACTAATAGGCTACATTGTATGTATGTGTGGCACGATATCCCTTAGTATTGATGCACCATGTACTTAATCCCTATTTAGCCCTTCTAGCTAACAACCCTTGTTCATGTGTTGTATTTCAGGTCCTGGTGTGGGTCCGTCGCTGATGGATCAGGCATAGTTAGATAGTGATAGAGGACTCCCCAGGTGTTAGTACTTGTATGTGTGAGTATATATGGATATTTTGGCTATGTGGCCGGTGTGTTGTATCATCTGTGTGGACGGAGAACTATCGTACATGTGTTATTAATGATTTACTATTGTTATTTGTTTTGGGTTTTATTATTTGATTGTGGTTTTCTGTAAACAGTGTTGGGTCGGGCTAGATTAGCAGGCCCAAATTGTCATATCTCATTGGTAGGCCGTCAGTTGGGGCCCAGTAGCCGTCGGGACATGATAGAAGTCCTACCTCACATCAACCCATAAGATAATTTATGTAAAGAATATGTTCTTTCCAAGCAACCAATAAAAAGTTTTCCACAAGAGTTTACTTATTATACAAAGAGCCTTCTTGAGCTCATCCATACCAACATATGTAGGCCAATTTCTCCATCCTCTTTCAGTGATCATCATTATTTTCTAACTTTTATTAATGATTTTAGTAGAAAGACATGAGTCTACTTCCTAAAGGAGAAATTGGAAGCACATGAAATATTCAAAAGATTTAAAACACAAGTGGAGAATTGAAGTGACCATACTATCAAAGCATTATGGTCCAATTGTGGAGAAGAATTTACATGTAAGCGCTTTCAAATATTTTGTCAAGAGAATGACATTAGAAGACTATTGACAGTGTCTTATTCTCCACAACAAAATGGAATGGCCGAAAGGAATAACTGAAAAATTCTTGACATAGTGAGGAGTATGCTACAAAGCAAAAGAATGCCTAAAGAATTTTGGGGAGAAGTGGTGGCTTGCTCGGTATATTTACTCAATAGATGTCCAACCAAAGGTTTAGAAGAAATGACACCACAAGAAGCATAGAGTGGTAAGAAGCCTAATATCTCACATTTAAAGATTTTTAGATCTATTGCATAAGCTCATGTTCATCATCAAAAAAAAGGAGAAAGTTGGATGATAAAAGTATCAAATACATATTCATTGACTATAATAAAAGTTCTAAAGCTTACAAGCTATTCTATCCACATAAAAATAAAGTCATTATGAGTAGAGATATGGACTTTAATGAAGAAGAAGCATGGGATTGGAGCACAAATGTGGAAGAAGGCCAAATCAAAGCCATGATTGAAGAGTCATTATCATCATCTTCAACAATTTCATCCACAACTTTATTAGAAGATAGTCCAATTCCAAGAAGGACTAGGAGCATACAAGAATTATATGAGGTAACAAACCAACTCAATCTTGTTTGCCTTTTGGTAAATGAAGATGTTGTGTTATTTGAAGATGCCATCAAATATGATAATTGGAAAAGGCAATGGATGAAGATAGATTCTATAAAGAAGAACAAAATATGGGAGATATGCACTTTGCCTCAAAGCCATGATTCCATTGGTGTCAAATATGTTTTCAAAGAAAAAAATACACAAAGAATGGTGGAGAAGTACAAAGCAAGACTGGTGGCAAAAGACTCCAAGCAACAAGTCGGAATCGACTATGATGAGGTATTTGCCTCATTCTTAGAATGGAAGCATTAGATTTCTCATCTCTTTAGCTTCTCAAAAAAATGGCAAAATTTTTAACTAAATATCAAATCTACTTTCTTAAAAGGTTTTCTTAAAGAAGAAGTTTATATTGAACAACCGAAGGACTATGTTAGAAATTACATGAGAATAAAGTGTTAAGATTGAAGAAGGCACTCTATATAGCCTAAAGCAAGCTTTAAGGGCATGGAATGCAAGAATAGATGTCGATCTTTAAAACAATGATTTTACACAATGTCAGCATGGACATGCCTCATTTTGCAAAGAAAGGAGTGAAAAATGCTATATCTATGTTTGTATGTGGATGATTTAATCTTTACAAGAAATGATCCACTCATGTTTGAAGACTTCAAGCTAGCAATAATAAAAGAATTTGACATAACCAACATGGAGTTGATGTCTTACTTTCTTAGTATTGAAGTGAAGCAAAGTTCACAAGGTATTTTGATTTCATAAGAAGGCTATACAAAGGAAGTACTAATGTGTTTTAAAATGGAAAATTGTTATCTAATTAGCATGCCAATTATTTGTGGAGTTAAACTTTCAAAAGAGGATAAAGGGAAAGTTATTGATCTAACACTTTATAAAAGTTTAGTTATAAGCCTAAGATATTGTATATGTTCAAGGTTGTATATATTTTATGATGCTGGAATAATGAGTAGATTCATGGAATAGCCTAAATCAATTTACTGGAAAGTGGCTAAAAGAATTTTAAGATACAATAAAGGTACTCTCTCCTACGGATTACTTTATTTGCATTTTAATAAATTTGATTTAGTTGGATATGATTGGGGAGAACTTGAAAATAGAAAGAGTATTGGATTTATCTTTTATTTGGTAGACACCATTTTCACTTGGTCATCAAAGAAATAAATTAGTGTTATACTCTCAACATATAAAGCAGAATATATTGCAACATCTTCTTGTGCGTGTCATTGTATATAGATTAAAAGACTATTGGATTATATACTTATCCAACAAAAGCAGACGAAAAATATTTTTATTGACGACAAATATGTCATTACAAATTCAGTCTATCATAAAAAGAGTAAGCATATTGACTTAAAAAAAAAAAAAAAGCTTCTTATCGGTTGCATAATACTCACGCAACACCTTTTATTTACTTTTTGAATTTATAATATTTATGAATTTTTAAGTCTGGTAATAAATTATCAGGGAAAACTTAAAACATTGAGGTCATGCTCAAACATGGGCTCAAGTTCGATATAGGTTCAGACCGTAGGTCTATTAAACCTAGTTTTTTTTTTCATTGTTTGATTTTAAATTATTCAAAGGGTGTGCGAATAGTAACTCAGATCTTAATGGTTGGCCCCTTCACTAGAATGAGTTTTCCATTTTCCAGCTCTCTCTCACTTTTCCTTCTATTTTGTCACCGAATCACCGAGAAGATGATTGAAGTACGATTAGCCCACTAATTATTCACAAGATGAGAGTTTTATTTGTCTTCAATTGTTTATTCTGATTTAAATCTGAATAAAAATTTAAATTATCATCTAAAGACAGTGATCCCGCCTCCAAATTTTATTTGTAAACTCCTTCCCTATAGGATAATAATCTCCAACAAAGCACATTGTGTGTTTTTCTTTTCGTTTCTTTTTTCTTTTTAACAAAAGCACATTTGTGGCTACAGAACTATTCCATAGTGCTCATTATCGGAGAAGTTTTACAACATGCTTTTTTCGAATTAATCTCAAAACTATCCCTTGGAAGATTAGTAAGCGTAAATGGGCATACGCGGCAAAATGGCAACGGAAAAACATGCAGGCAAGATATTCTTACAAATGCGCGTGTAGTAATGACATGTACATGTTACACAGCTCAAAATTTTCACTTCGCCCTCATGTGTATCCAGTTATTTTCATAGTTCATACAAGAACTTATAGGCCTTTTGCTATGTATGTAATATAATTGGAATCTTCCCAACAACAATAAGGTGATTCCAAAAAATATAACGCCACGTCAGCTGGCTATCTACTCTATACACACTGCTACAGCTTCACTCCCTTCATCTGATCGTTCAGATTGTTTGCATAATGAATGTCTCATGCTATCTATCGTCAGCATCAAAATCAAAATCCATGTCCTCATCTTTGTTAGGGCGTTGCTTCAATCTCTGGAAAATTTCATCCAGAGAGTCCGAAGAAGGTGCGCGAGTATGCAATGCAGATTCCTCAGCTTGGCGCAAAGGGAAAAACTTCTTTGCTCCTAAATTACTCTTCAAGCTTTGGAAGCCAGTCTTCATCGTGGCCCATGTTGACGTTAATCGAGAGTCACTGCCGACCATCAGGTCATCTGTCTGCTTTTGGGAGTCGCCTGCTTCAAGCAAAGATATAGATGCTGGAGGTGTAGCCTTTTCCTTAAGCGCGGGGCTGGTTGATCGCCTTCCTTGTTGTTCCCTTATCATTGCATACTTATTAGCAATAGCTTCCCGATTAGTAGTGTTTTTCCGGTTCTCTTCTTTTACAGCTTTCGCTGGAGTCCCTGCTCGCTCGGATAGGAATTCTGCTTCTTTCATCTCCATAACCTCCTTACCCTGAACAATATAACCATTGGATTTCTAGAATGAGATAAACTATAGTGAAAAAGATGAAGAGGATTGGGAGGCGTAGACACGCAAAAAATTATACAACGATACAAGTTATATAACGATACATATCTCTGGATGATAAAACAAATCATATTTTGCATTCTATATTTAAATACTAAATTCAAGTGAAAATTTGAAGGCTGGTGATATTATCTTCAATCAGCGCGAAGATGGCAAGAATCAACAAAATACAAGTTCGAAAATATTGGTCTAAACATGTCAATTTCAGAAACTAGCATATAGCATTTGGATTATGAATATAATTTGGTAATAAAACTTTAAATTTAGGAGATGACTTACAGAGGATGTATTGCCAGACTCGACAACCACATCTATACCATTAAAATTTCTGGCTAATGGCACAACTTGTTCACCAACTGTCCGACCTTGTTCAAGCCAAGACCTCTCTGGAGAAATTCAAAAAACTAAAAACTTTATATACTTGGAAACTTCTAAAAATCTTTGCAAGGAGATTAGTGACTAATGTTTTTGCTACAGATACAGGCTTGTGTGTCAGGTAAACACCATATAGAGAGAGAAACAAGCATTTCCCTCATAATTGTAGCGGAATGGTTAATATGACCACATATTACTAGAAGTGAATAAAGAGCAAAGCTTCAGCAAAGAGATGTATCCAACTGTGAGCTTAAAAAACAAAAGGAAAATGGATACCAATTAATAATCACCAGCCTCCTTAGCCGTACTTTGAGAAGAATATAATGAGATAAAATAAAGCCAAAAACTACATAATAACAGCTGAAGTCACGTTGCTCTTTAAGAGTAGACGAAGCATGTGTCACTATCAACCTCAAATATATGTTTCCTAAATGTGAAGATCTAAGTAAATTCTAAAGAAAATCATCTGGAATGGTAAAGTCAACTACATTAATCATGCTAGTAAACAATACAAACAGAAGTAAATTCTAAAGAAATAATCTGGAATGGTCTGACCAACTAAATTAATCATGTCGGTAAACATAAACAGAAAACAGATATTAGTTAAGAACAAATATTGTTAAAAATAAAGAAAAATACTTACCTTTCTGCAGGATTATGATACCAGAAGGATCAAAACCATCCATATCCTCATCCTCAGTTTGCAACTTGAGCCTTTTCCAGCTTCCAAAGCAGTTAACTACTCGATCAAAGAAATTACTTGCTACCAAAATGGTGTATATTACCATGATGAGTGGATAGATTTTGTTAAAACCTTTTCCAAAGAAAGGGACGGCTTCATCAATGTTCCCCATTCTCTGTTTTTTTTTATAGTGTGATGGTCATTGTTACGGACAAAATAAATACAGGTAATGGTAGACAATATTGCATAAAACAACTTAGTTCAGTAAATCAATAAATACCCACCAGATATTTACATAAGCTTGATTTTAATGGAGATTGAAATGTTCAAACCTCCGATCGAAAAGTCTATGAAACAAGAACAAGTCAAGCAAGAATTCACAAATATAAAGCAATAAATAAATTTGTCAAACCATTCAGAGAAGACTTTTTTTTATTATTTTCCTGATTAAGAGAATAACTTAAGTACGGCACCATTCCATGAAAAATTATTGGAAGTTCATGTCAACATACAAAGGAGTTATACTTTTTAGAGTACAGCTTATTTTAAAACTGAAAACCAAGCAAAAGTAAATACGCAATTAAAGTAGGAAATTACAATGAAGAAAAATTGTTAATAATAACTTGCTGTAGTCATGAAAGTATGAAACCTTCCCATTATAATAAATTTTGATAAATGTATTTTCAAAGATATATCTCCCTCAATGCTCACACTTCAAAGGAATTATGCTATAATTAGCAGAGGTTAAGCCATTTTTGTGAACGAGTGACAAGCTTTCTGTTTCTGTAAAGATAAATATATATATTTTAAATTTGAATCTTGCACACTATTGCAGGAAGAAAATATTTGGTTCTTTATTTGCTACAACTGGATGGAATTTAATCATTTTCTCCCACCATTTTCCTTACTGTTGTAAGACTGGGTGTGAATAATTAATTTCAATCAGAAAATCATATGCATCAAATTAGATTGGATCAGTTGCCAACAGCCACAAAATCAGACATAATCAGATCAGGAACAATATTAGCTTCGATTGAAACATTCAGATCCTTATCTAAACCATTCCTGCTTTAACTCACATTTTGAGCAGCAGTTGCGACCCTTTTATTTCTCCTAACTACTTTTTCTTGATCCAAGGTATTGTATCTTATATACTGCATTGGATGCTCACCAGCAAAGAACATGCTGCGAGAAGCACGTGTTTATAAGAAAAAATAAATTTCAACGAGAGAAAAGGGCAAGGGGAAAGAAAACGGACCTCTGAACTATGAGTTGGGCAAACACTATAACAGTTGAGCAACTAGGAAGAACCATGCTATGGTTTCTAATCATGAATATTACTTAATATCCAAAGCAAAGATGGTTACCTAATGGCTAAGAACAACCTCTCAGTGCTCCAAGAATCCCTAGGAGTTCTTACATGAAATGTTGAAAAACAGTACTGATTAAACATTGTTGAGGTCTACTTATATGCATGACTATTATGGTTTATCATCATTAACTCAACGTGTATCATTAAGAATTCAAGTCAGAAATATTTATGTCTCTTTTGTTGCAAACTATTCCATTTTTTACCACAAAAATCATGATCAAATTGAATAATAGTAGTGTTGAATGGTTGATGACTTCTTACTAAACGATCCCAATTTCTGTGTGAGAGCAAAAGAATATATATTAGTTAGAAATTTTAGCTTTAAATAACAAACTTCTTTAGATACTAAGATATAACAGCATTATAATCAAGTTTCTATGTTTTCAATCAATTTTCTAATTTCTATTAGTTGCTTTTAGTTACCTTAAACAGGAAAATAAACAAACAAAATTATACGTTAATCTAGTGTTCTATTCACTCAACAAATAAGTAGAATCTCCTACAAATTGTCATCTTTCAGACAACCCATGAGTAATTTTTTATGAGAATATGATAACTCAGTTGCTACAACAAAACTCAATATATATTTACCAATTAATTATATCACACTCACTTAAAAACCCCTTGGTTTAGCTTTCCATTAAAGGCTTTGTGTTTTCATTTTATGTGCTTATAGCTATGAATAAATGAGTATAGTAATAATGGTATCCGTATCAATGATTGAGGAAAAGGAATAGATAAGAGATCACAACAGCACTTGCCCTTTCAAAAATAGTCTTTGCATTATCTCCAAGACGGATAAGATTAAGAAAATTGTAAGAAATTGGAGGGGCATAGCGTGCAACCATTCTGGCAAAAATATGATCAATATTCAGTATTCAACAAATATGATAAATGTATATAAGAAAAAAAATGTAAATTAGATACTTACGAGCATATCATAAGCAAGCTCACTGAGCTTGTTTGTCTCGGAGTGAATGAGTAGAACGTCAACATTCCAATCTTGAATAATGAATAATATGTGCAAATGCACATGTACATGAGAGGAATAAATGCAGCAATCTGTAACGCAGGCATAAAGGGTTATTGATTTTTTTTTAAGAAAAAGAATAAGCAATACAGGTAAGATGTGGCAACATTTACAAGTACAAATATTTCGTTGTGTTACTTAAACCAACCAAACACAAATATATACATATATGTACATATATATGTACATGTATATATATATATATATATATATATATATATATAGTAGTGCTTGAATAAATGAAGTAGTGCTTCCCTGCCAGTAACTGAATATTCCATACTTACATGTACCTTTTCTAGTTGGAACTTGGAACTCAAAATCAATTTTCTGATGCAAACAGACGTACATTAATTCTGATTTTTTTTTTCATGTCATGATTTCCGCCCATTTAAAACAGGAGGTTTTCAGTTTTAGAACTTTTACGTTTTATCTTTTAAGAAGAATATTGTATTCTAAAAGTATAATATATGAATTACCTAATTTAGGTATTCTTTTAGTGTTCCTTGCAGGTCATAGGAGTGCATGTTAAACGACAAGTTTATTCCTTATATATAAATGACTACAGAAAATATAGCAGACAGCATATTCTACTTGCCACCAAAAATGCAAAAGCAAAGAGGAAAGTAAATGATTGCTCTATTTGCAATCACTAATTACATTTGCAGTGAAAACCGACAAGTTCTTGAGTTTTCCGTATTTTTCTTGGTTGTTACCTGGACTAACACCTCTTGCTTTCCCACAGCATTTATAAGAATGGAAAAGAGAGACAAGTCTACCCCACTTGGCAATAAGGTAGCTTCAGCCAAAAGAATAGCAACCGACATGCAACCAAGTATCACAGCTAACATTTTCTGCAGTTGCTGCCGCAGTATACATCGCCATACAAATTCTGAAAAGTCATCAACTATGTAAATAACTATTTCAAGAAGTCTACAGTTCTAAGCCATCTTTACATTATCCTTAGAGAAAAAAAAAACTCAAAATAGAACTGAACGCTAACTTGCATTCCCACATAAATGTATGCATTTCAATCTCAGAATATACAAAACAAATCAGAAAAAGAACTAAAACTTGGAAAGAAGTTTACCGACAATATCAATATAGGAACCTAGTGTGCTCATTCGGCTCACTCTAAAACTTGAGATGTACCTCCTGCAACCAATATAATCATATCACATGCACCTCAAGTAAAGTGCCACTAGATGTATGCTGCAACAACTTTTAATATACTGACCTAATATCTCAAATAAACAAAAGATTATATCATTTTGTTGACCCATGGTATTCCACTTTTTCTGTAAGGTTCTCTGTCAAGACCCTGACAGCACATGTCATGTTACTACAAGAGAAACTACAACACACACACAAGTGTGTGCTATCGAGTTTGCATGCACCAACATTGTATACACCAATATAATCAGTGTCGCAGATTACCAATACCAAGTGCAAAGATAAATTGAAAATTACATGATCCGTAATGTAAGTTGTATGTTCAAAGTTATTAGTTCTCCACTTCAGGCTCCAACATATGGTTTAAATAAATAATCTAGACAGTGTGGTACCAGTATACCAGGCAAAATACCAAGCCACATTGCTCAGTGCGGCTAAAAATGACGAACAAAAAGAACATATACTAAGCAACATGGCAGCGCAGGTGAGCAAAATTTAGAATCACAGTCCAAGCATCCAAATCAGACTGTTGTTAGACCAACACATACTATACTATATTTATTGCCTATCAGTTATGTACCAGCCATACACAATAATGTTTCAGATAAATCTAGACAGTGTGATAACAGTATATCAGACAATATACCAAGCCACATTGTTCAGTTCGGCTAAAAATGACAAACAAAACTTAGAATCACAATCCAAGCATCCGTATCAGATTATTGTTACACCACTACTTACTATACTATATTTGTTGCATATCGGCTAAGTACCAGCTATACACTATAATGTTTTACACAAATACATATTGCATTTGTATATAGTGTATGAGGCTTACTGATACAAAGTGGTTCATGCTCCAGTCTCATGTCAAACCAGTATGGACTGGTTCACTAAACCTTGCAATATAGAATCAATCATTGCTTGAGATTTAATGTTATGACCACCAATCTACATGTCAACCAGTTTTAACCACATGGGACCAACGAAACCATGATATGCACATTATTTAAGCTGAACTATATGGTTTTAAATATAAATGTTAAGAAAATAAAAAGATTTAGTATTTCAACAGAATTATTAAGTGTGCCCATTGTTATTGGTTTTCTAAACAATCAACTCAGAATGATCCAAGAAATGGAATCAAATCACGTGAAGAGATCCTCTGTAAATGAAAAAAAAAATGTCTAGCATGCAAGTTGTCTACTTCCCCGTAAAATAAGGTGCTTCAGAAGGGCATCTGTGATAAATAAGCTAATCAGCATTACATAAACTTTTCCTCTAATTCCCTTATATATTTAATCAAAACCATTTTTTTATTGCAAAGAACGAAGGACCCAATTCAGAGCCATGTTCATGTGGATGTTTACCAAAAGGCAAGCATCAAATTACAAATATTATGATCAAATGAAAGTTTTCTTAAAAGTAAATATTTTTATAATTAGTTACCAAGACAGCTTCAGCTAAAACATAACAATTAAAACAAAAGAATTGAAGACAAACCATTCATTTGATTCACGACGTGCATAATTTTTTATTGTGTCTTCAAGCTCTAGGGCTTCCACCACATAAGTTATATATTCACTGTACAAAGTCATGAAATGTGTGAGAAATTACAATCGAAAGATACTATTCCAATTTTAAGTTACCAGCAATGACAACTTTATCAAAAATTTACTATTATCAGTGTATATTGGTCAATCTAGTTAATAGAGATGAATAAAAAACAGAGGAGAAAAATGCTTCATGAATTTCCCCAGTTACTGTAAAAATAACAAAATCCCATTTCAAGCTAAGTTATATATGCAGACGACAAAAATTAAGAATCTAAACTCAAATAGATGATACCTTTTGTATCTATAGTACTCCTCTCGAGCTTTCCTTAGCTGGCGTCTAAGCGCAGCCATTGTCTTATCATCAGTATCATAATCCATATCATTTTCACCTAGTCTACCACCCGATGGCTTGAAAGAAGGATCTTCCTTTAACTGAAAAATACATCATATTGAAGGCTAGTGCACCAAAACTAATTATTTCATCATACAATCAGAATTAATCTTCTTATGTACTTCAAGAAAATTACCATTTGAAGCAACATTTCATCAATAACATCCATATATGGTCTTAGGGGATCGCGCTTTGACATCTGATTGGATGTGGCTTGTGCAACCTACATCAGATATCATTTGTGGTTGTAAAAATTGTGGTTATAACAAAATACATTAGTTCCTTTCTCTTTATGTAAAGAAGATTATCAGTAACTACTCTAGGCTAAAAAATCAGTACTGACCACAATTGCATTTGAGAACTCTTTGTGAGCATTGTCAAGCTTTACAGCCATTTTTGCAACTCTGTGTGATAGAACTTTTTGGCGGTAATTCCAGTCTGCATTCCTCCATATGCTTTTTGGGATTTCGCTAAGGCCAAAACCAAGAAGAAAAGCACCGGTCACAAGCCCAAATGTATTTGAACAAGCCATGGCTAAGCCAACAACACTACCGCTCCTGTTGTTGAGGAAGCAAGTTGGGTAAAATTTATGGGCAAGAAAAAAGAAAGAAAGAAAGAAATGATGACATGACTAAGTAAAGGTATCTAAACCAATGGAAAATATTTGAATACATAAATAATTTGATACATTATTGGTGCATATTTTACCTTTATAAATTGTAATGGGATATGAATATTTAGTCAGGTTCTATTACGAGAGACAAAAGCATTCTAACTCCTCAGTATAACAAAAAGACAAATGAAAATTATTCAATAATGTCAATAACTTTTCAGTTAAGAGGAAAGTTTCCAAACTCCACAAACTCTTGATAAGCCAATGCGGTAAAAAATATATATGCAATTTGACTGACCTACAAATAAAGGTTATTGTGCGAGTCATTCTGCAAGGTAAGTTGCATTAACATAGAAAGAAGCAATGCCATACAATGTCTTGGTGCCAGTCAAATCACGAACTAATGTAAAAAATAATAACAAAATTTGTTCAAAGAACAACTAGGTCCAGGCCTAGATATTTGAGTATAAGAAGACTTGAACCATTTCGGGGATATATATGGTCAGGTTGGGAATTCCTACCTAATCATTGACACCAGTGTCTTGGTACATGTTTCTGTAATTTTAATGCTCAAAGATTGCAATGTAAGATTGACATGTAGTGAATAGGAAGAATCAATAGTTTTTGCAGATATTTAAAATATTTAAATATGCAACATGTATATGTTTTTTAAAATAATTAATTAATTTTAAAATATTTTCAATGATTTAAAATAGACTTTGGTTGTTTTGAACCATTTTAGAATATATGCATTTTAGAACAAATAATTAGGATAAAAGTACATTTCAAAACAAATAAAAAAGAGTACAAAAATTAACAATAAATGAAATTAAAGGCGTCTTCTATACAACACATGATTTTATAACAAGCACGTAATAGAATCCAAGAGAAGTGACTCGTGCATTTGTATATCCCTAACTTAGAATGTTAATAAAATGGTATGAAGTATGAACTATAAACTAAATAGCATAGTCGCATTAAGTTACACAAATAAAGGAAGAATATGAAATTGTTTTAGGGCAATATATCACAAACCATTTCTTGTGCATAATGATAAGAAAAATAAGCCCAAGCAAGCCTATGGAGCCCACTACAGTATAAAAAACCAAGTTCGCATGCAAGCTTGTCTTCAGTTTTTCTTTAACTGTGAAATCGCCAGCATCTTCATAACCCTGAAGAGTAGGAACCAGAGCCCTGCTTAGAGAGATAAAAGTAATTTAAAACCATGGGCACAGATATAGTAGCAATTAACACATAGTTTATTTCGTATTTCACTAATAGGTTATGCAATATAAGTGGTTTCCAATATCTCATTGAACAAAGCTGATAGAAGGCTTGAATTACATTCCAAAATCAGTGCTAAAATCCAATCACTTAGTAACAATTGGTATAACCAAAATATGATTTAAAGAATAATGTTAGTGTAAGTTCATACTGAAATACTAATCAAATTAGCACCTAACAGGTGGCCTCCCAATGGAGACTGCATATAAGTGTAGATAGCCATCTATCCTAAATTATCAGAAGGTATACTAGGTGTTATAAATGGCCCTCCCATTCCTCAGTAGACCACCAAGTTAACTGACTACACAACAAAGAGCCAACCCTCAAGAACAATATATTGCTAACATGTGAACTAAGAACAATTGCTAATTCAAAAGTCCTATTATCCATGTTTGCCATCATACTCGAGCATGAAAGTACTACAACTTACTAACACTTGAGGTGCAATATAGAGATAAAAAAAAATGCGGCATACCATGTTAGTAGAAACATGCTCCAATAAGACCAGCTCCAAAAGAAAACAATGGCACCATTATTATGTCTGATAATTGTCTGCGACAAAAAATAAACTCTAGTTACCCACCTTGAATAGAAGAATGAAGAAGTGATGTATAAATAATAAAAATGCTGGTAATTTATTACCAAGATTTAAGTAGGTGCCTGTATTACTTGTTATTTCAACTGGGAGCCTAAGCTGTCGCACTTTTGTCAGTCAATTCAAATATTAGTTATAATTAATGGACTTATTCTTAGATGACAAGCTAAGTAGACTTTTGCACATCCCCACTTCATTTGGTGGTGAAGTTTACAAAATTAATTATTTTTGTCTTTCAAGTGGTATCTTTGTTCCCCAAAGATAAAGCCTTAAACTTTTAGAATTTCTGACTAAGCGTAAGTATCAAGTGAAATAGCAACTTAAGCATCCCACAGTAGTCTATAAATCAAAACTATATTCCACACAGATTAACCTTGTATGTTTAGAACAAAGGCACATATTTGAATGCCATATTTCGTTTTACATGGCAAAAGAACCACAAAGCACATAGATAAAAGATCATCTCATAGTACCGGAAGTTATTTTGTAAATGAGATATGATCCATAAAATAAAGAATTCCTACTTTCTAGCTATTCTACAAGTGTGAATCTGTGAAAAATGCCAAATTCTAGTCAAGTCGTGGATGAGATAAGCCTTGCAAAGAAATGGCATCTTGATCACGAGGTTTAACATTATGCAATCAACGCTAAAATCTATGAAGGCACCACTATAATTCAACAACCAAAAGCTTTAAAGTTTTCAGTCAGAAAAGCAAAGCATTGTTGAAGCTGAAATTCTGTTTAACATTAGGGTACAAAGTATTCCGGACCCAAATTACGAAAATCAACTCAACCTAGGCTTGGCCCGTTAAGGCGGAGGATGTTTTACTTGTACTCAGAACAGGGATCCATGGATCACCAATAAACATCTTCACATATTTTAAAACAAATTTCAATAAACTAGGCACTTCCTCCCCAAAATTTCAAGATAGAATTTCTCTACACATCAAACCTAACGCAGTATCCAAGGTTTCACAGCTAAACAATGATATTACTCGGCAACATATATAGTCAATTTAGGCAGATAGATGCAGTTTTAGTAGACCATCTAAAAAACTCATAACATCTTATCAAGAAAAGAATCAACAGCAGAGTAATTTCCCCAGAAAATCAAGCTGAAATATTCGAGCTTCCAAATTTAGAGATCAAACCAATCATACAAACAAGAAAATAAATACAAAAAGAAAAAGGGACCCTGGTGATCACCGAATTCAGTATGATGCACCGAACAAAAATTACTAATCCAATCAAATTGGAATCACATACATGCGAACAATTCTAGCAGAGTGGGGAAAGAGGAGGTGCAGGAGAAGGTAGGAGAGATCTTACGGTCCAGATGTCGGCGGGGACGAGGATGATAATGGAGAGGGAGCAGAACCAGGCGTATCCGACCGTGAGGATGACGTATCGGGGCGTCTCCGGGCTGGCGAAGTAGCGCAGCGTGATGGTCACCATCCCCAGCGTGAGGGGAAGCGATATCAGATAGAAGACCCACATGATTTGTTTATTTTTACCACCTTCTTTCCCGTGCCTTCGTTAATCTTCCTCTTCCTCCTCTTCCTCTTCCTCCTCCTCCTCCTCCTCCTCGTCCGCGGCGTGAGCTATTCTCCTCCGATTCTCGGCACAGGCGGACAGGGTCAAAGAGAAGCAGATCCGATCCCACGAGCTGAGGGGCGAAGGTGGAAGTTCAACAAAGGGCACCGACAAAGACAGGAGAAATTTGCTTCTTTCTTTTAATACAAATAATATTTTTTTTTCACCTTTTAATACAAATAATAAGAAAAAAAAAAGGAACACACAAATTAACATATTACTTATGCACTCCTTGAATTTTTGTATTTTGTGTATGATACATAAATATTTAGCTTTATCTATCTAGTCGGGTATCCGAACCATTATTGCTGGTTCGGGTATCCAATTGATTAAATAGGACATATTCAAATTTATTATATGCAACCTAAGTCAAATTTGAGTCAACTTCAAATTCAAATATATAAATACCCAAAATTCATGTCTAATTTACTAAATAATTATTAGCAAATTAATAATTAGAAATGTATATTAATATATTACATAGTAAACTATAAGCCAATGTTTGAGTTTTTTTATCAATGAGCTCCAAGATATAGCTAAGAGTGTTAGTTTTTTTTTTTCGTGTGTTTTCTCCTACAGAGTGTGTTTTCTCCTACAGAATAAAAAGAAAAAAATAGTTAGAAAAAAACATAGTAAAAATGTCACGTGACCATCAATTGCACCATCATAAAAAGAAAGGGAGAAGGGGGCACGCAACAGAGAAGGAAAACGATGACAGGCGGAGAGGGGCTATGTTTTTGCAGCGGGGTGTCCCTCTACAAACTTTGCAGTGGAAGACATATATGGAACATGATAAATCAGAAGCTACATCTCAAGTCCTTATAGTTGGTATGACATTTAATAGTGATGATTCAGCATATAAGTTTTATAATGATTATGCTAGAGTAATGGGGTTCAGTATAAAGAAATTTCATTTTGATCGTCGAAAAGATGGTTGCTTGAAATTGTGTACATATTGTTGTAACAAACAAGGGATTAGACAAGTTGACCCTTGATATACTGATAAGAAACCACATCCAGAGACTCGAACAAATTGCATGGCTCGGTTAGAGTTCAAAATTGACAAGAATGATGCGTGGACGTTGTCGAAAGCTGAATTAAACCATAATTATCCCATGACAAATCCAAATAAGGTGCACATGCTTAGATCTCACAAAAAAATATTGTCATTTCAATGTGCACTTATTGACCAGATGATAGAGTTGGGTATGAAGGCCCATCATATATATAATTATTTTGAGTCTGATGTAAGCAATAATAATGTTGGTTTCATAAGAGAAGATAATAACAACTATATTCAAAGAAGTAGAAGAAAAACTTTGGATGGCAAAGAAAGTAAGGGTATTCTTAGGTACTTGAAGGAAAGATAGGCCAAAGATCTTTCATTTTTTTTATGCTATTGAAGCTTGTGACCACTCAGGAGAGATGAAGAACTTTTTTTGGGTTGATGGTCAATCTATAATAGATTATGCATACTTTGGAGATGATGTATGTTTTGATACAACTTTTCAAACAAATGAATACAATATGCCCTTTGCACCAATCGTGAGTTTGAATCATCATAAACAAACCATTATATTAGGAGCTGCATTACTGTATGATGAGTCTGCTAAATTATTTATTTGGTTATTCGAGACCTTTTTGGAAGCTATGAATGGTAAGTATCCAGTTACTATTTTCACGGATCAATCAGCTGCGATAGCTAGAGCAATACAAACGGTGCTACCAAATACAGCACACCGTCTTTGTTTATGGCATATAATTCAAAATGCAGCATTACAGCTATCTCACGTGATTCATAATAATAGTACATTTGCTAAAGATTTTAAACATTGCATATACGAGCGGTGTACAGTTGATACTTTTGATAAGCTATGGTAGAATCTTTTAATGAAATATAATTTGGTTGAACATCCATGGATGGCTAATATTTATAAACTACGGTCAAAGCGGGCTGCATGCTGATGACTCTAAATTTTATAGTATTTTTCATACTTATTTGCTAGTCTTTTGAGTCATAATCTTACTCTTTTACTTTATTTTTATACCTTATTTGCCAAATGCTTCGGAATCTACACCATCTTTGGTTTTTGATCAATTTCAGGCAAAACGACATCATTATCACCGGTTTTCGAGCAATCTCAATGCATGAATGAGTTCTAACCATCAAGAGGAGTTTACACATCAAATTTCAAGTCAAAATAGACCTTCTAGCAAAACTACGGCACTACCGTATTTTCTAGTGAAACTCTCACGGTATCGTATTTTTGGTTGCCTTTAATCAGAGATTTCAGACAAAATACGGCACTATCGTATTTTTGGGACAAACTGCAACGGTATCATATTTTTGGAGGATTTCAAACAGAAAGTTTTTGAATTTTTGGGCAAAATACGGCACTGTCGTATTTGTATTACGGTACCATATTTTTGGCCCAGTTTCTCGATTTTTCCGCCGCAAACTTCAAAAGACCATATCTTGAGATTTAGGCCACGAAATTGAGATCCGAAAGAAGCTGCGGACTCGTCTCAATGAGGCGAAGATAAAGGGACCAAAAGACCAAACTTTTAGGGGGGATCCACGGCAAATTTGAGGAAGGGCGGCCGCGCTAGGGTTCGATGGTTCTCAGCCTACAGACCACCTCCAGCCACGATTTTTGACAGAGAGCTTCGCCTAGTGGAGGTGAACACACAGCTGATGTTTCAGAATGTAAAGATTCCGATCGAAGGAGAAATCAATGAAACAGCGGTGACAGCACTGTTCAAAGCGAAATTACGGGCTGTAATTTCATTACAGCCCTGTTTTGTAACTCTTCTCTCCTTATTTTGATTTCCTATCATATAAAAACATGTTTTATTGTAATCCTTTCATCATGGTAGCTTAATCTTCTTGGGGGACATGGGGGTGTAATCCCTTTTATTTACTAATGACCAGAAAACATTAAATTTGTCATGATAACTATGATAATTCTGCTTATATGATTAGTACTTGATCTTTGACTCTCCTTAGTTTCATCTTATTAGCATGTTTTAGAATTTTGCAAAATAGACTGAGAAGTTGATTGCTTGAAATTCGGAACCCTAGAAATCATCGAGTTTAGAACTTATCATAAGAGATTAGGTTTGTTCTTTGAATTCTAGTTTTTAGAGATCTTTATTGCCATGTTGATTTTCTGATTCTTTGGATTGAGTTATTGAGTTAAATGTGAGGATACTGCAAGAGATTGAGTGTCGGAGCGTTGGAAAACCATAAGTAGGACCTGTGTTGAGACTCGGATGCACGAGAGTGATCCTTGAGTCTCCACTTGAGATTATTAACCTAGAATTCGGATGCACGAGAGTGATTGATGTAGCAACTAATGGGTGAGGGGGTCCTTAAACCGTACTCTAGGGTTTTACATAATGTGCGATAAAACGGGAGAAGGTCGTGAGACGAGGGAAGAGAAAGCACGTCGGAAAGTGTAGGGAATCCGGTAGAAAGCACGACGAAATAGCGATGAATTCAATCGGGGCAACACGAATGCAAATGAAAGAGAACGGCACCCAACTAAATAATGCAACGCACTAACCTCGTAGCAAGTTTAGCAATTTCCTGCAACTCACTTAGCACGTTTAAGCTTAGCTCGCATTGGGGACTACGGTTCGCGGGGTTCAGCTCGCGCACCTATGAAGCTGAAACAAAACCAAGAACAAGAGATCCAACCACGCCTCCGATGGCGGATGGCCGGGGGGTGAAGGGTCGAAGAAAACCATAGCGAAGGAATGCAACTAAGACGTAAAGAAACAGGTGAACCTGACCCACCGGAAGAGTGGGATTTACTTCTTAAAGCAGGAAACACAAGCACGTCGAGTCGAGACGCCAGTCGCCGACTCTTACAAACTCTGAAGGCGAAGCGACTTCACCTTCCACACAAGCTGGAAGCTCACTCTTGCTCACCAGGAGATCTCTACCTCTAAGAGAACTAAGGATGGATGCTGGCCAGCCCCTCTCTTTTATAAGGTAAGGAGGGGAATAAGACAAGGGGACAGCATCCTAACAAACTAACTACCATAAAGTGGTCAAGCTGCCACATAAAACAAGAGAGCATAAAATCCTATCAACTATCAACTACTCCTGCAAAGGGTGCAGGTCCTTTGATCCTTCAGCGTATGGGTCCTGGCGGAGGCGCTTAGACGCGCTCCGAGCACATTGCGACAAAACAGCAAAACTTGGAAGTCGTGGGCTGGGTCACCACCGTTGCGGCTCGCTCTTGGGCCGTGTTGCTGATGAGATTGAGCTGCCATCTGGAGTGGGTTCTTAGAGGACCCGCTTGTGGTGCCCTTGGGTTTGGTCACTTCGGTGTGGATGGCAAGGGGGAAAATGATGCCCGTGAAGCGGTCCGGCGGCTTTCTTTGGCATTGGGATCGCTCGATTGTTACTTTGTCAAGATCCTTTGGGTCATCATGGGGTGGAGCAACATGGTAGGGAGGGTGGTGCACGTCGAAATGTGGTCGTCGGGGCTTCAATAGGTCTTCAGGGGCGAACACGGCCGTGTTCGAAAGCTGGGACTTTGGTCGGGGAGAACACGGGCGCTGGCACAGGCGTGTTCAAGGCCGTGTCGGGCACGGCATTGTTGGTCGGTGTGGACACGGCATGGCCGTATCAGGCGTCACGGGCGTGCTTGGCTCTGGGAATTCTGGTCGAGGCAGGCACGGGCGTGATGGAGGCCGTGGCGGCGTTCGCGTCCTAGGCCGACCGTGTCACGGGCGTGATAGTGGGCACGGCCTGGGCGTGTTTGGGTCTGGGGAACTCCGATCGAAGCGAAAACTCTAGGGAAAATTCCTTGAGTTCTCGGGAGTCTCCCCAAGTGCCTGTGGGAGGGATTGGGCTGCCCTCATGTGCATGCATGGATCCGGCCTCTTCTCCAACAAGGTCGATTGCTCCTGCATCAGTGATCTTTGAGTTCTCTGTTGATGGTTTACTTATTTTCAGCATCGAATAGATCTTGCACGAGAGTGAGGATCAGTTCTTTGTATGATTTTCTGCACGAGAGCGAGACAATTTCTTTACGAGGTAAGCTTTGTCTTTATCATGATGAAATTAGATTGACAATCACATATCTAAATCTAGGCATTAGAAATTTAAGTGGATGAACCCCTAGTCCCAGTTCTTCTTCTCTGATATCTTCTCTGTGTTCTTTTCGATAGTTTGATTCACTATTTTCTAATTGCCTAACTAGCGAGAAATCGATTATTCAGTACTTAGCAACAAGGTCTCTGTGGTTCGATATCTTTTTATTACTTCGAGTATCCGTGCACTTGCGGAGTACAACAAGTTTTTGGCGCTGTTGCCGGGGACCTTGGTTTTGTCAATATTGAAGATATTGAGAGTATTTCTAGACTAGGTTTTTGTCTTTGTTTTTATTCACTGTTTTATGTATTTTTGTTTTCCTATTTTTGAAGTTTAGATTTATTTTATTTTTTTATTTTTCCTTATTATTCTGCATATTTTGAACTTTTTAATCTGTTTACTTGTGTATGCGCAGAAATTTAAGATCAGGACCACTAGTTCCTCTAGACCCTGAAATTAACAAAACTCATAGATTACGCAAGAAGCTTAGATTTGCAGAGGTACAAGAAGAAGAAGTGATCAAGGCTGAGAGAAGATCTTTGCGTGACTATGCTGCCCCTAATGCACAAGGAATTCACTTTAGTGTCACCAGGCCGGCCATTGATGCGAACAATTTCGAGATCAAACCAGCGTTCCTATCTATGCTTCAACAAAATTAGTTTGGAGGATCTCCACTTGAGGATCCTAATATTCATCTTTCTCTTTTTCATGAATTGTGTGATACAATTAAAATTATTGGAGTTTCTGATGATGCACTAAAATTGCGATTATTTCTTTTTTCTCTTAGGAACCGAGCACGTGATTGGCTACACTCTCAACCTTCTGGAACGTTCACAACTTGGGAGCAGCTATCTAATGCTTTTCTGATGAAATACTTCCCTCCCAGTAAGATGATTCATTTAAGAAACCAGATCACGGGATTTGCTCAGAAGGAAGGAGAATCTCTTAGCGAAGCATGGGAGCGATACAATGAATTGCAAAGGAAGTGTCCTCACCATGGCATGGAGAGATGGGTTCTAATTGAAACATTTTATTATGGTTTGCTCAATAATACACGTCTCACAGTTGATGCTGCTGCAGGAGGAGCTTTCATGAGCAAGACATTGGAGGAAGCCTATCAACTGATTGAAGAGATGGCTTTGAACAATGATCAAAATTCCAAAGAAAGAGGAGTGATATATCGACCTCCTCATGGTAAGAATGATGGTAATGATTTTCGCACTGTAGCTGAGAAAGTTAAATCTTTGTGCAATTGTTTTGATACGTTTAAAATGCAAACTCATGCTATTTCTTCTTCTATTACTTGTGAGATTTGTGGGAATAATCGGCATAATGCTGAGGGGTGCAAAATAATTGTTGATAGGGGTGAGGAACAAGTTAATGTTTTGGGGGGATACAATCAAAGTAGATCTAATGACCCCTACTTTAATACCTACAACCCTGGATGGAGGAACCACCCTAATTTGTCCTGGAAAAGCAATAATTATGCTAGTGAGCAGAATGAACATAGGGGGTTTCAACAAAGAACACAAGAACAGAGTCAACCCCAAAAACCCAGCTTAAAAGAGATGTTTACTCAATTTATGGGGTTCCAGAAAAAACAGAATGATAATGTGAATGAGAGTATGAACCAGATCAATTCTAGTGTGAATGAGAGTCTGAAACAAATCAATTCTAGGATAGATGATATTGTTGCTCACAATAAAATGCTAGAGTCACAAATTGCACAGCAGGCTAGCACTTCATACAGATCCCCAGGAAGGTTACCTGCCAAACCTGAACCAAACATTAGGGAGCAATGCAATGCTGTCATAACTAGAAGTGGAAAACAATTGGATGATCCAAGGGGATCTCTAGATCATGATAAGGTAGAGCCCAGCATTAAGACTAGCAGTGAACCTGTACTGGAATCACAACCCGCACATGAGCGGTCCCGAACTAGTTTGTCACCTCACAAGGGTGATGAACTTAAAAGTGATTTACCATGTAAGGCTGATGATTCTAAACCTAGTTCACCACCACCCTATAGGCCATCTATTCCCTTTCCCAGAGGATTGTTCAAGCAAAACTAGATAAATAATTTGGACAATTTTTGGATGTTCTTAAAAAGCTTTACATTAACATACCTTTTACTGAAGCTTTATCTCAAATGACATCTTATGCAAAATTTTTGAAAGAAATTCTGTCTAACAAGAAAAAGATTGAGGATTATGGTACTGTGGCACTTACAGAGGAATGTAGTGCTCTTATTCAGAATAAGTTGTCACCTAAACTAAAGGATCTAGGTAGTTTCTCTATACCTTGTTCCATTTTGACCGAGCCTTATGTGATCTCGGTGCAAGTGTTAGTCTAATACCTTATTCTCTTTACAGGAAATTAGATATTGGAGAGCTCAAACCAACCTCAATTTCTTTGCAACTTGTTGATTCATCAGTTAAATATCTGGTTGGTATATTAGAAAATGTTCCTGTACAAATTGGTAAGTTTTTCATACCTGTAGACTTTATAGTTCTAGAGATGGAAGAAAATTCTAAAAAATCAATTATTCTTGGTAGGCCTTTCTTAGCTACATCCGGTGCATTAATTGATGTTAGAAAAGGAAAATTGACTTTTGATATTTGTGGTGATAAAATTGAATTTGATTTAATTGATTCTTTAAAAAGGCATCACACTCAGGGACATGTTGTAGCATAGAAATAATTGATGATGAGGTTGTTTGTGACATGCATAGTTTATTTTGTTGGGAAACCCCGAGGATTTAAAACTTTTACAAACAAGCACAGCGGAAGCAATCCCCGAAACAGGCCAGTCCCAAAAACCCAGAAGATCGAGTCTTGCGAGGGAATCGACACGGTGAGTAGGAGATGATACCTTGAAGCGAATGCAATGCAGGCGCCCAAGTGTGCGCCCTCTGCAGTCTCGCACACAGCCGAACCTGGAGTCCTCTTCTTCCACGCCCGGTGCTAGCCTCGGGAAGAAGATCCACGTCTTTGGGAGACTTCCTCAATCACTTGCGCCAACTCCAGAGGAGATGCCAAGTAGACGAGGTGGAGCTTCAACAAAGTCCAACTCTCGAAGCACTCCAACGCGAACCGAACAGGAATCAACCCAAGCCAAAGTCCAACTTTGGGGAGGAGGGAGACAAGGAGCTTGCAGGAACTGAACCAAGTAAGGAGGAAAGTCCAACTCTCTCAATGGCCGAATATCTCAAGAGTGGCGACAAGGGGAAGAGGAGGGGAAGAAAGGCGACAAGGGAAGAGTGGGGAGTTTTATACACTTGAATAGGTGCACCTCTTCGCAAGTGAAGAGGTGCACCTCTTCGCAAGTGAAGAGGTGCACCTCTTCATGAAGAGATGTACCCCTTCAAGAGATCAAAACCAATTTCCTACTCTAAGCCAAAGCCAATTCGCCCACTCCAAGTAAAATCCCATTCGCCTTCTCCAAGCAAGAAGCTCCAAGCATCTCACTTTAAGTGAGATGTCCAACTTGGATTTGTCCACCTCAAGGAAATGCGCCAAGCTCACTCCAAGTAGCTTGTGCCATTCCATTTGGCCCATTGGCCCAAATGGCTTATTGAGCCCATTTGGCCTATTAACCCAACTTGGTCTATTGGGCCCATTTGGCCCTCTAGGCCCAAAAATAAGTTAGCTCCAAATGATTCCTTTCATCTCATCTAGCACAGTGGTGCTGATGGATTATCCCAAACAGATCTGAGTTATCTAATAACTCAATCAATAGGCTACCCGATCAATACGAGAACCCAAGTTTCAAGTTGTGCGACCCTGTAGGTTCCTCAGACGTTGCCAGTGATGAACCCAGTCATCACAAGTAGTGATTGGCACCTAGCAGTGCATCGCTGCTACCCAAGTCATTGGAATGGATATCAGCATCGATATCCCCATCATCGTAACAAGATACCGATGCATTACAGTCTCTTTGCCGTACTGATATCCGATTGGACAAAGTGTGTCACCACTTTATTTTCACCCAATCTCATGGTCATGACTAAATCAGGCTTTCACCCTGGGTATGACCATACACTTTCAGTCATGCAACCATAGGGGGGGCCCCGTGGATATCAAGCTTCTCGTAGGAAGGGGCAAATCCTATGTCTGTCGATTGATCTTCTCATATGGGTCGTGACATACCCAATGACAACCGTTATGACCTCCCTGCTACGGCGAGGCATTAGGTTGTATCAAAGTATGCCCCTAACCATATAGAAGAGTCAATGACCTCAAGTCAAGGGATCAATGCATCTCCTGTCACATGTGAGCTTAACTCATGACACCAAGTTAAAGCCTCACAGTGGGTCGGTCCAGTATATCCACCACTGATATACCTATATGCCTACGTTAGCACCCCGTGCGTAACCAGCCCATATACCAGTCTCACATGTACCAGAGCTGTCCCTTATCCACTCAGGTATTCGACCGGGGACACACCGTTTGAGCTCAGATACAATCTGTCTCCAGGGACATTATTATCCATGTACATAATCGCAGATGTAAACACAGCATAATAACGACAATACCAGTACGATATATATTAAATATCAAAGTCAAGTAGTACAAAATGGACCAACAACGGGTCCAAGGGCATATACACCAACAATCTCCCACTTACACTTAGACTTAGTTATTGAGAAATCTCAACCCTATGTCCCTCGCATGACTATCACGCTTCTGCTGCGCCAAAGCCTTGGTTAGTGGGTCTACCAGATTATTGTCTATGTCAACTCTGCTTATCCTGACATCACCTCTATCAATGATCTCCCAGATCAGGTGAAATCTACTGAGAATGTGTTTGGATTTTTGATGAGACCGTGGTTCCTTTGCCTGTGCCATCACTTTATTGTTGTCACAATAGAGCTCAATCGGATCCACAACAGTTGGAACCACCTGAAGTTCAGAAATGAACTTCCGAATCCAAACGGCTTCTTTGGCTGCCTCAGAAGCAACGACATACTTAGCCTCAGTCGTAGAATCAGTTACAATGGATTGCTTAGAGCTCTCACAGCTCATAGCACCTCCACTCAATCTGAACACATAGCCTGTCTACGATCTAAAGTCATCAGGGTCAGACTGGAACGATGCCTCAGTGTAGCCCTGGACACTGAGCTCTTCCTATCCCCCATAGACCAAGAACCATTCTTTAGTTCTTCTCAAAAACATAGAATGTTCTTTACAGTCACCTAGTGCTGCAGACCTAGATTGGATTGGTATCGACCAGTTATGCTCACAGCATAAGCCACGTCTGGTCTAGTACACAATATCGCGTACATGATCAAACCTACTGCCGAAGCATAGGGCACTTGACTCATGTCGTCCCTCTCAGCCTGTGTGACGGGACACTGGCTCTTGGAGAGAATAAAACCATGTCTCACTGGAAGGTATCCTTTCTTAGATTGCTCTAAGTCGAACCTCTCCAGGACCTTATCAATGTAAGTACTCTGACTAAAGGCCAGGAGCTTCTTGGATCTATCCCGGTAGATCCTCACGCCTAGGATATAGGCGGCCTCCCCTAAGTCTTTCATCTCAAAACACTTCCCCAACCATGTCTTCACAGCTTGAAGACTAGGGATGTCATTTCCGATGAGTAGTATGTCATCGACATACAGGACCAGAAATGTCACCAAGCTCCCACTGAATTTTCTGTATACACAGGCGTCATCTTCGCTCTTGATAAAGCCGTAATCTCTTACTGCTTCATCAAATCGAAGATTCTGACTTCGAGAGGCTTGCATTAATCCATAAATGGATCTTTTTAGCCTGAAGACCTTATTGGCCTTTGCAGGATGGATGAAACCATCAGGTTGTGTCATAAACACATCCTCTATCAACTTCCCGTTAAGGAACGCTGTCTTTACATCCATCTGCCATATCTCATAATCGTGATATGCAGCTATAACAAGCAGAATTCGAATGGATTTGAACATGGCAACTGGCGAGAAGGTTTCATCATAGTCCACCCCGTGAACTTGTTTAAATCCTTTAGCCACAAGTCTACCCTTATAGGTAACTATGTTGCCATTCATGTCAGTCTTCCTCTTGAAGACCCATTTACACCCTATAGTTTTTACCCCATCAGGTAGCTCAACCAAATCCCAGACTTGGTTAGCCGACATGGAATCCATCTCGGATCTCATGGCCTCAAGCTATTTCTCGGAGTCTGGTCCAGCGACCGCCTCATCATAGGTCCTGGGTTCATCCTCAATGATGAAGATCCCGTCGTGTTGGGTCGGCAGCGACCCGTACCTCTCAGGTGCACGACGAATCCTCCCAGACCTACGCAGGGCCTGTGTCTGAGCCTCTGGTTGCCGAGCAACCGGTGCAGGTGGCTTAGGTTCCATCTCGGTGTCTTGTGATTGCACTTGGACCTCATCCAAGTCAATCTTCCTCCCACTAACTTCTTTCATGATAAATTCTTTCTCGAGAAAGATAGCACCCCGAGCAACAAAAACTTTGTTCTCGTTGGGAATGTAAAAGTAATATCCTTTAGTTTCCTTAGAATACCCCACAAACATGCATTTATCAGATCTGGGTTCTAGCTTGCTAGAATCCTGACGTTTGACATAAGCCTCACATCCCCAGACTCTAATAAAGGAGAGATTCGGTCGTCTCCCATTCCATACCTCGTACGGAATCTTGGAGACACTCTTAAATGGAACATTATTCAGTATGAGAGAAGCTGTCTCAAGTGCATGGCCCCAAAATGAGGGAGGTAGAGTTGCATGACTCATCATAGATCGAACCATGTCCAACAAAGTTCGATTTCTCCTTTCAGACACACCATTCCATTGAGGTGTTCCAGGAGGAGTGAGTTGAGATAGAATCCCACACTCTCTAAGATAGTCAAAGAACTCACTGCTCAGGTACTCTCCACCACGATCTGATCGAAGAGTCTTAATAGATCTACCAAGCTGGTTCTCTACTTCATGTCTGAACTCCTTAAATTTCTCAAAGGATTCGGACTTATGTCTCATCAAATAGACATAACCATATCTACTGAAGTCATCAGTAAATGTGATGAAGTAGTTGTACCCTCCTCTGGCTTGTTTACTGAATGGCCCACACACATCACTATGTATGAGATCCAACAAACCTCCTACCTTCTCACCAATCTTGGTGAAGGGCGCTTTTGTCATTTTCCCTAATAAACGAGGCTCACAAGTATCAAACTCCTCCAAGGAGGTTGAATCTAACAATCTATTTGCATGGAGTTGTTGAATGCGATTCTTGTTTATGTGGGCTAATCGACAATGCCAAAGGTACGCACCAATTGAACCCTTAGTTTGATCCTTTTATGATTTATGTTACATATAGAGTTATCCATGTCCAAGACATATAATCCATTGCACAAGGTACCCTTCCCATAAAACACATTTGCAAATGAAAAAGAACAAGAGCCCTCTTTTATTTCAAATTTAAATCCTTTCCTTGCCAAGCAATGAATAGATACAATGTTTTTGGTAAGAGAAGGTACATAATAGCAATTAATTAACTCTAGTTGAAGTCCAGAAGGTAGGGAGAACGTCAAAAGTCCTACGGCAACAGCAGCAACCTGTGCTCCATTTCCAACACGTAGGTTAATCTCTCCAGGCCGCACCGCTCTACTTTTCTTGAACCCCTGCATATTTGTATAAATATGAGCTCTGCATACGGTATCCAATACCCATGACATAAAAGTAGAAAGGTTGACTTCAGTAACATAAAATACCTGAGCCAGAAGACGAAGCTCTACTTCTCTTCTCCTCGTTCTGAAGTCGCACCATGTCCTTCAACATGTGAGGTGCCCCTCTACATGAATAGCACCTGTTATTCCTGATCCTTTCCATCTTTAGTTTCAGGTCTTTGGTCAAACCTTTCGGCTCACCACACTGAATGATTACTTTAGGAGGGTTGAGCTCAACCAATTCATTGAAGAGCTGCCTTAGATTATAAATAATCTCAAAAGCACTCTTAGATTCATATTGCCCTCTAAATTCAGGCGACATGTTGGTTAGCATCAAATTAGCAACCTCCAAAGTATCAGCCTGATGCTTATCAAAAGCATCCTTCTCAGCCGCTGAGGCCGAGCATGGAAGTGGCTCTGGAATAGGCTGCTCAAGGACATAGAGCTTCCTCTCGAGCTTAAGGACAATCTTCAAGTTCCGATACCAGTCCATCAAGTTGAATCCAACCAACTTGTCCTTTTCCAGGATAGATCACAGTGACCATCTGCTATTGTTCGTAGCCATTGATCTACAACAACCAAGAAAGCATATTAGTACTACTTCGAATCATTTAATCTGGACTTGAATTAAATGATTATGGCTCCCACTATTTTAATCGAATTGACAACCCACAAAGTCAATCGGGAAATCCGAGATTTCCTAGTGAGATGGGATCCTTATTCCATAGGAGGCTTCGCGTCCCACGAGGGTAGGATGAGATGCACAAAGTGACCCATGCTTCTTAAGGTGGGCACGCCGGCCGATTGCACCCTAGTAATTCCCCTTCTCAAGACAGTTCAAGCATTTTGTGCCCAGCTAGGGCTGAAACAACACAAAACCTTAACCTCTCGAGGCTGCCTCTAGAGTTCCATCATGTGGCCACCACATATGAAAAACTAGTCAAGTCTATCCTGACCATTATGCCCAGGGCCAACGAGTTTCCTTGCGAAGGCGCGCCCGGTTAAAACGTACTAGGGAAACCATTGCCACCACATGCCTTCTAAAGATAAGTGGGTGTGTCCCACGAGGGTGGGAAATAGTTCACAACACCACTGATCGATAGCTTGACGAGGGCTACGCATCAGAAGGCTATAGACTTGATATTATTTTTAGGGTTTTTGAGGTCTCATCCTCTTAGTTTTATCTTTTGTCTAACATTACAGGCATGCAATCCTATAGTGATAACAAACCGATAAAACACATCCAGACATGCTTTTAGCAAAAATTAAAACAGTAAACAAGCGATGTGGTCATAGCCTAATCAACGCAATGAACCATCACATGCCAAAGGATGTTCATGCTTGACCTAGGTGACAAGCCCCAACAAGACCTAACCTAGCCGCCACCAAGCTTTATCTTCAAGTGCGGCTTCAAGGTCCTCCACATCAAGGCATAGCACGCAAACCCAAGGGTATGGCCAATACCTTGATGGCTCCTCCATGCATGAAGCGCCATAATGATTGTGCCAAGAGGGATAACACACAAACCCTAGGTTCGGCCAAGCCCTTACTTGCGCCACCAAGCAAGATGCGCCATCATGGTTGATGTGCCAAGATGCAAGCTCCATGAGGGATCGCCCCTAATCTTCTTTGTGCATTTACAAAACAAAAAGAAAAAGGCGGCACACAGGTCTCACATAAATACATCACAGGCATACAAGGGGCTTGACTATGACCACAACACGATGCACAATCATCTCATGCTTTTCTATATGCTCAAGAAAACATAAAACTTCAGTTTTAGTTTCTTAGAAAACATGTCTTTCAACCTCAACGTCCGTTCACAAATCTAGGACTTTTCGTTTCTCTCAGGAGTCCACAAGTGACGCATGCATGCTCCAAGCATGCTTGTCGTCTACCCTTACAATCCTTAACCTGCCAAGATTAGGACAATCATATGCCCATAATCTTCGACAAGTCCCACACAGTAGAACTATCCTACATGCGTGGGGAGAAATTAATCCTCTCACATATGGGTCTAACCCACCATGTGAAGAAAGTGAAAAACCAAAGAGATCGAATAGATGTTAGGAACGAAAAACTTACAATTTTTCTTACTTAGAAAAATTCATGCACATATGCAATTTTTCAAAAAATTCAAATGGCATGTGAGCATACAATAAAAGCATAAAACATCGTTCGAGTTCGCAAGATGCTCTGATACCACTATTGGGAAACCCCAGGGATTTAAAACTTTTACAGACAAGCATAGCGGAAGCAATCCTCGAAACAGGCCAGTCCCAAAAATCCAGAAGATCGAGTCTTGCGAGGGAATCGACACGGTGAGTAGGAGATGATACCTTGAAGTGAATGCGATGCAGGCGCCCAAGTGTGCGCCCTCTGCAGTCTCGCACACAGCCGAACCTGGAGTCCTCTTCTTCCACGCCCGGTGCTAGCCTCGGGAAGAAGATCCACGCCTTTGGGAGACTTCCTCAATCACTTGCGCCAACTCTAGAGGAGATGCCAAGTAGAGGAGGTGGAGCTTCGTCAGAGTCCAACTCTCGAAGCACTCCAACGCGATCCGAATAGGAATCAACCCAAGCCAAAGTCCAACTTTGGGGAGGAGGGAGACAAGGAGCTTGCAGGAACTGAACCAAGTACGGAGGAGAGTCCAACTCTCTCAATGGCCGAATATCTCAAGAGTGGCGACAAGGGGAAGAGGAGGGGAAGAAAGGCGACAAGGGAAGAGTGGGGAGTTTTATACACTTGAATAGGT
>CM050437.1:75284817-75317073 GCA_027562315.1 Costus pulverulentus | reverse complement strand
GCTCACTCCAAGTAGCTTGCGCCATTCCATTTGGCCCATTGGCCCAAATGGCTTATTGAGCTCATTTGGCCTATTAGCCCAACTTGGTCTATTGGGCCCATTTGGCCCTCTAGGCCCAAAAACAAGTTAGCTCCAAATGATTCCTTTCATCTCATCTAGCATAGTGGTGCTGAGGGAATGGTCAAGTTTTAAAGAGGATGCTTGTGATATGATGCCTCGCCTTTCTACAATGGAAATTAATTATTGTGAGAAATTGGAAGCCCTTCCTCCTCTAGAAAGGTTGCAATGTCTGGTTAATCTCCATCTCAAGGGACTTGATTCACTAGCGAAGATAAGGACAGAATTCTATGGTAGGGGGAGTTTAATGTTCCCAAAACTCAAGAATTTATGGTTATCCGATAACAAAGAGTTGAAGGAATGGTTGGTTCCGAATGAAAGTCGGTCTCTAATGCTGCATCTTAGTTATCTGTATATTTCTGGTTGCCCTAAACTAAAAGTTATTCCTCCTCTTAGAGAACTACCCTCTCTCAAAAAAATAGAGCTTCGTGGGCTTGCATCTTTGGAGAAGATCGGTGTTTGTCAGGGAAGTATTGCATTCCCATCATTGAGACACTTGAACTCTATGACATGAGTGGGTTGACCGAGTGGTGTGTTGTAGAAGATAAAGTTGGACATTTAATGCCTCATCTTACTTCTCTTGTTATTATGAATTGCCCTAAACTAACAGTTATTCCTCCTCTTGGAAAACTACCATCTCTAGCATTTCTTAGTCTTAAAGGGCTAGATTCATTGGAGAATATTAGTGGTGAGATATACGGTCAAGGATATATTGCATTTCCATCTTTGAAGAAACTTGAACTCTCATACATGAGTGGATTGACAGAATGGTGTGACGGAGTGGGGCCTCATCTTAGTTTTTTGGATATTTTAAAATGTCCTAAGCTAAAAGTTATTCCTCCTATTGGAGAACTATCCTTTCTCGAAGAAATGAAGCCTGAAGGGCTTGATTTATTAGAGAAGATTGGTGTCGAGATATACGGTTCGGGAAGTACTGCATTCCCATCATTGAAGAAACTTGAACTCTCATACATGAGTGGGTTGACAGAGTGGTGTGCTATAGAAGAACAAAGTCGAGATTTGTTGCCTCATCTTATTTATTTGGATATTTTTGATTGTCCTAAACTAAAAGTTATTCCTCCTCTTGGATAACTACCCTATCTTGAAGAAATAAAGCTTTGTAGGCTTGATTTATTGGAGAAGATTTGTGTCGAGATATACGGCCGGGGAAGTATTGCATTCCCATCATTGGAGAAACTTAGACTTTCAAGCATGCGTGGGTTGAGAGAGTGGTGTGCTATAGAAGAACAAAGGCGAGATTTGATGCCTCGTCTTATTTCTTTGTATATTTCTGATTGCCCTAGGCTAAAAGTTATTCCCCCTCTTGGAGAACTACCCTCTCTCAGAGAAATGGAGCTTGAATGCTTGATTCATTGGAGAAGATTGGTGCTGAGATATATGGTCGAGAAAGTATTGCATTCCCATCATTGGAGGAACTTGTACTCAAAAACATGAGTGGGTTGACAGAGTGGTGTGCTATAGAAGAACAAAGTCGAGATTTAATGCCTCATCTTATTTATTTGAATATTGTTGATTGTCCTAAACTAAAAGTTATTCCTCCTCTTGGAGAACTACCATCTCTCAAACGAATGGTGCTTGGAGAGCTTGATCCATTGGAGAAGATTGGTGCAGCGATATATGGTCAAGACAGTATTGTATTCCCATCATTGGAGGTACTTGAACTCTCAAACATGAGTGGGTTGACAGAGTGGTGTGCTATAGAAGAACAAAGTCGAGATTTGATGCCTCATCTTTTTTCTTTGGATATTTTTTATTGTCCTAAACTAAAAGTTATTCCTCCTCTTGGAGAACTACCATCTCTCAAACGAATGGTGCTTAGAGAGCTTGATTCATTGGAGAAGATTGGTGCAGAGATATATGGTCAAGAAAGTATTGTATTCCCATCATTGAAGGAACTTCAACTCAGAAACATGAGTGGGTTGATAGAGTAGTGTGCTATAGAAGAACAAAATCGAGATTTGATGCCTCATCTTTTTTCTTTGGATATTTTTTATTGTCTTAAACTAAAAATTATTCCTCCTCTTGGAAAAATGCCCTTCCAAAAAGTTAGGTATGGAGATTATACCAGGTGGAGAAGTGGTGAAGATATGTGATTGGAGATAAGGTCGGTCTGAGTGGAGCAAGATATCTCACATTCCTATTAAAGAATTTTTTTTTTTTTTGGTGACATCACCCGCCACATGTTTAAGGAGTAAGTAATGGTAAGTTTAGTTCGTTTGTGTTATATCTTTGTCATCTTTTGCTTTTATGTTTGTAGTTTATGTTTGTCATCTAACTACCACGATATCATTGGTTAGAAGGTTAACCCGGACAAATCTAGAATCTATTTTCCTAAGCATTGTCCCTCTTTCACTAGACAAAGGATTCTTAATGACCTTGGCCTGAGGCAAGGTTTTTTTTCCTAATAAATACTTGGGTGTCAGCATTAACCCCACACACAACTCCTCCAGTTGTTACAAGGAAAGTGTTAATGTTATTCTCTCTAAAATCCAATCTTGGCAAGGTCAATTCTTAAGTCAAGCCGGGCGCATCACTCTTGCTCAAAGTGTTCTTGCTTCTACCCCTCTTCATAATATGATTTCCTCTGGCCTTTCTCGATCTCAACTTGATAGGTTAAATGCTCCTATCAAAGGCTTTATCTGGGGCAACAATGAGGGTAGGAAGGGCCTGCACCTCATAAAATGGGAGTCTCTCTTGAGACCCAAAGAGCAAGGAGGCCTTTACTTAAAAGATTTGGCTCTTATGAGACCCGCTATTAACTACCGTAGAATTATTGACAACCTCAACAATCGTGACAACCTTTGGGTTAGGGTTGCTCATGCGAAGTATGGATCCATTGACCCTTGGATTTCCCTTCCCTATAGAAAGGCTAGTAGGGCTTGGAAGGCCTTAATCGCTTATCTTAAACTCCTCAAGCCTTTTTTGAGTAAATGCATTAATGATGGTAAGGATACCCTTATAATTAATCATCCTTGGTGCTCTGATATCCCTTTGGCTTTCAAACCTACTTTTATTGATATTAGAGCGGTTTCTAATCAACCGGTCTCTTCTCTTATCCTCAATAACTCTTGGGATGTTCATAAGATTCAGAGATGGGGTAGCCAGGAAATTGTCCAGGCCATTTCCAGCATCGTGCTCCCCTCTATGCCTTCTATGGACTGCTGGGTTTGGAATGGAAATTCGCATGGGCTGCCCATTACCAAATGCGTCTATCGGGCTTTGCTTACTCATTCTATCTCTTCCATTGACTCTTAGCCCAGTTGGAAAATCCTTTGGAGTCTCAAATTATCTGCTAAAATAAAACTATTTGGTTGGAGGTTGTTTCATCACAAACTCCAAACTTTTGATACTCTGGTGAAAGTTGGTTTCTATGGCCTGAATATCTGTATGTTGTGTAAACGGGATGAGGAATCTTGTGCTCATCTGTTTTACTCTTGCGCTTTCACTAGAGAAATTTTGGAGTATCTTGGAAAGCATTTCCTTCGTATGGATTTATCCCAAATCATGGACAAGGGAGACTCCTGGCTTCTCTCTATTGTTGACTCAAATGCTATAAAGCTAATTTTATTAACCTTTTGGCAGGTATGGAAAGAAAGAAATGCAGCCATCTTTCAAAATGAGATTCCTAATGTGATTAGAGGGGGTAGAAATGCTTGGGCTGGTCTTAAAGATCATGACTTAGCACTGAGATGGGATAAAGCTAGGAACATCAGTGACCACTCAAAGAGTTTGTAGTGGTCAAGACCTCCAGCTGGCTATTTAAAAGTTAATACAGATGGTGCTTGGAACAAAGCTTCAAATGATGCTGGCTTGGGCTATATAATCAGGGATAGCAATGCAAAAGTCATGTTGGCCGTTGCCGCTTATCTAAGTTGTAACTCAGCACTTTTAGCTGAACTGTTGGCTATTCGGAACGCTTTGGCTTATATTTACTCCACCCCAGACCTGACAAAGTTTCCTCTCATTGTGGAGTCCGACTGCTTGGAAGCTCTAAATGTCATAAAGGATTCAGAGCTTTTAACTAATGTTCATGTTCAAGATGTGATCAGAGATATCCGTTTTATGTCTTCTTCTAAAGGCACTATATTTGAGCACATTGATAGGAAGTTTAACGTTGTTGCTGATTGGCTTGCTAAATATGCGAAATATAGCAAACATAATGAATGTTGGAAAGATAGCTAGCCTCCCCAACTGAACGATCTTTTGTATTTTGATGACTTAAGAACGTGAGCCTTTAACAAATTCCTTTTTACATAAAAAAATAGATAATGGTTTTGTTTAGGGTTGACGGTGATTTTAGCTTTTTGATGATTGAAAAGTTACTAGTTGATCGAGTTAAAAAAGTATTTGGGTATACATTGCACTAGTAATTAGAGCTCTGTATATTATATATAAATTTGATTGATAAATAAATATTCTAATATCCATGCATATCAAAATTAAGATTTATCTAGTACAAGAATAAATATTATTTCTTACACATAAAAAGTATTTTTGGCTGCTTATGTGATGGTATTAAACTTTTTTAAAAAATTAGATTATAGAGCATGCGTGTCATAATATATTTTATTTGAGAATTTTAATTTTTTTTCTTTTAGAATAAAACTAGAATTTACATTAAATTTTTGAAAATGAGTTTATAGCTTTGAAAATGAGTTGCAGGGTTCACCCACGAATAGAGGTGGCCAATTGTGCAGGCTGGCCTGTAGCCCGCACGGCCCAGCACGGCATGGGCCAAGCACAGCACGGCCTGTTGACCAACAGGCCGCCCGTGACACGCCTTGGGCCAGGCCGAGCTAAAGGTTTGAGGCTCGCGGGCCGGGCCGGGCACGACACATGGGCCAGCTCAGGCACGGCACGCAGGCCGTGCTCGGCTCGGCCTGTAATTAATGTTTTTTTTATTATTTGGCATCTAAATTCAAATTTTTACATATATTATTTTATATCTAAAAAATTAAATATATGGGTATAATTATCTTTTAACTATAAAATTATTATTTTATTCTCTTTTAATAATATAAAATAGAGGATAAATTTATAAATTTACACTCATTTCATCTCTATAAATTCTAGATAGTTCCTTATATTTTCACATACAAAATTTAAGTTTCACTTATTTTTTTATTACATTCCTCTAAATCGCGTAAGTTTAAATTACTTTGTTAATTGTGTTTGCAGTCTTGCAGGTGAGCACGAGGCATAGAGAAAAATGACAGATAATAGAAGAGTGATTATAATTATCATTCTACCAAATTCTCAACGTTTGATCTCCTTATGTCGACCTTAAATTTCTTCAATGCTGAGCAATGGAGAATCATTATTTTAAGTGTTATCGAGTGTGTTGCTCAAATCATATGAATTGATGTATTCAAGTTTGAAGAACACTTTATCCACTTATCTGATCATGCAAGGCAAGAATTTTTGGCTTCTCCCTCCCCTTTTGGGGTTGAGATCGAAATAGAGGTTAAGGATTTTCAAATTAATGATAGTGAGGAGGATAGTGATAATATCAATGATGAGCCAGAGCAACATACTGAAACAAACCAAGCACAAGAGTCACTTGAGTTTTTCATTATTGAAGAAGGAGGTAGGGCTGCAAGCATGGAGTGCGCAATATGCATAGAGAAGATGGAGCATGGAGAGTAAGTATGCTTAACACAATGCTCGCACATCTTCCATAGTAGTTGCTTACGTCGCTGGCTACTGGTTAATTATTTGTGTCCATTTTATCACAATTGATTTAAGCTTAAATCTATAATTTATGAATATAAAATTTAATCGAGTTGATTTTAATTTTAATCATGTGTCAATAATTAATAATTATTTTTTATTTTTTTTAATTTTTTAATTATTTTTTATATTAGTCGGGTCAAACTCGACACGCATGCCAAATCCGACCCGTGGGCCGAGTTTTTTGGTCGGGTCAAGCACGGCCTGCGTGTCGACCCCAGCCCATGAGTCATCTTCAGCTCGCGTGCTGGATCTGGGCCGAGGGAATGATTAAGTCGTGCTTGGGCTGGCACGACTAATCGGGCCACAAGCCATGCTGGGTCTGGAGTTTTTACCATCGTGACGGGCCAAGCACGACACAGATTATAAAACGGGCCATGCCTGGCACGGCCCGTCAGGAAATGGGCCGAAGCAGGCCTGGGTAGGCCCGGCACAGCCCATTGGCCACCTTTACCCACGGAGGGGGCTAGGCGACCTCCCCGAGGATTGCCTCGCAGTAGTTTTGGTCTACCTCACTCGGACATTACGGGGGGCGGCCTCAGCCGACTTGGTATGGGAGACGAAGCTCCCAAGCCTCAGCCTCAGACGACTTGGTATGGAATTTGAATAGTTTTTTCTGCTAAAAATATGGTAAGATTTATATAATATTATGATTAGGTGTTGATTGTTGAATTAACTATATTATAGTAGGTTAATGATAGTTCCTTATAAATACTCAGGTCAAGTACCCGTTGCCTTAGAGTCAAGTATTTGCAAAAAACTATTTAAGGTACTCATTTAAGTGAAAATTTTAATTATTTATATTTATCTACTTAGGTAACTATGGGTACCCGTTTAAGTACCCAACTCGGGGTCGAGTTGTATAATAGGATACTCAATCCGGGTTCGGGTTGGGTTTAGGTAATTGGTAAAGTTAATTAGGTCGAGTTTGGGTTGTGAGGGAAAATATGGGTAATCGATGCGTTGCCACTCCAAGTGAAAAGTAATAGATAATCATGACTATGGAGTGATATGTCTATGCAAATACTGTGAGGTCATTTTTGGTTATATTTCAATGTGAATTGAAATATTAAAAAAGTAGTGCGATCGTTTCAAATTCACCTTATTAATTATAAGGCTTTTTGTTTTAGTAGGTTCTAGCTCCCAATGAATGTAAGTATTTATTGTTAATTACCCCTAAGAAGCTTAGGGCACCTTTGATTAAGAAACCTATAACATATAACAAAGTGAAGACAAAATGGTTGAAAGAATAATATCATTCATAACTTAATTACAAGAGTACATCATTTGACATAAGCCATGGAGAAAAATCTGAGTTGTATTGTAACAACGCTGAGGAACTACGCCCCGATACGAAGTATCGACGTACGCACCTCCCAAAAAACATCATCGACAACATGCGTCAAGAATTTATCATCCGTGACTATGTTTGAAATAATTGGAAGGGTTGAGTGTATGGATTGGGTGATCGAGCCGTGAGGCTAAACGTTCACAGTTTAAGGTGAATGAGCCGATAGGCCAAACATTCAGAGTTTGAATAAACGGGCTGATGAGCCAAGCGTTTAGAATTTGGATGAACGGGTCGTGAGATCAATCATTCAAAATTTGGATGAACGAATAAATGAGCCAAACGTTCAAAATTTGAAGAACGGGTTGTGGTACCAAATGTTTAGAATTTGGGCGAACGAGCCAATAGGCCAAATGTTCGAATTTCGGTTGAACGGGTCATGGGACCAAATGTTCAAAATTCGGGTGAACGGGCTGATGGGCCAAACGTTCAGAATTTGATTGAATGAGCCGATGGACCAAACATTCAAGATTTGGATGAATGGGCCGCGGGGGCCAAATATTTAAAATTTGAAAGAACGAGTCATGGGACCAATCGTTCTAGATTTGGGCGAACGAGCCGATGGGCCAAACGTTTGAAATTCGGTTGAACAGGTCGTGGGACCAAACGTTTAAAATTCGGATGAATAGACCATTGGGCCAAACATTCAAGATTTGATTGAATGAGCTGATAGGCCAAATATTTAAAATTTGAGTTGAGTTGGCAAATGAGCAGGGCTGAACGTTCGGGATTCAGTTGAGTTGGCAAGCGAGCCATGAAAGGTTGATTATAGGGGACGTTGATCAATTTTGACTTGTCACCGAAACCTATTAAAAAGTTGCCTAAGATTGTCGTTACACTTGATTTTTTTCAACCGTGCGTGACTTTCCCAATTCTCCAGGGATTTGCTTCCGCTGGATTGATTCCTGGAACCGATCCAGGTAGATGTTTGATTTTCTACTAGGGCTCCGTCGACATGATTTCTGGTGATCGCCCTGAGTTATGTTTACGCCCGAAAATACCAAGCTCAATTTGAAAGGCTGTGGCGGACAAGTTCAGGGAATGGCGCCACGTTCCGACGAAGGATTCGGCGGAAGATTCTTATCATTGGGCAGTGGCTGAGGTTCATTCCGTGATGAGTTCACTGCCGGCGTATTCCCGTCCTGGCGTTGAATTCGAGAGGGCGGCGACTGCTTTCGTCTAGTTCACAGGTGGAAAGATCAGGCGGCGGATTTAGAAGGCCTGACGACAGACTTGGCGGATGAATTCTGGAAGTGACACCCATGTCCTGGTAGAGGATTTCATGACAGGCTCGGCGATGATTTCGTTGTGCAGGCTTCAGCAAATAAATTTAGGGATGATTTCTGCCCTAGAGATGAGATCGATGGAAGCACACTTTTGTCCTGACGAGTTCGAATGTGGTCTTCCGCCAGATCTCAATAAACGAGAAGACCTGGCAGCAGACGGGATTCTTGCCTTCGGAGTCAACAATTTGGCGGAAGCAATTTTTTGTGGTGATGGGCTGAACGGAAGATAGCAGGTTTCCGAATAAAGCCGGTTGTTGGTTTGGATTGGATTTGTGGCCCATTAGTAAGTATATAATCTTTCAAAACCCAAATTAGGCTTTGGATTTACGGTCTGAGTCTTAAATCTCTTCGAATTTAACCCCTTTTTTTTTATTTAGTTTCATCAGCATATACAAAGAGGATTCTATTTCTCGCCGCTTCTCCAAAACAATTACCTTCATAGCAGCCTGCAGGTTTTCCTCTCTTTTTTTTTGTTCAGGAGAAAGGTATGCCTCTGCTTTCTTTGACATTGCTTGTTTCCTAGTAGCATCTTCATGCTGCGATTGTTGAGTCTTCGGATTGCTTACTACTGCAATTTATGTAACAATACTGAGAAAGTTTTTTTTTTTTTTTACTCAGCAGTCCTACAGCACTTTATGGCGTAAACCTTTCCTATTTCACGTCTTTCGTGAAGGTATCACAGTCATCTTCCTTTCTCATACGCTGGCATTGGATTTCGAAATTCTGTCCAAGCAAAAATTTTTATGCCGCCTTTGTCTTCAAATTCTGTGTTGAATTATGAGGCAGCTCTTTTTTTTCTTTTTTTTTTTTACTTTCTGTGAATAGGATCCACTCTCGGCGATATTTTTTTTTTATGCCGCCTTTGTCTTCAAATTCTTTCACCCCTTGGTAATAATTTTTTTTTAGCGAAAAGAAAAGGTTACTACACTTCTATGCTGGGATTGGATGCAAATCTTCCTCTTTCAAGACTCTAAATTCGAATTTTGTGCTGCGTCCAGTAAAGCTGCTGATTTTTGTTTGCAACTGCTGCTGCTTCATCTTGATTTTGATCCTTGATAAGAATCAAAAGTCTAGGCAGATTCCTTCTTCAAAGTTTTCATTCCATCATGCCGATTTTGGATTTTCTTTTTTCTATTATGACTATTTGTATAAGTCTCAGCCGAAACTTACACAAGCAGCCCTTTATGAAATTTCCAGCCGATAACGCCCAGTGGGGTGGCTGGAGCTTCTGGCTAATAGGGTCTAAAAAGCTGAGACTGTTTGGGTGTATTAGCTAGTCTGATAAGTAACTGTGAGCTGCTGTGCTTTCAGTTCTATTAAAAAAAATTTTAAATTTATTCTTAAAATTTAAAATTACTTTACACAATAATAAATTTAATTTTTAAACTATTATATAAATAAATTTTTCCCATTCATATATATAAAAAATTTACAACTATTTAATAGAATAATAAATATTTTTTTAGTTATTATATTTATATTTATATATGTATATATATGAATTTTAGATGACTAATCTTAAATAATTTTTTTACAATAATTCTCTATATGTATAATCCTACCATAACACAACATTAAATATTTTTTAATTAGAATTTAAGCTTAAAATAGATAATTTTTTTTAAGAATTCCCTAATTTTTAATTGTTTTATTTTAATTTTAAATAGAAATATTTATTCTCTTATATAGATTTTTTTATTATTTTAGTATTAAAAATTCTTATTTATTAATACTTAGTAAAAATATTTAAAAAAAATTAAAAACCCAAATCCTGTCATCTGCACGCGAAGGGCGACGGGATTTGGGGGAATCCGCTTTCGGCGCCTTGCCGACCGGATCTGGAAGGTGCGGCGATGGGCGACCGGCGACGGATGGTGTAGCGACGACCGGAGGCAGCGACGGCGACGACCTGAGGCGGCGACGGGCGGAGGCGACAACGGCTGGAGGTGACGACGGCAGAGGCGGCGATGACGGCAGAGGCGGTGACGGCTGGAGGCGACAACGGGTGTAGCTCAAGATGCGTACAAGCAACGGAAAGAAAGCTGGCGAGATTGGGGGAGACGTGTGCGAGCGGCTGCCGTTACTATTCCCAGGCAGCCGCTTTCACTTCTAAAAAGCTGCCTCTGAGCCGCTTCTTTGGAACAGTGGAGCTTCTCAGTCGCAGCTCCATCGGCGACTGAGAAGCTGTACTCCAAACGTGATTGCTTCCCACGTTTGACTGCCCGCAAATGCAAAAGCCGGCGGGCAGTGGGCGCCAAACGGGGCTAACAATTCCCAGCGACACTTGATATGTGGTTTTTTTGCCATTGTAAGGTTCTCTGAAATGTCCAGCCAATTCTTCTCCATCAACCCTTTTTTTGTGTTGGAACCTGGATGTAATTCTGGGATAGGAACCCATCTTCAACTATTTCCAGCCACTCACGGCTTCTTTTTTTATTTTGAAAACTCCAGCACCTGAGATTTTACTGAAACCTCTTGGACATAAACAGAAGCCTCTAGTATTTTTATATGATTCCCCAGCCGAGACATTTTGCCAAAGAGCAGATGTTTGAAACCAGAATCTGGCATTTGCTTTCATCTTCAAGCAGTTTTTTAATCCCATACAGAATCCGTGATAAGGATTTTTTGTCGCCGACGCGGCTTTGCAGATTTTAAGTGAATCCTTGATTAGGATTTTATCTCCGGCAGGAATTAAAATCCTGCCTTCTTTTCTCTGCAAATCTTTTTTTTTTTGCGAAAACTCCAACCAAGTGTCCTCCATCAATTTTCTCTCTCTCTTTTTTTTTTTAACCCTTTCTTTTTTTCCTTTTTTTTTCAATCCTCAATCCTTTTTCTTTATTTTTATCTAGTAAATAAATCAAATCCTTAAGTTCTAAAAGTCTTAGAGAATAAGAGAAAGAAGAAAATAGTAAAAATATTATACCTGTCTATGCGAAGTGTAGCCGAGAGCCTCCTCTTTTCTCACGAGGACCAAAGAAAATTCCCTTCTTCCTAAGCTCTAGCCAATGCCTAATAATCGATCCCCTTTTGTTTTTATTTAAACCTTTTATAGCCGCTTTCTTTGTTTTTTGGTCGATTATTGCATCCCATGTCTCTTAATATTTTATTATTTTTTATTTGCACGCTTCTGTACATGCCCACGATTTTATTTATTATTTAAACCTTATATAGCCGCTTCTGTACATGCTCCAAAATTAAATTTCTGTCTTTCTTATTTTATTTATTTCTATTTATTTTTCCTTTTTTTTTTCTTGCCTTCGCATAGGAGCAAATCTTTTAGTCAAAATAAGATATTTTAACCCCAACTTGCTCTCTTTTTTTTTTTTTATTATCCTGCGCCATTGTGGTTAAAAATGAATTAATTAATTGATGATTGATTATAATTAATAATTAACTAATTGATAATTTATTAATAATGAATTAATTAATTGATTGATAATCAATAATTAATTAATTAATTATCTAATTAATTGATTTTTGTCACATCACAATGGTCAAAATTTATTTTGACCAAAGCATGTTGGTTGAATGAGAAATTAATTAATTAATTAATCAATCATTTTTATTTTATTATTATTTTTTACCGTCAACAAATACATGGTTAATAAAAATAATATAATAATATTATTTACAAGGATCTAGACATTAAATACCAACAAATTGTAATCTTACATTCTATGCAAATCGAATCGAGTCATTAATTTGAACTAATTGAATATCAATTTCAAAGTAATAAGCAATAAGACGAAAAATTGGGAAATAGGAGTTCACCACGTTGATTTCAAATAACTAACAAGGATAATTCCTCTATCAATTAACTCAGTTAAAAAAAAATTATCTTAATTTACTTATTGTCCCCTCAATAATCCAATCTGAGTGTTTGATTACACTAATATTGTACTCTCATAGCTTATTAATTCAAATAAACCCAATAAATTCCTTGACAAATTATATAATCCCTTAAATAAATCCTAGCTACCCTTTAGACTAGATTTATAGGTTTAATTATACGTGATCTAATGTTATAATTCATCTCTTAGTACATGTCACAACATCTAAGGCATGTAACTAATAAAAATATATAATAAATTCTACTATAATTAAATTAACTTTGTTGATAGATAGAAGATAATCGACCTGATAAAATACAAGTAATTCAGCTTACTTCCCCATAAAGGTTCACCACATAGAATCCCTTAAGTACTTTGCCTGTGATTGCAATCACAACGTGCGATTCTATTCACAATCACCTCATGGGATTGTGTTTGGACTTTGGACTACTCCTGCTGCTCTCGCCTAGAAATAGGTTGGAGGTTCTAACCATTTGAATCCTCACTGATTTCTCAAAGAATTTGGTTAGGATTGATTGCAAGCCTTCTCCTCCTTTGCTCTTACATTTCCCTTCGGTTTTGGCATACTCAAAACTCAGATTCCTCTCAGAATTGAGACCTTTCACCATAGTTGCTCATTTCTTTGCCTCCTACTTAGTTCTTAGTTGATAGTATGCATGAGTTCCCTCATGGATTCCTCCCTAGGGTTAGGAAACCCTTATTTATCTTGGTGCGTGCCTCCTCTCTTGAAATTTGCCAAAAATGTGGTCAAAGGTGTGGTAGAATCAATCTCAATGGTCATTGTCATGGTTTGTGATGGAAATCATGGGCTGAACCATGATTATCTCTTTTCTATGCCGAATATAGAGTTATAGCCTATGATTTTGATCATGACTTCGATCGTGATTGTGTTTGTATTGAGATATCTACCCCAAAGGGAAATCACCATCTGTGCTTTGGATCATACCTTTGACCTCGGTCTTCTATGTATCTCAGTGCATATTCGTGATCAAATCACAGCCTGTGATTGTAATCATGGGCTTGGCTATGATTCTCTAGGTGATTCCAAATTGCTTATAAATCCAAATTGCTTGAAATTTATAGTATAACTCTATCCTATGATTGTAATCATGGGCTTGGCTATGATTCTCTAGGTGATTCCAAGTTGCTTGAAATTTATAGTATAATTCTATCCCATAATAAGAAGTCTTGTCATAGCTTTATAAGCCTCAAAATCCACTAAGTTTTGGATCTTTTTTCCCTAAAAATTGACAAACACAAGGAAACTATAGATTCTGCATCAACAAGAAAAATTAGGCTAAATTGAATGCAAAGGTGTCTAAATAAGAGCCAAATTTGCACAAAAAAATATATGAAAAATCATATATAAAATTGAGTTATCAAATACATAAGGCTTAAATGTTTGCTTGTTCTTAAACAAAAACAAAGATATGGTTTTAATTATAAACAATTCAATGATATGTGTCTAATCTATTTGAAATATTTTCATTTGTGATGGGATGTTCTAATCTTCAAGTCAAAGTTCAAGGAAAGTCTTTTGGAATTAAATCTAAAGACTACACACCCAAGATAAATAAAGCTCGGCACTTATATAATGATTTGAATTTCAACCTATTAAATAGCATCATACCTTTGCTCAATTTGTCCATACTCAGCTTGCAAGACTTATAAGGTTGTATTATCCCTCTGATTATAATATCATATGAATCAAGCATCCTCTTACTAACACTTCCTCTAAAAATATTTTAGCTCTTTCACCTTTTCTTTCAAACTACTATGCCAAATGAGATTATTCCTCAACTACTACAATGCTCTATTTAATACCTAAGTCAATCTTATTAGTTTCTTCAAGTTTATTTCTTGCCTTAATAACCATATTCTCTACCTCTCAACTCTTACTTCTCTTCCTTTGCTTCTGATGGTGTATTTTGGAGCTCCAATATATGCACCATTGCGAACCATCTCTCCTTCTTGATATGCCAATCTACCCTAGTTATACTTTTGCCTCTCTTCCCTTGAGGTCGAAGATCACCTCTTTAGTTATCTTAAGCTTGTTAGCCAAATGGCTTATAGATTTCTCCATAATAAGTCTGTACTGGATGTGCTTGGAGAATTAAAAGAAGTTCATGACTTTAGAAATGATCTCGTTTTTATTGTAATAGATGAACCTACTAAGATAAGTTTTGCTAGTCCATGAAGTTCCTTCCTCGATAAGAAGGAAAGGCATGGAAATCTTCCTCAAATTCTTCTTCAATTGCAAGCTCCTCAGATTAATCTATTGTGTAGTGTTTATTTTATAATTATTTTTGATAAGAGGTAACTTGGCTTCCGAAAAACTATCCCTATTTTCTCTTGCATAGTAACTAAGTACTTTATTATAGTCTTATTCCCTCACCAGTTGAAGTAAAGATTGACACCTTTCACCTTCACAACAAGAGCGGCCAAGACAACTTCTTCCTCTTCCAGCTTTGTTTCCTTTGATTACTATATATTTTATTTTAGATTCCACTAAACTACATGCTAGCGCAATTTAGTTTTACTTATCTTCTTTGTTAACATACAAGCCAAAACCATAACATAGTGTATTACCTTCTGCATCAAATCAATTTTAAGTAAACATAGGACCACTCTACATTACATTGACATGTTTCCTTAATAACTAGGTGAGCTTATCATTTTTCTATTGAGACATAATGAATTTCACTCTCTATTGAGACTTACCTCTCATGACTCTTGGCACTAATAAGTGATGCCTCTTCAATCTAATCTATTGTGAATTTACTCTCTACCTCCGGAGGTATTGGAGATCAAAATATCACACTAGCAAGGTGCTCTCTTCTTGGCATACTTGTGTAGATAGAAATCATAAGGATCTTATTGTTGTTCTGTACTTCCATTACTATAAATTAGGTGGCCATGGAAACCTCGGATTGGTTTGTCGATAGCTCAATGACCCCTATTGTGGATAGATGGTCCGCTACAAAAAAATTTACTTTTCATCGTCTTCATTTAAGGAGGTGTCCCAGCCATGAGTCCACGTGAATTTCCTTGAATAAACAAATGTTGTCCTCGATAAATGGACTTGAGGGTTAGCTACATGAATAATATCCACTCAAGAGAATATCATTTTTTTAAAATTACCTATATAAACTACTTGTCTCCACTAGCAAGAGACAAACATGGGATTTAGCTAGTCTTGTGTTGATGAGGGCATTGCCATGTTTTGCCTCTAGTTCTATGGCATTATCCTCCTAAGTAGGTGAAGATAGTGCCTTGATTAGACTAATCTTGCTTGGTGTGATGCCCTTGGGATTTTTATCATGTCTCGAAGCACATCTAGTACGATAGATGACTGTGCTCCTTGGCACGATAGTGCTTAGGCGACATGTGCATGTGCCAGGGGTCTGGCACAATGAAATTCATAGGCATGGTCAAACAAACCATCCAAGTCAATGTGGTAGCACATTCAATGAGAGTTGGCATATCTCGCCCTATCCACATGGACAGATGGACGCATGCGAGTAAGTGTGGACCTAACCCTAGTTCATTGAGGTTCAACTAAGGGTGATGATATATAGGCACACTAATTCAAACATGAGGAGGCTTAGTCTGCGGGTCCAACTAAGATGACAATGACGACATGGCAAGGGCATATCCATAGAAAAGATCCCACCCTATTCGTGTAAGGAAGATCCAGATAGATAGGGTTTCATGACCTATCTAGACCAGAACCAAGCAAGACCCTAGCTTACTAGTAGTTGTGGCAAACCCGCCAGAGGTGTGGGTCAAGTAGGCAACGATAGAGAAAAAAAGGATAATAAAGGTAGGGTCCCTGCCAACTGTCCAAGATGGACACGCCCAGATGGAGCGAATCCAAGCATTGGTGGTTGAAGAAGGCATAATAAAGGTAGGGTCGATGAGGCAGCAACCTGTGGAGTCGAGCACATACACAAAGGCGGTTGGAGATGCCCACAATGTGGTCATGAACCAAGGGAGTGGTGACTCCCCTTCCGATAGCGATCGACACGAGGACGAGTGCCCTAGATGCATCTTGGATGGCAGCAACTGCTTCCCATAGGTGTGCATGATATGCAGTAGGGGAGTTCACCTTATTGTGGTGGAGATCAACGTCTATTGGTGGCAGGACAACACATACTCTCTAGGGGACCTCCCGGTAGCGAAGGCCTTCCCCTATACGGTGGTATCATCTCCATGTCCCTTAGGCTCATATGAGGGATGGTGCATAGGTCACCCGGGGGTGGTGACCTACTATTGCGAGGGGCTTAGAGCACCCATTGTTGATGCACGATTATGTGTTGGCTATTATTGATGCGAGATATGACAATAGTTGGTGTAGGCCATGCCCTATGATTTATGGCCTTCTAGCCGAGTCTCATATGTATGCGTGGTGCATGTAGGAGCATCCAAATGGTATATTATTGAGTTTGGTAAGTGGCCAAATCTTATATGCAAATATTACACTAGTTATGTACATGTTCTTTCGAGCTTCTTTGAACATATCGTGCACCACACACATAAATCTATAACCATCTCTTATATGTGGTTTCACCATTCTCGATAATCTTTTTCTATTGGTATCTCACTATGGTTAGAACTAATTTTTGCTTTAATACCATTTATTTTGACCCACTTAATAAGCAAACTAAACTATTAACTTGGTAAGCCAATTTACAACATAACCCAATTTAAAAGCATAAATCAAAGTTGATAGTAGCCTACTACGACTGCGCTTGGTGCAGTTTTTCTAGTTTTTAGAGTAGCAAATTTTTTTACCAAAATTGCTGTACGAAAAGCTCTCGCCCGGTTCATTCTGATGTCTCCGAAGTCTCGCTCTCACCCGCAAGTGACTCGCTCTCCTGCGTTTCCACCCCGACCACCGGATCCTCCGGATTCTGCTGGAATATCAGCCCCTAGAGGCCCCCGGATGCCATGTCCCACAGCTGCCCCTCAGAAGAGTTGCCCAGCACTGCCAGGCCAAGAAACCCAATCTCCAAAAACGGAGAAGAGGGTGGCAAGCTCGGCGGTTCCTCGTGATTCCTCTTCTCCTCCTGGTTTGCAAGGTCACTCCCCTTCCGCCTCTTCATGGGCTGGGCTCTTCAAAAGGAATATTGGTATTCCTTCCACGAGTTCTCTGCTCTCTGATTCCATCTTAGATGCAATATCGAGCAAGTACCCAGATTACATCATTTTCTCCGACGAACAACTGGCTTCTTTGCGCGAGCCATGGAAAAACTGTCTAATTGGAAAGTTCCTCACAAAGCGCCCCCCTTTGCATCTGCTTCGAAATGCCATTGCGAGAAACTGGCGATTTCAGCCAGAAATTATCGATATGGAAAATAATTTTTACCTTTTTCGGTTCCAAACGGAGGAAATGGAACTAGAAGTTCTCACTAGAGGACCCTGGTCGATTCTTGGGGAAATGATAAATCTAATTCGTTGGAAGCCTGATTTCCAACCACTTTAGCAGACAATCAAAACCGCCCCTGTCTGGGTTAGACTTCCCTGTCTGCCATTCGAATACTGGACTGCATCATCTATCACCACTATTGCTTCCAAAATTAGGAAACCCCTTCGGATAGACGATTGTGCACTCAACCTGGCACGCGGAAAATATGTCCGAGTGTGCGTTGAGATAGACCTTGAATGCCCAATCCGCGAGGGAATCAACATTGGAAGGCCTGGCAAAAAGTTCTTCCAAATCTGTGCTTATGAGAATCTTCCAATCTTATGCTCTGGTTGTGGACATCTTGGACACTCGCTGACTTATTGCCCAAGCGGGCTGAGGGTTCCTCCACCTGCAAAGCAGCCATCCTCTGTGCAACAATCTTCCTCTGGTTTGGCAGAAGCTGGGAGCTCTCAAGCGGCTTTGATCTCCTTTGCTGAATAAGTGCCTAAGGTTGGACCTTGGGTTCAAGTGCAGCGGAGAAGAGTAAGAAAGCCCCCTCCTCCCTCCTTGCAACAAAACTCCGCTTCGTCGGCGCCTCGGTTATCGCCGGAAGTTCCCCCTCTGGCACGGAATGCTTGAAAAGCTAGAAAGCCTTCCGTTGGACCCTCCAAGCAGGGCCCACATCCCACAACCTTGTTTTACCCTCCGGACAATACCCCATAGGTTCCTTCCGGTGCTGATATGGAACTGGTTCCAATGGCCGTGCCTGTACTCGGCTTGTTGCATCGGCATAATGCAAAGGACCATGCTACCTTCTCCCATGTGAATGTCACGTGCTCAAGCATGGATACTGCAGACCCGACTGCTTTGCAAGAACGTCTCTCGCCCACTCTCAAAGTGATGGAGGACCAACTCCCAAGACCCGCCCTCAATGAGCTGGAAATGACGCCAGTTGATCCAAGCTCTGCTCTGGTAGTCTATGGGGCGGATGAGGATCCAATTCGCCTACAACCTGAACCGGGTCCTCTCTCGGCCTTGGTCCGTGAAGTTGGCCCTAAATTTGCTGCGGCGCTCAGCGGAGGCCTTCAAGACCTTGTTACTGGACCGGCACCTCTGGATACGGGTTTTGACGATCTGGTCTCCCATCCTCCGTTGGCGGTGGTTTCCTCGACTACTGCTACCTTGCTGGCACAGAGAGATGCTAAATTCAAGCGTGTTCACCAGGGAACTTCAATAGACCTTCGAAAGAAGGCTCTACTCACCTCTACTCTTTCCTCATGAATTTCCTTTCTTGGAATTGTAGGGGTGCGGGACAGAAGCCTTCTCGTAACCATATTAAAATGTTAATTCGGAAATATAACCTTCGTCTTTTGGCCTTACAGGAAACTCACCTCTCTGCGGAGGGAGCTTTGAAATTTGCCCGTGTGCTGGGTCACCGCTGGAATTACACACACTTCCCCTCGGTGGGTGCCTCTGGAGGTATTTTTCTAGCTTGGTCCTCTCGCCACTTGGAAATTCAGGTAATTGCCTCTGGCCGTCAAGCTATTCATGTAGTTGTCGTTGCAAATTTTGGTAGACCTTGGATTCTTTCCGTCTTTTATGCTAGTACAAATGCTTTATTACGTAATGCTATGTGGAAAGAGCTTGCTACTGTTTATCTCTCTGATTACTCTTGGCTTATATGCGGTGATTTTAACTATGTTTTGGCTAAGGAAGATAAGCAGGGGGGTCTTGACACCTCTCAATCCTTTTCTTCCTCTTGCCTCCGACATTTTCTAACTGCAAATGGTTTAATTGATTTGGGTTTCTCGGGTCCTTGTTTTACTTGGCCTAATAATAGGCAGGGAGTCCACAAGATTCTTTCACGTAGATTATTTAAAATATATAAATAATTAATATTTTTTTTATTATGTTTTAAATATAAATTTGTATCATTTTAAAAAAAATTTATCATGATATTAGTATTATTGAAAAGCTTAAATCACGTAGATTATTTCTTCCATCATTTATTTTTATTTTTAGATTTATTTTGACCTCAAACATAACAGTCCTAATGACTTGGACTGTATACTTGCAAGGCTTAGTAATCTAATTTAGTGGTTCGTTTGAAAAAAGAAAAACAAAGTAGCTAATATCTTTACGCTTTTTTATCGGCAATCGAAAGCACTATATAGTTTTTACATTTTCTTGTGTTTCTAAAATGGAACTAAACTAATAATAAGTGGGATAATTGAAAGGAAATTTTTACCGATTCAAACAAAGCCCTAGGCGTTGGGTGGACAGAGAAAATGGAGCATTGAACCGGTGAGGCATGAGACCTCAAACCCTCAAACGAGAAACCGCCGGCGCCGCTTCCTCCCTGCAATGGATATCCCCTCTTCAGCGACGTAAATCTCCTTTTCTAGAGCCTTCTCCTCCACCGCCTCCGGAGGTCGGACATCGCCGGCCCCGGTTTATATCCCATGCCGACGCCGTTCACCTCATCAACCGCCAGACAGACCCGCAGCGCGCCCTCGACATCTTCAACTCTGTCGCCACCCAGCGTGGCTTCGCCCACAACCATTCCACCTACTCAGCCCTCCTCCTCAAGCTTGCCCGCCACCGCCGCTTCCCCGCTCTCAACGCTATCTTCCGCCGCATGACCCTCGAGCCCTGCCGCTTCGAGGAGCCTGTCTTTCTCCGCCTCATCCCACTCCTCTGCCGCGCCTCCCTCCCCGACATGGCCCTCGACATTTTCTGCTCCATCATCCCACGCCTCGTCCGTCGGAACCCCTCCCACAAGGCCCTTGCCATCTGCCTCGACTCCCTCGTTGAGGCTCGTCGCTCCGACCTCGCCCAGGATCTCCTCTCAGACGCCCGAAATCGCTTCTCCCTCGAGCCCAACGCCTGTGTCTGCAACATCCTCGTGAAGAACCATTGCCGGAGCGGCGACCTCGACGCCGCCTTTCAGGTTCTCGATCAGATGAGGGCGTCGGGATCGGCCAAGCCCAATCTGATTACTTATTCCACGCTAATGGGTGGGCTTTGCCGAGAGGGTAGGCTGAAGGATGCCTTCAATCTGTTCGAGGAAATGCTTGACAAGGACAAGATCGTCCCCGACCCCCTGACATATAACGTGCTCATCGATGGGTTCTGCAGGAGCGGGCACGTCGACAAAGGGAGAGCAATCTTTGCATTTATGCGGAACAATGGCTGCGAGCCAAATAAGTACAACTATGCTACTCTGATGAATGGATTCTGCCGGGAAGGGAGGGTGGAGGAAGCAAAAGAGATATTTGAGGAGATGGATAAACTTGGATTGGAGATTGATGCCGTGACGTACACGACGTTGATTGGCTGTCTTTGCAGAAAGGAGCGTGTCGACCAAGGAATTGAATTGGTGAAAGAGATGAGAGATGAAGGGTGTAAGGCCGATGTTGTCACCTACAATGTGGTGATTGAAGGCTTATGCAAGGAAAAGAGGTTTATGGAGGCAATCGGCTTGCTTGAAAGCTTACCTTTTCAAGGTGTGAGACTAAATGTCGCGAGTTATAGGATTGTAATCAATAGCTTGTGTGCACAAGATGACATGGAGAAGGCAGTTGGGGTTCTTGGTTTGATGTTAGGGAAGGGGTTTATACCTCACTATGCGACCTCCAACAAGCTATTGCTTAGATTTTGTCAGGTCGGAAGGGTGGCTGATGCGACCATTTCATTATATGGATTGGCAGAAATGGGATTTCTGCCTGAGATTGATACATGGGCTCAGTTGGTCAGTTCAGTTTGCAGGGAGAGGAAACTTAAGAATACATTTGACTTGCTTGATGACATACTGAGAAAGTGAGACATACAACTTGTGTTACAAGTTGTACTTCCCCCTCACCGTTCTGTACTTCCGTTCCTAAGTTCAAGGAGGAACCACTGTATAGTTCGCGTGCCACTAGTCTGACAATCGGTGCAAGGAAGAAGGATGATGATACTTGACACTTTGAGATGATTCTATTGGAACAATACTTGTGTGCTGCTCGGGTCTACAATATTGATCAATCTGTCAAGAAACCTTTTACTTAAGGTAATCATAAGATGCCTTTGGTACTTGCGGATTGAAAAGATGGGATCTTAGAACTATTATTAGTAGTTTGTTTGAGATTTCTTTGAATTAGTGACACATGCTTCGAGATGAATCCCACCTATCCCTCATGTGTTGCATTTTCTGCTCTCTGCTCATTCGAGTTGGAAATACAATAGCTTACCCTATGCTTCACATAGTTGGCACTGAAAATTTTGAGTGAAGCAACTGATAATGGAAGTTCATTGAAACTTTTACCAGCGAAATTTGGAAATTATTCAGTGAAGCAAAAAGTAAAAGATGTACAGACGTGAGACCTATGGTCCAAATAATCCTACAGACGTTATTCTTTAGTCTTAGTAGGTTGCTTCTCCTCAAGCTGACAAGGGTGTAGACAATGCTAGTTTTGAGAAAATGGAGATGATATAAGGAGAAAGCATGGACGAAAATGACGAAGGTTTTGGTGAAGCAAAGAAGCGCATTTGTAAAGTTAATCCAACATCTAAGTGAAGTGGAGCACAGAGATATACCTATCGTTCAATCAAGAGTAAACATCATTATTAGCCACCAAATGAGACATTTTTATGTAGTTTTATATTATTTGTGTATTGTATTATGTTGTATTAATTAAAATATTTTATTAAGATTTATATTGTGTTAGATTAGGTTTGAGTTAGGCTATCTTATATTTGGTTAGAGCTATTAGTTTCTCTTTACTATTTCTTTTGAATCTTTTGCTCTAAGATTTCATCCTTGGTGTTTTTATTTACAAGCTTGTTGCCCTTCACAATTTTGTCCTTTGTGTTCATTGTTTAGTCACGTAATTTCATAGTGAAACCATTATGTTCAAGCATATTCTTAGGGCAAAAAGATCCAAAACTCGTATATTTTATATAACTTTTCTAGTTTCCGTACTTGTGTCTACATCAGTTTGCTACCAAAAATGAAATTTCATACCATCTCATCCTTTGATTAAACTTCATTCTTTTTATGCAAAATAGCTGTAAATATTTAACCTACAGATATCCCTCTCTTTGATAACTAAATTGCGATTGCATGCCAAAATGCAAAAGCTTGCTTAGACACCCAACTTGGGCTAGACGCCCCACATGTTGGATGCTCAATTTAAGCAATACCTTTCTGATGGCAACGGATTGGGTGGGAGTAGGGAATCCCACACCCGAACTTGCTGGGAATTGGGTATCTATGGGGAAGCCTGACTATGTAGTAATACATGGGTAGAGCACGAGAGATGAGGATGGTATGCCGGCAGTATGGATAGAAGCATGAAAGGTGGGGTTAGGGTTAAAGTTTGTTATTTTAGTTAAGGCTAGAATTATAATTTTTATAAGCGAGATAGATTTGGGATCGAGTTTGGGGCGGACAGTGAAAATCTCACACTTGACCTTTGGTCAACTCGGGTTTTACCTATACAAATTAGGGCGGGCGGAGATGGTTTTATGTCATCCCCAAATACAGTTGACTTGAACTAGGTGCCTAACATGATAAATGCTCTTGATATGGCTAAAGTTGAATGTGCATGATGCAAATAGCCTAATATGAGTAGAGACCACCAACCGATCGGGCAGCCCACACTAGCATGACACGATATGAGTAGGGCATGGCAAAACACCCTATGGGCCGAACATGACATGGCAAGACATGAGCCAAGCACAGTGTGTCTTATTCGCTTGCATAAGTACGGCATGAGCCAAGTACGACATGGCCCAACATGGGCCAAGCATAGTGTGGCTTATTGACTTGCATAACAAGCCATGGGCAACACAAAAATCTTACTTTGATTCATGCTAGGTTGAAGTATTTAGGTATGCGAACCATGCTAGGCACAATATGCCAATGCACTAGGCCAAAAGACCTAGAAAAGATGATCCAACCCTGACCTGACACCAGGTGTCATGCCCCAGTCGGATCAGCCCTAAACTAGTGCCTTAGGGTTGTCCGGCAGAATATCAAGGCGTGAACTCCCTAGGGTTTCCGGACAAAATTTTTCACTAATCAAAAAACCCTAACTCCCTAAATAATATTTTATCTCCAAATTACAAGGTCGCTCAAAACCCTAACCCTAATTAGGAGATCCGAAATCAAACCCTAAATTATATGATACCTCTCTGGTCAACGATTTTGACCAGTCAACTCTGTCAACGCCGAATTAACTCCACGCGTGCTGCTTGCGAAATTGGAGTGATGACGTCGGGCTGACGTCGATCGCCAAATTTGAATTCGCTGCACTGCTTTGGATTTGTGATTTTGACCCAGTCAAAATCACTGTCGCTCCTCGAAATTCGCCGCACATATCCGATTGCTCGGCTGACGTCACCCGTGGCCTCGCTGATGTCAGCGTCTCGAATCAAATGCTGGGAATCATTCAAAAATCATCGTCTTCCTCGCTTCGACGCCACCTGCGTCAACAGTTCGAGCGCTTGTCACCGCCGTTTGCCTCCTTCACAGGAACGCTGCCTGTGTTCCTTCGCGTCTTTCTCCCCGGACAGCCACCCGCTGCCAGAATAATGCTAAGCGTTGTCGCCGCAAAACGAAGGAGAACAGAGGAAGGAAGATTGGTGGAGAAGGAAGATTGTATTTCTCGCTAGTAAACTTTACAAAGCTCCTCTCCTCTAGCTGTCGCCCCCTAGCGTCGGTATCCCTCTTCCCCTCCCTCACCGGCGGCGCAATCGCCGTCGGTTACAGTCTCTATCACTCCCTCACAAAGTCACTCGTTGCTCCTCTCGCCGATGCTTCCCCAAGCACCGGAATTGCCTCTCTAAGCTCCACCAAGCTCACCGGAGATGCACACTGGATGCTGATGATCCCTCCTCGTCGCCTCTCACGCTTCTTAAAGGGAAGAGCCGCCGCTCGTTCCCGATTTAGGGCATCCCATCGCCCGATTCATCCGCTGAAGCCTACGTCCATGATCTCCCCATTGAGCCGCATCCGCCAGCCCTGACTTGGGAAGTCGACATTCGCTTCGCATGTGAAGACGTCGCGTCTGGGAGTTTTGGCGAAGACATGTCCAAAGAAGTCGCGGGCGAGGACGATGAAGACACTGCCGCCGCATGCTGCGTGTCTAGACTCTACGATCTAGGGTCTAACTCACTCGTTGACCATGGGTTTTGGGTTCCGTTCTACCACTTTGCGCATGGGTTCGGGCCTCTTCTCGGCCCAATAGGCTTTGGGCTGAACCAGCCTGAAACTAGCTCCAATCCAACACTGCTGCGCTCCCATGGCAGTGTGTGAAACTAGCTATAGTCCACCAATCCTCACCTCTTCGGTGTGATCTTCAGCTTCCTCGGCTGGTTCTTGCATCACGATAGCCACTATTTTCTATCTTGTGGGGCACTCCCTCAGCTAGTGAGGACCGCCGCACAAGAATCAACCTTGTGGCTTGTGCTCTACATTCGTCCTTCCCGCAGGACGATTTGGCTCTTGTTGTCCCGGTGAACCTCTGTTCTGCCGGAATAAGGGTCTACTCCGCTGGTGCTGCCGTCGATCGTGATATTTGCATTAGGGCCAAACGCAATACCGTGATCTCTGCATGCATCTACTCCTTCATGCGAGCCATCTCTCCTGGCAGATGGATTAGACTGTCTATGGTCTGCTGCATGAATTCAATCTGCAACCTCTGTTGCTCTATTTGCAAACTCTGATCCTTCACTGTCCTTTGAAGAAACTCCACCTGGGGAACCACCGCGTCATCCCCATCGCCCGTCAGATCGAGCATCCTCTCGATCTGTGCTATGCGGTCACCGTGGTTCGCCATGCCTTCAGGTTTAGCCTCCACCTTGGTTTTACCTTTCTCCTGCTTGGGTCACACATCCTCTGACGCTCCTCTGGCTGTGTGGGTGAACTTCTGGAACTTCAAACTTTTCTTCACCTTCGCGGGTGAAGTAGCCGTGTTGATGGAACCAGATTGTTATCCTGTGCCACTGACCTGTGGGTATGGGCCCACAGAAAACCGGCTCTGATACCAATTATCACGCCCCGGTCGGATCAGCCCTAAACTGGTGTCTTAGGGTTGTCTGGTGGAACACCAAGGCGTGAACTCCCTAGGGTTTCCAGATAAAATTTTCTCCTAATCAGAAAACCCTAACTCCCCGAATAATATTTTATCCCCAAATTATAAAGTCGCTCAGAACCCTAACCCTAATTAGGAGATCCGAAATCAAACTCTAAATTATATGATACCTCTCTGGTCAACGATTTTGACCAGTCAACTCCATCAACGCCGAATTAACTCCACGCGCGTCGCTGGCGAAATTGGAGTGATGACGTCGGGCTGAAGTCGATCGCCAAATTTGAATTCGCCGCACTGCTTTGGATTTGTGATTTTGACCTGGTTAAAATCACCGTCGCTCCTCAAAATTCGCCGTCCGTATCCGATTGCTCGGCTGACATCACCCGTGGCCTCGCTGATGTCAGCGTCTCAAATCGAACACTAGGAATCATTCGAAAATCATCATCTTCCTCGCTTCAACGCCACCTGCATCGACAATTCGAGCGCTTGTCGCCACCGTTTACCTCCTTCATAGGAATGCCGCCTGCGTTCCTTCGCATCTTTCGTCGCCGGAAGCCACCCGCTGCCGGAATACTGCTCAGCGTCGTCGCCGCAAAACGAAGGAGAACAGAGGAAGGAAGATCGGTGGAGAAGGAAGATTGTATTTCTCGCTAGTAAACTTTACAAAGCTCCTCTCCTCTAGTCGTCGCCCCTAGCATCGGTATCCCTCTTCCCCTCCCTCACCGGCGGCGCACTCGCCGTCAGTTACAGTCTCTATCACTCCCTCACAAAGTCACTCATTGCTCCTCTCGCCGATGCTTCCCCAAGCACTGGAATCGCCTCTCTAAGCTCCACCAAGCTCATCGGAGATGCACACTTGATGCTGATGATCCCTCCTCGTCGCCTCTCACGCTTCTTAAAGGGAAGAGCCGCCGCTCGTTCCTGATTTAGGGCGTCCCGTCACCCAATTCATCCACTGAAGCCTGCATCTGCGATCTCCCTGTTGAGTGATAGGTGTTATTTTTATAGGATTTAGAGTCTTGTTTATACCATTATTTCAGGCTTAACGTCTACTTTATGTCATACTTTGATACCTTTTCTTATTAAGTATGGAAGCTTCACTATTTTTCATTTGTTTATGAAATACAGGTGATTATCTCTTATTTTCGTGAAGATTACTCGAGATAAAGTTAGGAAAAGGTTTGGCATATGACAAGAATCACACAGAAAAATTTTAGAATTTTTAGAGCTTTCCGTGACAAGCACGGCCTGCCCGTGCGTATCGTCACGGCCGTGCTTGACAACATCAGAATTCGCCGAGGTGTCACCGCCGTGCTGCGCCCGTGTTCGGGTGTTTCGGAATTTCCAGAGAAGAACACGACCTGCCCGTGTCTAGAAGCACGGCCGTGTTCGCTTGCCTGCATTTTGCCCGAGACTGTCACGGCCTGCCAGTGTCCAGACGCACGGCCGTGCTCACTAACCTGGAGTTTGCTGAAAGAAGCACGACCATGCTGTTCTCATCAGCACGCCCGTGTTCGCGTTCGCAGGTCGCGATTCTCAACCGTTTCTTCATCAAATCCGACGATCCAAGGGCCCAAAAATTGGGGAAAATACCCAATAATCATTCCTAACCGTCCAAACTATCGATTAAGGGAGAAAAGAGAGGATTTTAGCCGGTTAGAAAGTCAATTTTGGGTGAAGAACGCGACTAGGGTGAAAAGGGCGATTTTGCGACTTCGAGGGCTCGATTCGACAGATTTTCTTAGGGCTTTCGAGAGGAAACCCAAGATCCATCATCTCCTAACCTCAGTTAGTAATTTCTCTAACTTTCAAATTCATTCTCTAGGGTTTTCTTGAGTTTACGATGTATTTTGTTGAGTAAAACTCTTGTTCGGGGCTTGGATGTAGCCCGTTGGAAAATTCTTGGCATGTAAAACACTTTGTATGAATTTCACAGTACTATTTAAGTGAATTGCTTATTACTATTGGGTGTGTTTATTGCGTATTAATATTTTGGCCAAATATTTGTATATATTAAGTGTTACAAGAAGTACCGAGAGGTGAATCGTAATACTCGATTGCCTAATTTTAACTTGTGACTTCGAATTACGAGAGTTATTTAAAGTTGCTTGAGGATCCACGATTATCATAGAGTTCAATGAGTCTTTCTTAAGTTAATTTTGCTATGAGAGTAGAAAATTAGCTTAAGTAGGCACCGGATTACGCTTCGAGAGAAGGTAATCCGGACCGAAGGATTAATCGCCTTAGGCATTTTACTGATAGATTATGCTTCGAGAGAAGGTAATCTAGCTTTTTATTCTCTGAATTTCAGTACTCGTTTTACATTATTATTTAACCGATGTGGTGAAACCTATAGTCCCGAACCTTTGTGAAACTAGAACTTTTTTTTTCCCTACTAGTTGCTGATTTCCTGAATTGATATTTAGGGCTTAGATTAGATAGTTCATTTGCTCAATTAACGTCTTAATTATCTAGCTTTCAATGATGCGTAACGTTGGTACTTGACTCCTTCTCCCTGTGGGAACGATCTTATATTACTTCGATAGACCGTGCGCTTGCGGGCCTATCAAGTTTTGGCGCCGTTGCCGGGGAGTATGGTATAGTTAATATCGACTACTTAGTTAAGTTGATAGACTAGATATTTGTTGTTTTTAGTTTATTTTCAGTGTTTTTATTTTAGAAGCTTTATTTGTTCATACTAGTTATTTTCTTTCTTCCTTCAAGCATATACTATTATCTGGTCTACTAACCCTGTGTATGCCAAGAACAATTAGAACAAGAGGATTAGTGTCAAAAGATCCTGAAATCGAAAGAACTTTTCGAGTACACAAGAAGATCCAGGATCAACAGCTTGAGGAACTTCACCCAAATCACTCTACAATGGATCAGAACCAATCCACGATGAACCAGAACCGCTCGCTACGTGATTTTGCTGTACCTAATGCTCAGGGCTTACACTCTAGCATCGCCCGACCACCGGTCGAGGCGAATAACTTTGAGATAAAGCCAGCTCTAGTGCATATGGTTCAGCAGAACCAATTCAGCGGTTCACCGCAGGATGACCCAAACTTACATTTGTCAATTTTTCTTGAGTATTGTGATACCCTCAAGATAAATGGGGTAACTCTTGCCGCTATTCGTTTATGTCTTTTTTCCTTTTCCCTCAGAGACCGCGCGCGGGCGTGGCTGCAGTCCCTCCCCCAAGGCTCGATAACAACATGGGATCAGTTTTCCCACGCATTCCTCTCAAAGTACTTTCCACCGAGCAAGATTGCTCAAATGAGGAATCAGATAACGAATTTTCGCCAGCGAGAGAGCGAGTCACTCTACGAGGCCTGGGACCGGTATAAGGAATTGCTCAGGATGTGCCTGTATCATGGGCTAGAAAAATGGGTAATCGTGCATTCTTTTTATCATGGTCTTTTGGAAAACACTCGGTTGTCTGTAGATGCAGCTGCGGGCGGTGCGCTAATGGACAAAAATACGGAAGATGCCATCAATTTGATTGAGATCATGGCTCTGAATCACTACCAATGGATGAACGAGCGAAGCATCCCGGTAAGAGGAGGTGGTAAGCATGATCTCGACATGTTGAGCTCATTAGAGGCAAAGGTTGACTCTTTGTCGCATCAGCTCACGTCGATGAACTTTAATGCATCTTCAGTTAATACGATTGTATGTGAAATCTGTGGTAATACTGGATACGGTGCTACTAACTGCCAAATAATGGCGCCCTCCTCTTCTGATGTTTCTCTTGATCAGGTTAATGCTTTAGGCAATACTAACCAGAGGCAGCAGAATAACCCGTTTTTCAGCACCTATAATCCAGGTTGGAGAAATCATCCCAATTTCTCCTACCGGAATAACCAGAACCAGATTCCCCAGAACTTCACTACTCAGGCGCCACACGGAAATTATGGCAATCAGTTTACTCAGGCATCCTTCAGGCCACCACCTGGACTTCCACCTCCCTACAAGCCCCAGTTTAACCAACCACAGAAGTCCAATTTAGAAATACTGCTAGAAAATTTCGTCACCACACAGTCAAAGAGAAATGAAGATGTGGACGAGTCGATCAAGCAGTTAAACTCTAAGGTGGATTCACTGATCACTCATTCAAGGATGCTAGAAAACCAGATTGCTCAGCAAGCAACAACTTCCTCTAGACCCACTAGAAAGCTCCCCTCTCAACCGAAAGTCAATCCAAGGGAGCACTGCAACGCCATCACGACACGTAGTGGTAAGCAGTTGACAGATCCCCCGATGGAAGTTAGAGAGAGTGTTGTTTGTGCACCATACGACCAAGGCAATGAGAGTGATCCTAACCCTGAACAACTAGTAGATAAGGAGGCTGCGCCGGAGCCAGAATATGCACCTCCACCTCCCTACAAGCCACCGGTACCATTCCCGCAGAGGTTGGCTAAGGCTAAGTTGGACAAACAGTTCGGTAGATTTCTGGAGGTGCTTAAGAAGCTGTACATCAATATACCATTTACAGAAGCGCTTTCCCAGATGCCTACGTATGCTAAGTTCCTCAAAGACATATTGTCTAACAAGAGGAAGATAGAGGAGCAGGGGACGGTAGCACTGACAGAAGAATGTAGTGCAATTATACAGAATAAACTACCGCCCAAGCTTAAAGATCCTGGCAGTTTCTCCATTCCATGCAGAATTGGGAATGTGCTGTTTGAGCAACCCCTTTGTGACTTGGGGGCCAGCGTAAGCCTCATGCCGCTTTCAGTCTTCAAGAAATTGGACATGGACGACCTCAAGGCTACCTCTATTGCCCTTCAGCTAGCTGACAGATCTGTTAGACATCCAGTGGGGATAGTGGAAGATGTTCCCCTGAAGGTTGGGGAATTTTTTGTGCCAACCGATTTCGTAGTTCTCGACATGTTAGAGGATTCCCGACTACCCCTCATCTTGGGTAGGCCCTTCCTTGCTACAGCAGGGGCCGTAATTGATGTAAAAAATGGGAAGCTGTCCCTGAACATTGGAGAGAATAGTTTAGAGTTCGATCTATCTGCAAGTATGAAAAGACCTAATATTTTTGGGTCGTGTTTTAGTGTTGAACTGATAGATGAGAATTTAGAGGTTCTCAGAGAAGTTGTAGATCCACTTGAAGCGTGCCTCCTGAATAACCTAGAGCCCTTCGATCAAGACATAGAGAAGGAGGTACTAGCTTATGCACATCTTTTGGAAGCAAACCCTGGTGAAGACCCATAGAAAGTCCAGGAAGTGTTAAAGGAAGGAAAGACATTGCGAGAGTCAGTTCGGGCAGACATAGAGCTAAAATCCCTGCCCAGTAATTTGAGATACGAGTTTCTAGATGAGGGCTCGTCTTGTCCAGTTATAGTTAGTTCAGCCTTGACCGAGACAGAGATGAGATGATTGCTTGATGAACTTAGATCCCACAGAAAAGCGATAGGTTATTCTTTGGAAGATCTTACCGGTATTAACCCTTCAATATGCATGCATCGAATTTTCCTTGAAAAAGACAGCAAAGCTTTTGTAGAATATCAGCGCAGATTGAATCCCAATTTGAAGGAAGTCGTTAAAAAGGAAATTCTGAAGCTTTTGGATGCAGGGGTCATCTACCCCATATCAGACAACGAGTGGGTTAGTCCTGTGCATGTCGTTCCAAAGAAAAGCGAGATAACGGTGGTGCAGAATGCGAAGAATGAGTTTATCCCCACCCGTACTGTTACCGGGTGGCGAATGTGCATAGATTACAGAAAGCTCAACAAGGCCACCAGAAAGGACCATTTCCCGTTGCCGTTCATTGATCAGATGTTGGAACGGCTTTCATCTAATTCATACTTTTGTTTCCTTGATGGTTTTTCAGGCCTCTTGCAGATCCCCATCCATCCGGAAGATCAAGAGAAGACGACCTTCACGTGTCCCTATGGCACGTTTGCTTATCGAAGGATGCCGTTTGGATTGTGCAATGTGCCTGCAACGTTCCAGCGATGCATGATCGCGATATTTTCTGAGTTCATTGAGGACATCATGGATGTCTTCATGGATAATTTTTCTGTATATGGATCGTCTTTTGATAAATGTTTGACTAATTTGTCTAAAATTTTGCAGCGGTGCGAGGAGGTAAATTTGGTGCTCAACTGGGAAAAGTGTCATTTTATGGTACATGAAGGCATAGTACTTGGGCACCTTATCTCCGAGCGGGGAATCGAAGTGGATCGAGCGAAAATTGAGGTGATAGAAAGATTGCCCCTGCCGACCTAAGTCAAAGGAATTCAGAGCTTCCTCGGGCATGCTGGGTTCTACAGAAGATTTGTTAGGGATTTTTCTAAGTGTTGGGAAACCCCGGGGACATTTTACAATTTTTTCAGAGTTCTAGACATTCATACATTCTTTGCACAGCGGAAGAATGTCCCCGAAACAGGCCCGTCCCAAAAAC
>CM050437.1:75264900-75284717 GCA_027562315.1 Costus pulverulentus | reverse complement strand
TGTAGACAGACAATGATAACGACAATGCCAGAATGATATATAAATATCAATGTCAAGTAGTACATAAGTTGACCAAAGCTAGGTCCTAGGGCATATACACCAACACTAAGATCGTTAGGCCTTTGACCAATCTGTTGGTTAAAGATGCTATTTTTTAATTTGATGAAAAATGTTTGATTGCCTTTCAGACTCTGAAAATAGCTTTAATAACGGTGCCTATCATGCAGGCCCCTGACTGGTCTCTCCCATTTGAGTTGATGTGCGACGCCAGCGACTATGTCGTTGGCACGGTTCTTGGGCAACTGAGGGAGAAGAAGCTCCATGTAATATATTACGCCAGTCGGACGCTAGACGAGGCCCAAGTGAATTATGTGACAATTGAGAAAGAACTATTTGCCATCGTGTTCACTTTCGATAAGTTTCGCTCTTACCTGATAGATTCAAAAGTTATAATTTTTACTGACCATGCAGTGATCCGATATTTGATGAGCAAAAAGGATGCAAAACCAAGGCTGATTCGCTGGATCCTTCTCCTGCAAGAGTTTGACATTGAAGTCCGTGATAAGAAGGGTTCTGAGAACTTAGTTGCAGACCATTTGTCAAGACTGGTAAATGAACAGTGTGACACGGAGAGCAAGCCGAAGATTAATGATGACTTTCCAGACGAGCATCTCTTTGGTGTTACGAATATGGTTGCACCTTGGTATGCTGACTACGTTAATTTTATTGTTTCTGATGTTTTTCCCCCTGACTTGACTTTTCAGAGAAGGAAAAAGTTTATATCTGATGTGAAGCACTACTTTTGGGATGAGCCACTGTTATTTCGGCGATGTGCCGATGGGCTCTATCGACGGTGCATCCCGGAGGAAGAAGTCAAAGACATTATATTCCACTGTCATTCCTCTCCCTATGGTGGCCACGCAAGTGCTAGTAAGATTGCATTTAAGATTTTACAATCTGGGTTCTATTGGCCGACCATCTTCAAAGATGCTCGAAGCTTCATCCTTAGTTGTGATCAATGCCAGAGGTCTGGTGGTATATCTAAGAGGGATGAGTTACCAATGTCAACAATCCTTGAAGTGGAAATTTTCGACGTCTGGGGGATAGATTATATGGGTCCATTCCCGTCGTCATGTGGAAATAGATATATATTGGTTGTCGTTGATTATGTATTTAAGTGGGTAGAAGCTTCGGCTGAGCCCGCTAATGATGCTAAAGCAGTGACACAAATGCTGCGTAAGATAATATTTCCACGCTTTGGACTCCCCAGAGTACTTATCAGTGACGGCGGATCCCATTTCTTGAATCAGAAACTTGAATCCTTGCTCAGAAAGTATGGCATCAGACACAGAGTAGCTACTCCATACCATCCCCAGACCAGTGGTCAGGTTGAGGTATCCAACAGAGAGATTAAAGGTACATTGTAGAAAACTGTTTCTACCTCACGGACTGACTTGGCTCTAAAATTGGATGATGCCTTATGAGATTATCGTACAGCTTTTAAGACACCCTTAGGGATGTCTCCATTTCAGTTAATATATGGAAAATCCTATCATTTACCAGTTGAGATGGAACATCGAGCCTTTTGGGCAATTAAATTGCTGAATTTTGACTTACAGAGTGCAGAGGACAAAAGGTAGCTACAGTTGAATGAGCTAGATGAACTCCGTACTTCTGCCTATGAGAATGCCTTGATATACAAAGAAAGGACAAAATAATGGCATGACAAGCATATTGTCAGGAAGGAGACCAGGTTCTTTTGTTTAATTCCAGACTTAAATTATTTCCAAGTAAACTCAGGACCCGATGGTCAGGACCATTCCAAGTTAAAAAGGTGTTCCCTCATGGAGCGATAGAGATCTGGAGCGAACGCACAGGTGGTTTCAAAGTGAATGGGCAGCGCCTTAAGCCCTACTATGCGCAGGAACATATTGAGAAGGGAGTTGGTATTAAACTCTCTGACTCTTTATTACCTGACTGATAAGTAAACATTGGTCTAGCTGCTGACCTTAAACCAGCGCTTCATGGGAGGCACTCCATGGGTCTTTCTCATCTTGTGTTGTTTTGACAGACTTGATGTTGATTGTTGTGATGTTTTGTTTCGTTGTTTTGTTATATTCGTTTTGTTATTTCTGTTTTGATAATTTTATTATAACCCATGGCAAGATTTTTATGATTTTACACATTTCTAAGCATCTTACTGATAGTGGAATTTTTCTGTGATTTTTCAGGAGATTTTTGCCTTTGACGAGCCGAACACGGCCTGGCTGTGCCCACGGTCATGGCCGTGCTCGCTAAGTCGGGGTAGCAGAACAAAGCACGGCACTGCCATGCCATCCGACACGCCCGTGTCCGCTAAGTGATTTTCCACAGAACAAAGCACGGCACAGCTGTGTCTTCCTTCACGCCCATGCGCCTATCACGGGTCTCGGGTTATTAAAAGGGTGCGGCGACGGATTTTATGGTTCACACCCGTGCTTCCGCGCCGCCCCCCCCCCCCCCCCCCCCCCCCCCCCCCCCCCCCCCTTTCTCCCCCGCCTCCGGCCTTTCAACCCTCCAGATCCGTCATTCACTGCCGTCCAGAGCATCGCCACCTTTCTCTGCTTCTCGCCGACACCCGAATCTAGGGTTTTCGACGGAATTTCGTCTGTTCGCCGCCAGCAGCCGCTTGCGTCAGTTTCTTGCCAGATTTCGCCGCCGACGGCTTTCTGAGTTCTCCTACATCTGGCCGCCAGTTCCCACGACCTTCCACCACTCCAGCTTTTCTAGATCCGTGGGTATTTCTTCCCCAATCTGCTGTTTTTCTCAGTTCTGCCGCCTGCTGCTCTTCTCCAAGCCGCCGCCGGTTTTCTTAAGGTGTTGTTGCCCGGCCGCCGTTCCTGATCTGCCAACGCTTGTCTCTCTGTCCTCCTCAGCGCTCCATCCTGCTACCCATACAGTACTTCGCCGCCAGTGTTCTCAGCGCCGCCCCCTCGCCGTCTGTCGCCGGAGCTCTGTTTCTCTCTTCCAGCCACCAACTCCAGCCAGTCAGCCGGCTATCCATTCTTTGCTTTCCATCATGTCTGGACGATCCAAGTCGATGGCCCGGAAATCTACCAAGCGTCCGGCCGTGCCAGATGAGCCAAATGAGCACGGAATTCTATTCCGGAATGCCGCGCAGAAGGCCCAATACGATCTCTTGGTGTCTCGGCGCGTCATCAACACTCGCTATCTTGATCGGGTGACCCTCAATACCTTGGGGCTGCATGACGACGTGTTATTCATGTTCCAGCAGATCGGATGGGAGCAATTCTTCCGGATAGCCCCGCCCCCGCCGACTTTTGTTGCGCCTACATTGGAGTTCATGTCGTCCCTCGAGATCGACTTGGACAACCATGATGACGAGGACGACGGTGTTATCTCTTTCTAGCTCGGGAACACGGAGCACACAATGACATTATCACACATAAATCAAATTTTTGGTTTTCTGGTGGATGGTACTCGCGAACCCCTGCACGCATTTCGTGATCAGGACTTTTGGTTTGCTATTACGGGATAGCGACCTTATATCGCACGAACGGCCTGAGCCAGCCATGTTAGCAACCCTTGCTTTCGCTACGTGCACCGCGTTTTGGCGCACACCATCTTTGCGCATGGCGAGAGTGATGGTTTAGTGCGCTCCACTAAGCTTCTCTTCTTCTGGTCGATGGTACACTCTTTTAAGCTTAACACCACATTTTTTCTGATGAAGCAATTGCAGAAACAGGCCACCGCCCAGAAGGGAGTTATTGCCTCTGGTGGTCTCATTACTCCTATCGCCCTTGCTTTCGGCGTTGAGCCATATGGCATCGAGCAGGCACGTGGTAGCTCCCGCATCGACCTAGAGTCATGCCAGGCGATGAAGATGATCACTCGCGAGGGTGACGCCTTCAGTCTCCTCTTTCGAGGGAGTGACTCTGTTGGTGTATATGCCCTAGGACCTAGTTTTGGTCCACTTATGTACTACTTGACATTGATATTTATATCATTCTGGTATTGTTGTTATCTATGTTTGTTTACATCTGCGCATATGTACTAACATGATAATGTCCCTGGAGACAAATTGGATCTGTGCTCGAACTATAGTCCCCAGTCGATGTACCTTAGTGGATATGGGACAGCTATGGTACTTGTGAGACTAGTATATGGGCTGGTTAGGCACGTGGTGCTAATGCAGACATATGGGTATATCAGTGGTGGATATACTGGACCGACCCGCTGTGAGGCTATGACTTGGTGTCATGAGTTATCCTCACAAGTGACAGGAGATGCATTGATCCCTTGACTTGAGGTCATTGACCATTCTATATGGTTAGGGACTTGCTTTGATACAACCTAACACCTCGCCGTAGTTGGGAGGTAATAACGGTTGTCATTGAGCATATCACGACCCATATGAGAAGGTCAATAGACAGACACAGGATTTACCCCATCCTAAGGGAAGTATGATATCCATGGAGCTCCTCTATGGTTCTATGACTGAAAGTGTATGGCCATACGCAGGTGAGAACCTGATTTAGTCATAACCATGTGATTGGGTGAAAACAAGTGGTGACACACTTGTTCAATCGGATATCAGTTCGGCAAAGAGACTGTAATGCATATGTACCTTGCTGCAATGATGGGGATGTCGATGTCGATATCCATTCTGATGACTTGGGTAGTAGCGATGCACTGCTAGGTGCCACTCACTGCTTGTGGTGACATTTGGTCAGCACTGCCAACGTCAGAGGGACCTACATGGTCGCACACCTTGATACTTGAGTTCTCGTATTGATCGGGAAGCCTTATGATCGAGTTATTGGATAACTCGGATCTATTTAGGAGATTTCATCAGCGCCAATGGGCCTAATGAGATGGAAGAATATTATTGGAGCCAAACTTCATTTTTGGCAGGTTGACCCGTATTTGACCATGGTTGGCCACATTTGGATTAGGGTTGCATTGGATTGGATCCAAGTGTTTAATCAACCCATGTAATGAAGTTTGGGCTAGCTCGTTATCCAATGAGGCCCAATAACAAGTTCTCATGAAGTGAGAAAAGGTTAAAACGGTATAATGGGGACAAAACTTCTCCCCTAGGCGCCTATGGGCATAATAGGGAGAAGTGGCGCAATTTGCTTCATTAGGAAGCTTTAGGCGCCTTGCCCCTCTACCTTGGATGGTATGCTTGCTTCTATGGCAAGTCTTGGGGCTGATATGGCTTGGTAGACTTCTTTGGAAGGTCTCATGCGCATATGGATAATTAGGAGAGGTTTATGGTAAAGTCTTGGAGACTTTCCTTACCTCAAACCCTAATTACTCCCTCCCCTTTACCCTAGCCGCCTCCTCCTTTAAGAATTGCGCCCACACCCTATTATTGCTGCCCCCTCTTGCCTCTCTATATATACATGGGTATATGCGAGCGCAAAAGTTGATTTTGACGTGAGCAAGAATTAGAAGGGCAAAGAGGGAGGCTTTGGCGAAAGTCTTTTCTTCCATCTTCATCCTAACCGCAAGTCTCTTCTATCCTTCTTCTCTTGGAGCAAGGAGGGATAGGACTTGATGTCTTCACCCTCTTGCCTCTTATCTTGGCGCATCTTCTCCAAGAGTTGGTGCATGTAAGGATGAGGAGTTGAAGACATGGCGGCAACATCTCCATCTTTCTTCTTCATTGGCGCTTCTACTTTGGAAGTGGCGCAAGGGTTGAAGAAAGTGCATGAAGGCTTGGATCTTCTTCCCGAGGCTAGCACCGGGCGTGGAAGAAGAGGACTCGAGGCATCCGTGTGTGTGAGACTGCAGAGGGCGCACGCTTGGGCGCCTATCACGACATCGACCTCATCTCGCTCTAAGGTTTTTTCTAACTCATCGTGTCAACTCTCTTGCTTGCGATCTTCACTGGGTTTTTGGGACCGGCCTGTTTCGGGGATATTGCTTCCGCTGTGCAATGTATTTTGTAATCTCTATCTCTGAAAATTGTAAAATATCCCCGGGGTTTCCCAACAGTGGTATCAGAGCAACTTGCAAGACTCGATCGATGTTTTACGCTTTTCTTTTATGCTCACATGCCATATCTCTATTTTTGTCAATAGCATGATGCATGGCAAACGATTTTTCCTAAGTAGGAAAAAGTTAGGGTTTCTTGTTTCTATCATCCTCTCAATCTCTTTTGGATTTTTGGACTATTTTTCTTGTTTGATTTAAAGATCAAAGACGCACGTAATTTTGTCAAATAGGACGGGCATTGTGTCTTCGGACTGGGCAAGTCTCTTGATTTGACAAAATTGCCAACTGAAAGGATCTCTGAAATCATCATGAAAAATAAATCGCAATTAACCAAAAGATTTGTGAGAAGAAGATGAGGAAAAGAGACTAGTTTTATGAAAAAGTAAAATTTCAGATTTTATGTTTTTCATGAGCATGTAGAATTGCATGAGTAAATACCTTGATTGTGCATGATGTTGTGATCATTAGTCAAGCCCCCCTTTGCATGCCTGTGATGTATCCTTGTGAGGCCTGCGTGCCACTTTTCTCTTTTCTTTTAACTAAAAAGAGGATTAGGGTGGCGCATGTACTTGGAGCTTGGCGCATGCATGAAGCTTGCGCACCTTGGGTGGTGGCGCAACAAGCATCAAAGGAAGAGACGCAAACTTGCTTAGTGGCGCAAGTTAGGCATGGCCGAACCCTTGGGTTTGAGAGCTAGCTAACTTGGCTTCTTGCATGGTGGCGCATCTTCCTTGGAGGAAGACCATGACATTGGCCAAACCTTTGGGGTCTACCCTTAAGGTTTGAGAGCTAAACCATGAGAGAAGGACCTTGGAGCCAACCTTGAAGTTTAAGCTAGAGGTCGGCTACTGTTCTCATTAGCACGCCCGTGTTCGCGTTCGCAGGTCGCGATTCTCAACCGTTTCTTCATCAAATCCGACGATCCAAGGGCCCAAAAATTGGGGAAAATACCCAATGATCATTCCTGACCGTCCAAACTATCGATTAAGGGAGAAAAGAGAGGATTTTGGCCGGTTAGAAAGTCAATTTTGGGTGAAGAACGCGACTAGGGCGAAAAGGGCGATTTTGCGACTTCGAGGGCTCGATTCGACAGATTTTCTTGCGGCTTTCGAGAGGAAACCCAAGATCCATCGTCTCCTAACCTCAGTTAGTAATTTCTCTAACTTTCAAATTCATTCTCTAGGGTTTTCTTGAGTTTACGATGTATTTTGTTGAGTAAAACCCTTGTTCGGGGCTTGGATGTAGCCCGTTGGAAAATTCTTGGCATGTAAAACACTTTGTATGAATTTCACAGTACTATTTAAGTGAATTGCTTATTACTATTGGGTGTGTTTATTGCGCATTAATATTTTGGCCAAATATTTGTATGTATTAAGTGTTACAAGAAGTACCGAGAGGTGAATCGTAACACTCGATTGCCTAATTTTAACTTGTGACTTCGAATTACGAGAGTTATTTAAAGTTGCTCGAGGATCCACGATTATCATAGAGTTCAATGGGTCTTTCTTAAGTTAATTTTGCTACGAGAGTAGAAAATTAGCTTAAGTAGGCACCGGATTACGCTTCGAGAGAAGGTAATCTGTACCGAAGGATTAATCGCCTTAGGCATTTTACTGATAGATTATGCTTCGAGAGAAGGTAATCTAGCTTTCTATTCTCTGAATTTCAGTACTCGTTTTACATTATTATTTAACCGATGTGGTGAAACCTATAGTCCCGAACCTTTGTGAAACTAGAACTTTTTTTCCCTACTAGTTGCTGATTTCCTGAATTGATATTTAGGGCTTGGCTTAGATTAGATAGTTCATTTGCTCAATTAACGTCTTAATTATCTAGCTTTCAATGATGCGTAACGTTGGTACTTGACTCCTCCTCCCTGTGGGAACGATCTTATACTACTTCAATAGACCGTGCGCTTGCGGGCCTATCATTGAGCCGCATCCGCCAGCCCTGATTTGGGAAGTCGACATTCGCTTCGCACGCGAAGACGCCGCGTCCGGGAGTTTTGGCGAAGACACACCCGAAGAAGTCACGGGCGAGGACGATGAAGACGCCGCCGCCACATGCTGCGCGTCCTGACTCTGCGATTTATGGTCAAACTCGCGCATTGACCATGGATTTTAGGTTCCGTTCTGCCGCTTTGCGCATGGGTTCGGGCCTCCTCTCAGCCCAATGGGCTTTGGGCTGAACTGGCCTGAACCAGGCCTGACACCAAGGGTGTGTAATCGGTATTTCGGTACCAGTATCGGTATTGAAATTTTGGTACCAAAGTACTAAACTTATTTTTTTGGGTATCGGTACTAGTACCGAAGTACCAAAATTGCTATCGGTACTGATATCGATTTCCTGAAATAAATTCAAAAAATTTCCAAAATCCCGAACCAGGTAAGTGGTTCCGACTTCCAACTTACATGCTTTGGTACTTTAGTAACAGGTAAGTGGAGTCCAGGAGTTTAGGTACTTCTGACTTCCGACTTACTAGTAAATAAATAATATTTTTAATTAAATAATATATAAATATTTGGGGTTCAGGTTTTTCCTAAATTAGTTTTTAGGTACCAGTACTGGTACCATACTCCCAAATAAAATTTTGATACTGATACCGAAATACCGAAATACCGAAGTACCCAAAAATTCAGTACGGTATTTTAGTACCGGTACCTCACCCCTATCTAACAAGAAGTTAGGTAAGTTCAAGCCAGTCATAATTATGTTTGAGTCATAAATAGATCAACCCGTTTATGACCCAAAATTAATCGGGTCATATCGGGTTATAAACAGGTTGACCTATTAATCAGGTTTGGTTTGGGTATGGGGGTATGGGTAGTATATATATATACTACTCGAGTCGGGTTTGAGTATATTATAATAATAAAAAATAAATTTATAATAATAATTTATAATCTAATCCCTCTATCTCTCACTTTACCCTTTACCCTAAAATCATTCTAATCTAATCGCCACCAACCCCTTTCACTACCACCTCTCATGACTGCCAGCTTTGTCATTGCTGCCAACCCTTGTCGTCACCACTAGCCTCACTCACTACCAACTCTCATCACTGCCAGCCTCATCATTGCCAATAGCCCTTTTCGCTACCAACTGTCTTCGTCAACACATCTCTCATCCCCGCCAGCCCTTTCGTCACCTCCAACCCTCATCAACATTGCCAGTTCTCATCGCCCCTAGTCCTCATTGTTGTCGTCGTCTCCTCCCATAAGAGGCTAGTGACAAGGGCCAAGCAAAGGTGGCGAAGAGGAGGAGGGGCAGCCGGCGGTGAAGAGGGGGATGAGGCAGCTGATGGCAAGGGCAACGAAAATTTGGGTGATTAGGGATTAGGGTAAAGAGTAATTAATTGGTTAGTTATCGGGTTCGGGTAATATTCGGGTATTGAAAATAATAGTAGGGTCAGTTTGGGTAGAGAGTTTAGAAAAATAGCAAGTAGTTAATTAGGTATGAGTAATAGAAAACATAATCGGGTTTGGGTATGGGTAAGGTAAAAATAGCGGATACCCTACACCCTCCTCTCTCTCTCTCTCTCTCTCTCTCTCTCTCTCTCTCTCTCTCTCCCATCTCTCCCAAGCTCCCTCTCTCCCTCCCTAATAGGTCATTAGCAGGTTGAGTCGAGTCATCGGATCGGGTCTAGGCAAATCAATGAGCCATGTCTTGGCGAGTTAATTTGTAACATATTTAATTAAATGGGTTACTCAAGTCATGTCAGGTTGACCCGGTTATATTCGAGTCATATTTGGGTTAGACCTTTTGACCCAATTAATTAAATGGATCATATTCGGATTAGCTTAATCAGGCCATAGGTCATAGCAGATATGACCCGTTTATAACCCAGTAACCCAAATTGCTAGATCTAACAAGCACAACATGATAGTGGGCTAGGCTATGCATAGCAGAGAACTGAGCCAAGCACAACCCACATGCATCAAAGTAACCCACATGCATCTTACTTTGAGTTGTGCAAGGCCGGAGTATTTAGGCACGTGGCCCGGGCCACGCATGCCATGAACGGTTTTAAAGAGTTTTTTTATTGAGATTCTAATTTGGGTACCCAAATTCAAATTATAAATAAGTAATTTTTACTTTTTGGCCCATAAAGCATGTAAAAATAGAATTTAGGAGTATGTCCTTAAGTTATAAAATTATGATTTACACTCTTTAATAATAAAAAGGATAAATATACAAATTTAAGCCCATTTCTTCCCTATAAATTAGCCTCCCCTCTAACTAATACGCTCTTAATCTCTTGAATCTTCAGTTTTAATTATTTTGTAATTGAGCTCAGATTTAAGGTATTCAAGTCTTTAAGACTTCAAGACTCTCTCAATTTAGTCATGTGATCAAGATCAAGTAAGTATTTAATTTTTATTTTATTTTATAATATACTTATTTCTCTATTTAATTTTTTATAATTTAATTTATTTTTTAAATTATATAAAAGTTTGATTTATCAAGCTCATAAAGCTATTAAGAGCATTTAAATCATGTGATAAGGTAATTTTTAATATGTTGTTATTTTGTTAATATCATTTAATTTTTTACTAGACCCTCCCTAATTAATTTTTAATCATATTTGTAGAATCAATGGATAGATTTAATAATGATTAAGATCTCTTGCTATGGAAGATTGAAGAATTATAGAATGAACTCATTAGGTCAAATAACCTCAATATTGTAATGCCACAAGCAGACAATGCCAACCCTCCTCCCATCCAATATGAACAACATAATTTTGATCCTCATTCACCTATTATTAAAGTAAAGGTGCCACATAGTTAAGAACCTCATGAGTCAACTATTTTTGTTGGAAAAAATAAATTAGTGATGTTTTGAATAGCTTTGATCTAGTAATGATCGATGGCAAAGAAAAAGCTAGTGGTTAGAAATGCAAAAAAGAAAAGAAAAGAAATGAATTGCAAATTAAGCTACAGAACTAGTTATTTATCTCATCATATCAAAAGTCACTAGAATCATATAGCTTATGGATATGTTAGTCTTAACTTTTCCTCTACTTTATTTAAAATTTTTAATTATTATACTAAAAATCTTAAAAAAGAATTAGCTAAATTTATTATTTAGGATGAATCATTTGCTTTAATTGAAAATAAAATTTTTTAAAATTTATAAATAACTCACTACAATCTAAATATAAAAAGTTAAGTATATAAACTAGAACTAGTTATTTATCTCATCATATCAAAAGTCACTAGAATCAGATCGCTTATGGACATGCTAGTCTTAACTTTTCATCTACTTTATTTAAAATTTTTAATTATTGTACTAAAAATCTTAAAAAAGAATTAGCTAAATTTATTATTTAGGATGAACCATTTGCTTTAATTGAAAATAAAATTTTTTAAAATTTATAAATAACTCACTACAATCTAAATATAAAAAGTTAAGTATATAAACTATGTGTAGGGATGTCTTAAAAAATTTAATGAGTATAAAAAAATCTTTTAAAAAATATAAATACACTTACCATTCGTATTTCTTTAATATCTGATATTTGGAATAGCAATTATTCTAATCAGTCTTATACATGTATTACAACATATTCGATAGACTGTGATTTTTTTATTAAAAAATATTGCATTTAGAATTTTTAAATATTTGTGAATGCTATAGTTAGATAATTTTATAGCATTTTACATTCTTACAATATAATTAATAAAATTTTTGTAAGTTTTGATAATGCCATAATAATGATAGTGCAATTGAAAAATTAAAAAGAATGATAAATCTACTATTTTAATAGATGTTTTTTTTTTCACGTTTGTTGTTCTTATCATGCTCTTATTAACGTATATATTCAAGATGGCATTGTAAGAGAAGTAGATGAACATGTTAATAAATTAAGAAATGTAATTAGATATGTCACTTTTTCTTTTTCTAGAAATCAAGACTTTAGGCAAATTTATAAATCTTACGGTAAATCTTATAAAAAAAATCAAACTTAATATTAAAATAAGATGGAATTCTATATATGATATGCTAAAACTTATTTTTCATTTAAAGATCTTCTTAATAATGAAAAAATGTTTGATAGAAATATTGAAGAAAAAGAGACTTAATAAATTAGAAATGCAATATGCTACTTTTTATATTTTTTGAAATCAAGACTCTTGGTGAGTCGGAATAGCAATGTGGCCTAATTTATTAAAATGCTTAAGCCCAAGTTAATAATAATAACCCTATTAAGTTTTATGTACCATATAATCTTTTCTTCCACATATAGTGTGAGACTAAACTGAGGTATTATATTTTTATTAGCGAAATTTTTTTTCTCGATATAGAAATAATAAAAATAATTTTCAAGTAATTAGACAAATGGAGATAAAATTCAAAAAAATATTGAAAAGATATATCTCATTTATATTATTTAGCTTTCATTATAGATGCTACTGTTAAATTAGAAGTTGTAAATATTTTATTAGATAAACATTATAATAATATGCAACTTGAAAGAATTAATAATAAGAAAGGTAAAAAAAATTCATTATAAGAGGAAATGTATATTTTTTTATACTTTAAAATATGGAGATCAAATTGCTCCAATACCCAATACTTTCCCAAACTGTTACATCTAGTTGTAGTAAAAATTGTAACTAGAATATTATGTTATAGTGTAAATAGAAAAAGTTCTTCAACAAGTAGATCTAATAATTTGAATGAATTAATATTTAAAAAAAAACTAATTATATATCTTTACTTATAGAAGATCAAATTGATAATTTTGATATTTGATCATGGTGTTGTACATCACATGGAAAATCTTATCTTATGATTTTTGCTACGACACATGATCTACTACCTCCTTCGATGTCTATAATTGGAAGTCTTGTGTAGAAATGAAGTTGAATAATTGGGGTATTGGATGAGAAACGAAGTTGAATAAATGAAGAAAGTGTAGAAACATCATTTGCATTAAAGATTGGTTAGATGTTAAAGATTGTCTTCAAGATAAAGGTGGATATTCAACTTCATCATATAACGACTAAAAAAGTTTCGATTGTAAGTGGAAGTAATTATGGTTAAATATTATATTTAAAATATAACTACATAGACCTAATCTTTCTGTAATTATTGTGGAAAGTATGTAGGCAACTCGAATGAGTATAGCCTAAAATAAATAAAAAACCAAAGTTGTAAAAATAGAACTACATAGACTTGATCCTTTTGTAATTATTGTAGAAGGTACATAGGTAGCTCGAATGAGTGCAGTCTAAAAATAGTTATAAAAATAGAACTATGTAGACCTAATCCTTCAGTAAATATTTTGAAGGGTACATAGGTAGCCGTATTGGGTTTAAAATAAATTATAAAAATATTTTTTAAGACTTATATTATTGTGGATTGCAACTTGTGCATTATTATTATATCATATATTTTATTTTTTATTTTGTAGAATCTTTCCTTTTTTTTCTTTTTTTTCCCATTTTCTCAATATTTTTTAATTTTTTTTCTTGCTTTTCCTTTGTTTCTTAGCTTTTTGAATTTTTGAATTTTTTTATTATTATATTTTAAAATTTTTTATTTTTAATATTTTTACTACTATAATATTTTACCTTTTTATTTTCTTGATTTTCTTTTTTTATTTTCCTAATTTTCCTTTTTATTCTTTTTTTTAATATTTTTCCTTTGTTTTTCAATTTTTCTATTTTGAGCCATGCTTAGCACGCGCTCCGGCTTTCTCGCTTGTTGGCGAAGCCCAACTAGTTATTGTGTATGAAGTGTTAGTTAAAATGTTTTATTAAGCTTTATATTATGTTGGATTAGGTTCGAGTTAGGTTATATTATATTTGCTTAACTTGGATTAAGTAAAGTTATTGGTTTTTTTAGCACCATGGTAATACTTCGTACTATACATGTGCCACTAATAGTGTCTTCCTACTCTAACACATTGCTCCTACCATAAACAACCCATCTAAAAAGCAAATTAGTATTGAAGGGGAAGTGGGTATCATTAATTTGTAGTTCATACTAGATAGTACCATAAATACCCCATCTACAAAGTATGTGATCCGACATAGTACCATCTAATACCTTCTTCCCCATTTCTAGAATACACAACCATGGGGTCACTAACACTAATTATGTTATCTTTACTTGCCATTTGATCATTGTTAATGTCTTGTATCAAAGAGAGTACGCTAGAGTGATATCATAAACTTTTCTTTTCTTGCAAAGAACCCTCAAACGAAAGTGCAAATATCTTCTCTAAGAAGATGTCAACTAGTTCTACTAGTAAACGCCTTAGTTATTGATAACAAAGTCTTGAAGTTAAGTCATACAATTCTTACTTACAGCAACAAGGCAGACAATTGAGATACTCAACATTGATAGTCAAACTTCTATTGAAGATATCACCGCCCACTCTAGAATCTTCTTTGAAAGTATCCTTTCATGTAATTGTTTCTATGTATCTAGTCATGTCCTTTTATTCGTCAAGAGTCATGTCCTTTCATTCCTCAAGAGTCATGTCCTTTCATTCTTGAGGTAGAGTCTATATAAGAGCAAGTCTTGTAAAGGATTTATGTATGAAATATAGAGTGGAGTTGTCAGATTATTTCCTACCCTATAATCTCATCAATTGGTATCAGAGCCAGGTTACCAGGGACCTGAGTCGTTCATAGCACGGTTATCTAAGTCCGTGAAGACGGTGGTCTGGGACCATTGTTCGTGCGCAGGCGGTTGAGGACCGACGTATGTCGAAGTTCTGCCAAAATACAGTCTGGGACTGTGATCGATTGGTCTGGGACCAAGCTTGCTTTAAGTATCACTGTACACTATTTCCAGTCAGATGGCAGATGTCTCAAGTTCGACGAATGGAATTGAGAAACTCAACAACTCCAACTATAATAACTGGAGTACCCAGATGCAGTTCTATTTGCTGGGCCAAGATCTGTGGGATATTGTTGGCGGAAGCAACACCACGGCACCCAGAGATGATGATGAACAGAGGAGATGGAAGATAAAAGCGGGTAAGGCTCTTTACGCTCTTGCTATAACTGTTGAAGATGACCTTTTGCAGCACATAAAGAGCTCACAAACTCCCAAGGAGGCATGAGATAACTTGGCAGCGCTATTCGCAAGGTCAAATGATGCCAAGTTGCAAAGGTTAGAGAACGAGCTTTTGTCTATATCACAACAGGACATGAAAGTGAGTCAGTACTTCTCTAAAGTAAAATCTCTTTGTGAGGAGATTTCGAGACTGGATCCAGACAATGCTATTTCAGAGACGAGAATGAGAAGAATCATTATACACGGGTTAAGACCTGAGTATAATGGCATTGTTACGGCTACTCGTGGGTGGGCCACTCAACCAACGCTGACCGATCTGGAAAATATCCTGGTCAACCAAGCGACTTTAGATAATCAAATGTCTAAAGTTTCGACAAAGGAAGACGAGAGTGCCCTCTTCAGTAATAAGAGAGGGTTTAAAAGTCAGAGGAGATTCGGTGAAGATGGTAAGTCGGAGAAAAGCCATGACAAATGGCAAAAACAACCAGCTCGTGAAGAATGACACAAGCGTCCAGGAGAAACAAGGCTACGACCAGGGGGAGCCTGGCGAAATTGTGATAGTCAAAGACGTATTGAACGATGCTTCACCTGCGGCAAGGAGGGCCATTTTGCTAGAGATTGTCGAGCAAAGAAAGTTGAAGGTAATGCTGCAGCATCATCAAAGAGAAATGATTTCGATGACAATGAAGAATGGGATTTCCACACCTTTGTTGCTATGGTAGTACCAGACGAGCTCGTTGCCTCTTCCATGGTCGAGTTAAATGATGCGACGACACTAATTCCTGTAAGTGAAAAGTCGGTTAACTACGATATTGACTCGATTGTTGATTCAGGATGTTCGAATCATATGACTGGAGATCGAAGCAAGCTGTCGAATATGCTTGAATATTATGGGGGACGTGTGGTCATTACTGCAGATGGCTCGAGGTTGCCAATTTCTCATGTTGGCGAGACGGTGATAATTCCTCGATTAGATTCACAACAGTTTGAATTGAACAAAGTGTATCATGTGCCGGGAATGAAGAAAAATTTATTATCTGTGTCCCAGCTCACAGACTCAGGTAACTATGTGGTGTTTGGTCCACGAGATGTTAAGGTGTACCGAAGTAGGGAGACCATGAGCCATCCAATCATGGAGGGATGTCGAATGGAGTCCATTTACGTGATGTCTGCTCAAACGGCATACGTAAACAAAACCTAAAGGAATGATACACCTGATTTGTGGCATACACGGCTTGGGCATGTAAGTTATCACAAGTTGAAGGTGATAATACAAAAAAATATGCTAAGGGGTCTTCCCAAATTGGAGGTGCAGGAAGACGTAGTTTGTGCCGGGTGCCAGTACGGGAAGGCACATCAGCTTCCATATGAGGAATCGTCATTCAAAGCTCGTGTTCCTCTCGAGCTTATCCACTCGGATGTATTTGGACCAGTGAAGCAGCCGTCTGTCAGCGGCTTCAAGTATATGATCACTTTCATCGACGACTTCTCCAGTTATGTCTGGGTTGATTTCATAAAGGATAAATCTGAGGCATTTATCAAGTTTAGAGAGTTTAAGGAGAAGGTTGAAAGTGAAGTAGATATGAAGATTCGTTGTCTTCGGACTGATAATGGGGGAGAGTATACTTCATACGAATTCACGAAGTATCTGCAAGAGAGCAAGATACGTCAACAATATACTTGTCTGTATACACCACAGCAGAACGGCGTTGCCGAAACAAAGAATCGGCATCTAGCGGAGACTTGCAGGAGCATGTTGCACGCGAAAAATGTTCCACCGAGATTTTGGGCAGAGTGTATGAAGACCATAGCTTATGTGATTAATAGATTACCACAAGCAAGGCTTGAATCTACGTCACCCTACGAAAAGCTTTGGAGTCGCAAGCCGGTGGTAAGTCACTTTAGAGTTTTCGGATGCGTATGTTATGCATTTGTGCTTGATCATCTTCGCAGCAAATTCGACAAGAAGTCAATTCGATGTATTTTTGTGGGCTATGATGATCAACGAAAGGGATGGAAGTGTTGTGATCCTACAATAGGGAAGTCGTATATTTCAAGGAATGTGGTGTTCGATGAATTGTCATCATGGTGGTCACCACAAGCTGTCGAATTACCAAATTCACAGTATTTCGACGAAGAGGTTGAAGAAAGGCTGAAGGAATTCGAAAAGAATGAGCCCATCAAAGAAGATGTCATAGCGCAGTCACCAAGTTCGATGTGTTCATCTGGTGAGCACCCAATTTCGACAAAAGAATGTCAACCAAGTCAGGTCGAAGAATTTGAAGAGGAGGAGCCTCGACTTCGGAGATCGAGGAGACAAAGGAAGCCAAATCCTAAGTATGCCAACGCAGCATTGACCGAAGACATTGGTCCGGTCGAACCTTCGACATATGAGGAAGCGTCAAAAGGTATAGAATGGAGGAAGGCCATGGAAGAAGAAATCCTCGCACTAAAGAAAAATGAGACATGGGACTTGGTGCCGAAACCTGAAGAGGTACGTCCTATATCTTGCAAATGGGTTTATAAACTGAAAACTCAACCAGACGAATCAATAGAAAGATATAAAGCACGTCCAGTGGCTCGAGGTTTTTCCCAAAAGTACGATGTCGATTATGAAGAAATCTTTAGCCCGGTGGCAAAGGTTACCACAGTTCGAGTCTTATTAGCACTTGCTGCAAGCAAGTCATGGAATTTATGGCAGATGGATGTGAAAAATGCTTTCTTGCACGGAGAGCTCGATCGAGAAATATACATGGAACAGCCGAATGGTTTCCAGAACAAAACTCACCCGGAGTATGTTTGCAAGTTGAAGAAAGCGTTGTATGGCCTGAAGCAAGCCCCGAGAGCTTGGTATGGAAAGATTGAGGAATTCTTATTGAAAAGTGGATATACTGTAACTCCAGCAAACTCGAGCCTGTTCGTAAAAGCAGAAGATGAAAAGATTACAGTTGTGCTGGTTTATGTGGATGATCTCATCATAACCGGAGATGGTGAAAATGAGATACGACAAATTAGAGCCAACCTCTCTGTTCGATTCCAGATGAAGGACCTTGGAGAGCTGAAACACTTTCTGGGGCTCGAGATTGATAGGGCAAAGGAAGGTTTATTCCTATGTCAACAAAAATATATACAAGATCTCTTGGAGAAGTCAGGGATGCTCGACTGCAAACCTATATCTACTCCGCTAGATGGGAATGCAAAGCTGTATGTTGATGAAGGTCAAGAGCTAGAAAATTCGACCATGTACAGGCAACTGGTGGGTAGTCTAATATATCTTACCATAACTCAACCTGACATCGCGTTTGCAGTAGGAGTAGTAAGCAGATTCATGGAGAAGCCAAGGAAGCCTCACTTGGATGTAGCCAAGAGTATCCTGAGGTATGTAAAGAAAACTTTTGATTTTGGGCTTCTGTATAAGAGAGGATCATCGGGTGAGTTGGTCGGTCATTGCGATGCCGACTATGCTGGAGATCAGTATACACGAAGATCAACTACTGGATACCCGTTTAATCTTGGATCAGTAATAGTATCCTGGTGTAGTAAGAGACAACCAACTATGTGTTGTCAATTTTAATTCCTGCAAATATAAAACTACCAACAATGGAATAAAACTGCATTAATTAAAAGAACCTGGAGGCGACGTATCGTCTGTCCTAAGGCAATTTTCGTCCCACGCACGGGCTTAGTCGAAGATCCGCCTTGAAGATACAACCAGGGGTAGCTTCCTGCCTGTGCGACGGTGGAAGCCCTGTCGGAGCAACTTTCAACTTCTAGCAGCAAAATTGGAGAAAGAGAATTTGGAGAGAAATTTCAGAGCTAGAGATTCTGAGAGTCTCTTGATGTATTTTAACCAGTATCCTAGCCTCCCTTTTATAGGGAAAACTCACTGATTAAAATATTAATAGTTTTATCCAAATATTTAATTAAATATTTGGAAACTATTAATAGATGCTCAAAATAGGTAAGTGGATTAATTTAAAGAATAGTAAATTAATTCTCCACCAAAATAGTCGAGTACACACGTTGTGTGCGTGAGAGGATTTATGAGAGATTTTTGGATTTAATTAATTAATTAATATTTAATTAATTAATCCAACAATCCCCCACTAAATCCAATAAATCTTGAAAACAAACGAACGAGAAAATAGAAGACATACGATAAAAGAAATAAAACTACTGCTTGAAGTTTATATCACGCGGTCAGGGAAGAGCAGTGCTCAACACACTTAGTACACGGAACTCTGCTGGAAGGAATGAAGTGAACCAGGTCTTGAACTACATTCCTTTTGACCCAGCATTGAACGGTGCACACATGATACAGTTAACTACGACGCGGTGTTGCATATTTTTGGCCGTGCGCATATATCTTATTCTTGTGAGTTTGCTAGAGGTGTCAAGTCTCTAGTCTGCGGCCGTATACAGAAACTCACATATAGGAGAAACTTTATAATAGGTGTGTAGAGTCACCCATAGGTTTCTTTAAGAGTTTAAAGCTCATCCTTCCTCTACATAGGAGTACTATCATTACCTTAGGAATAGGGCATTGGAACCTTTATATAGTTCCAACAACACAATAGTGTTTTCACAAATTTTTTTAAAATTTGTACTCCTTGGCCAACCAGTCAGCTTGTTGTTACCCATTCAAAACCTCTTTCCAGGGTCTACCTTTAACGGAGGTTGGGTTGCCACCGTAGGAGGGCCCATTTAGACTATCCCCATTCCCCTCGATGTTTCTGGAATCTAAGTTCCAGATATGCCTTAGGTCAAGCCATAGGCGA
>CM050437.1:75246038-75264800 GCA_027562315.1 Costus pulverulentus | reverse complement strand
TTAATTCTCCACCAAAATAGTCGAGTACACACGTTGTGTGCGTGAGAGGATTTATGAGAGATTTTTGGATTTAATTAATTAATTAATATTTAATTAATTAATCCAACACTATGTCCTTTTCAACAACAGATGCTGAGTATAGAGCAGCAGCAATGGCAGCTCAAGAAAGCACGTGGCTCGTACAGCTATTGGAAGATCTTCATCAACCGATAAATTATTCGACAATATTGTACTGTGATAATCTATCCACAATAAGCTTGGCAGAAAATCTAGCCTTCCATGCTAGGACTAAGCATATTGAACTTCATTATCACTTTCTACGAGAGAAAGTGCTGTAGGGCGAAATCAAGATGAAATATACCAAGACAGATGATCAAGTCGCTGATATTTTCACCAAGGGTCTTGGAATGGAAAAATTCGATGAGTTTAGAACTCAGCTTGGCATGGCCGCATGGACTACCCTTAGAGAGAGTAGTCGGTGAGAGGGAGTATTGAAGATATCACCGCCCACTCTAGAATCTTCTTTGAAAGTGTCCTTTCATGTAATTGTTTCTATGTATCTAGTCATGTCCTTTTATTCGTCAAGAGTCATGTCCTTTCATTCCTCAAGAGTCATGTCCTTTTATTCGTCAAGAGTCATGTCCTTTCATTCCTGAAGTAGAGTCTATATAAGAGCAAGTCTTGTAAAGGATTTATGTATGAAATATAGAGTGGAGTTGTCAGTTTATTTCCTACCCTATAATCTCATCAACTTCTAGTCATATTATTGAGATAATACAATATGTAGTTGTAAACTTTACTTTTATCCTATCTATCTTATTACAGTGATGATGCATATATTTAAGTGCATAGCTCACTAAGAGGATTAAGTGATTTTGATGTCGACCATGTAATCTATCCACATGACTATTTGAGTCTACACATGAACCTATGGTTAAACATGACTAATATAGAGAATCCACTAATGTCCTAGATCTATACTAATTATTTTAATGATATTCTTTTTGACGAAACTCATAAGAATAAAATTTCTTTAGAAAAACACATCAAATTATTATTGTTGAGTGTATTGCCTATGCCTCAATTCATTGTGTCTAGTCATTCAATTTTAAATGTGGACTATTATAAGAAGACCTTGGAGAGAATGTTGGAACCAATATAACTTATCAATGCTTATCGTAGTGATGATGCAAATATCAAAGTGCATATCTCATTTAAGGGATTACGTGATTCCAATATTGACTATCGATCGAATCCATTAATGTCCTAAATTCATAGTAATAATTTTAAGGATATGACCTTCTTCCAATTTATTAAAATGTTTAAGTCTAAGTTAATGGTAATAAGCCCACTAAACCTTATATATTATACTATCATTTCTTCCACATCCTGAGACTAAATTGAAGTATTACAATCTCTCCTACTTTAAAATTGATGTCCTTGTCAAGAACAAGGCTTAACATATGTCCCAGAACCATCTTTTAGTCGGCCACATATGAGATTAACCCAATGGAGAGTCATATCCTATTGGAATCTCTATTTGTTATGATCCGCTTAATAAGCAAACTAACTTATTAACTTGGTGAACTAAAATGACAACGTGGCCTAATTTATTAAAATGCTTAAACCCAATTAATGGCCGTATACTATTATTTTTTCCACATCTAATGTATGACTAAATTGAGGTATTACACATCAAATCATTATTATCAAAATACTTCCATGCCTCAAATTATGTCTCTAGTCATTCAATCTAAAATGAGGACAATCATAAGAACTTGGATAGATTATCGGAACCAATGTTACTACTTTTCTTAGTTTTTGATAAACTAGTTCATAGGAGTCTTAGTTTATTTTTAAGAATTTAGGTTAATAATTGTGAATCCAATCATAAACATCACATTTTTTTTATTAGTTCAATGGGTGGTAATTTTGTTTTCATGTTTATATATATGGTTTTTTACTCTAGAAAAACCATTGTGACTACCAAATGAAAGATGTTATGATGTGATCAATCTTTTATTATATCCATATACTATTAGCATTTCTCAATATTTAGGGAGGGCAACATAGAATCGACTCATTTATAATGGTTTTGAGTTAGATAAATAGGATGTGTTAAGGTTTGGTAGGTCAAGTTTTAATTATGTGTAAGTCAAATTCAAGTGTATTTGTCGCCGTGTATGATTTTAAAATAAATAAAAAAATATATTTTTTATTAAAAATATAATATAATAATATAAATTAATATATAAATATATTTATTATTATAATAATTTATTATATTACATGTTGTAGAATAATTTAAAATAAAAAATATTATTTTTATTTAATCAAGTATGAGCAAGTACCTATTTAAATACTTGAGGAGGGTTTATGTTATGCAGTAGAGTACTGGACTTGGGTTTGGGTATTGCATTTTTATAGTTGGGTCAAGTTCAAATGTCAGGTAAAAAAATTGGATATCTATCCATTGCAATCCCTATCAATATTCACAAAGATAAAATTTTTAAATTGGGGAATAATGATGCAATAAGAAAATATTAGCAACCTTAAATTTATTATAACTATAATTCTATTATCGACCACATGTTTTATACATTGATATGTATGACGTTTGGCTCAAATATTTTATTGATGAATTGGGTTTGATTAGATTTGAATTAGATTATATTATATTCACTTAGCTTGAGTTACCCAAAGCCATTGTTGAATAGATAAAATTAGGAGCATGTTGGCAATTTTCTTGAAATATTCTAGTATCAAGTTTATGTGATAGAAGATGAATAATAATGGATGAGTTTGAATTTTCAATTTTTACGCGACCATTGCTCCGATACTAATAAGTTTGACTTTTTCAATTTATTAATATAATAATTTTATCCAATAGTAAGTTTTATGCCCTCTAGTTTTATACCTCTTTATTTATATTATATTAATTATTTAGCACAGGCTACTTATTATCTTAATTTTACATTAATTTTATAGTTAAGTATTATATTGTTAGGGGGGAGCAATTTTAAAATTAGCCTACATTTCATATTTTTCTTGTTTTATAATTTTCATCCTCTACATCACCAAGTAGCATCAACATCTCTTGCAAGGAAAGGTATGTTCTTATTGTACTAGAATGCTAGAAAATTAGATGAAAATTCTATATGATCCAATGTTATTACCATATCGTAGGAATGAATGATGAATTTAAAGGCTAAACATGCTCTGTTATCAAATTGATATAAGATAGATTTGAAAGTATATGCTACTATATTGAAATTTGTTTGGTCAAAAATGGTTAAATTTTATTTTCATGTTAAATATCATACGATCATTTTAAATTCATCTCATAAATATAAGAGATTTTTTTTTGTGAGTTCTGACTTCCAATGAACATAAGTATTTATTATTAATTACCCCTAAGTCGCTGAGGACACCTTTGATTAAGAGATTTATATATACAAACTAAATAATAATAAGTAATTGGAAGAACAATATCATTCATCACATCTGCTGTAAAAGGGCTCATAATTTCAGTACAAGACATGAGAGTCAAAATGGATAAATGGTGAATATTTATCTAATTTCATTTTCATCCTTTCACATTCTATTATTTCTTTCATCCTTCATTTTCTTATAAATATCCTTTTAATGAATATTTATTTGAATTCAGTTTGAATGTTCTTTCTAAAAAATATATTTGAATTTTGTCATTCATTTCTTAGATACCTCTTCCATCTTCCATTCTTTCATTAAATATTCCTTCTATGAATATTTATCTGATTTCAACTATGATAAATATTCTTTCCATGAATATTTATCTCATTTCATCTTTCACAATTATTTTTTTTTTCATCTTTTATTTATTCAATAAATATTCTTTATATGAATACTTATCTCATTTCATCTTTCACAACTATTTCTTTCATCTTTTATTATGTCAATAAATATTATTTCTATAAATACTTATCTCATTTTATCCTTCGTGATTATTCCTTTCATCTCTCATGTCTTCGATAAATATTTGAATATTTATCTTATTTCAGTTTTTGATAAATAATTTTTTTAATATTTATCTAATTCTGTGTGTTGAAGGCAAAAAAAAAGCGAGATTAATTAATTAGTTAGTTAGTAATTAATTAATTGATTAAAAATTTATGCCGAATTCGCTACGCATAAAAAAAATCAAAACGAGTGAGAGGTGGAAGTGGAATTCAATTTTATCATTAAATTAATTTTAACCAGAATCTCTCTCGTTGGCAATAAAATCGAATTGAGAATGGGTCAAAATTACAAATTTTGCCGTAAAACAATGAGGAGCATCATGTCGACATAGTAAAAAATAATAATAATAAGTGGAGAAGAAATTGAATCATGGCCCCTAAATTTGGGAAGAAAAAAAAAATAAAAAAGAGAAAAATTGTGGGAGCCTTGGAAAGATGCAAAAAATAAATTATTTTTTTTAGAAAGTGGGATGAATAAAAATAGCAAAAAAATTAATATAAAAAGCAGTGCCTAGTGCTAAAAAAAGACACACGAAAAACTCTATAAGGTTCAGACGCTGACAAAGACACAGAGGATCGCAATGTCTAGATGCTGACGTTGAGAAAAAAAACTCTACGTGAAGACTTTATTGGTTATACAGATAAACGTTCCTATCCCTTCTCCCTCACTCTACTTTGATGAGGAAAGACAATTCAGAAATAAATGAATACTTTGATAGAGAGAGACAACTGTGAAATAAAGGAATACTTTGATGAAAAGATAACTCTGAAATAAACATACTTTGATGAGGAGACAACTTCGAAATAAATATCTTATCTTAATAGAGAAAATTGCTTGGTGACTCTATCCCGTCATCGATGCTATCGTTGTTCTAATTATCTAGACAAGAAAGAAATTTTGCTATTGTCACTTAAACCCTTGACGTCCCTTGAATCCTTGACACATACGCTCACGTATAAAGCCTCAATGTCGAAGTCTTCTTTGTCCGCCAGCGCCTCTACCACAAGAACTCGACATCCAGTCATTGGATTTTACTCTAATCATGTCTACATGCTCTCCTCACACCTGCAAACCTACAGGCTAGAGAATTCCTTCATCTAACCTCAGGATCGACAGAATCAAGTGATTTCATGCCGACGACCTTGTATTCGCCGAAGCCTTCGATTCGTCGCTGATTCTCCACTAGAAGCCATCAAACTCCAGCCACGAGTCCTTCTTAACATAGAGAAGGTACACCCGAAGCCGATTGGGCAAAGGAGTGGTGAGCAGCAAGCGGTGGAGAACCCTAGTTTTCACACACTATCGCCTTCGTCGAGGGCGAAGAGAGAAAGAATCGGATGGCTCAGATTTGTCCAATTAAACCAACGGTCTCAATCTGCATAAAATCGATGATCCTGATTACCTCAAGCTTAATCAGACGGTCGAGATCAATCTGATCTAATAAATTCAAATCAACGACTCAGATCCGTTCATATCAAATCCAATGGTCCAGAACTATTCATATCAAATCCAACCGTCCAGATCTATTCAAATCAAATTAATGGTCTAGATATGTATCAAATCTGACAATCAAGATTACTCTAAGTTTAATCAGACAACACAGATCAATTCAATTTAAAAAACTAAATCCAATGGTTTAGATCTGTTCACATCAAATCTAATGGTTTAGATCTATTCATATTAAATCTAACGGTCTAGATCTGAATAAAGATTGACAATCGAGATTACTTCAAGCTTAATCATATAGCGTAGATTAATCCAGAATAATAAATTGAATCCAATGGTTCAGATTCATCCACATCAAATCCAATGGCTCAGATCCGTCCACATCATATTCGACGGTCTTGATTTGAACAAAAAGCAATGGTCCAGATTACTCCAAGTAACATTGGACGACGAACATTAATCTAATTTAATAAACTAAATCCTACGGCAACGATTCATCTAGGCCAAATCTAATGGATCATAATAAATCAAATGTCAATCGAACGGCCCAGATCTTTACTATGATCGAATGGTCAAGATCAATAAGATGTGATCGAATGGCTCAAATCTAAATTTGAAATGAACGATTGAAAATGTTTGGAACATATGTAGGTCAAGAGGATGAATTTTAACATGATCATGGAGTTGATCTCTACTAAATCGAACCTGATCGTCCCATATATAATATTAGAGTTTTGATCTGAATTTTGGATTGAAATAGATTTGCGAATTTAAGTGAACGGTCTTGATAAATTTCAAACCAACGACGGAAAATGATATGAGCATAGCTAGGTTAATCAATTGACTTTTGACATGATCAAGGAGTTGATCCATATTAAATCGAACTTGATCTTTCTATATAAGATATTAGATTTTTTATCTAAATTCTAGATTGAAGCATATCTATGAATTTAAGTGAATGGTATTAATAAATTTTAAATCAATGCCTGAAAATAACCTGAGCATATCTAAGTTAATTTGTTAACTTTTGATATGATCAAGGAGTTAATCCCTATTAAATCAAACCTGATTTTTTCAAATATGATATCAGATTTTGATCTAACACTTGAATTGAAGCAAACTTGTGAATTTAAATCAATAGTCATGTGAAAATCAGACATTTGACAATTGAAGATAATCTTAGACAATTGGAATTGAAATATCCAACAAGCCATCACAGTTGGATATTTTCTCAAAATTAAATATCCAATAGGCCATCGAGGCTAAATAAAGAATCTCTAAAAACCTTAATGTATCACAATAAAATATTGTTTGGGAGCTGCGTTCGTCGACTTTTATCGTCGGGGCATAACTCCTCAATATAATATTGTTTTCGTTAAGGCTGAAATATACAACAAGCCGTTGAGGCTGGATACTTTTCCAAGTTGAATGTCCAACAAGCCAGTGTGGCCGAATATCTCACAAATTAAAAATATCCAGTAAGTCGTTGAGGCCAGATATTAAATATTCAATAAGTCATTGAGGGCAAATATAAAATATCTAATAAGCCATTGAGGTCAAGTAGTTTTCCAAATTGATTATCTAACAAGTCATTGAGACTGGATATATTTTAAATTAAAATATCTAATAAGCCATTGAGGCCTGATATTTTCTAAATTGAATATCCAACAAACCGTTGAGGCAGGATCTTTCTTGAATCCAAAGTATTCTATAAGCCATTGCAAGGCTGGGTATTTGACAGATACAATTCATCCAAGTTGGCGAAGACTTTTCTCTTCTATCATTTTCTTTTTTGAACTTAATCATGTATTACTGCTATGATATTTAATGAATCACATTGTTCAGTTTTTTTTATTTTATTTCATAATATAGATTTCTTAATCAAAAGTGTCTTAATTTTCAGCGGTAATTAACAAATAAGTGCTTGTGCTCATTGGAAGCCAAAACCCATTAAACAAAATTGAAAAAGTCAAAAATATTTAAACATGACAAAAAAAATGGCCATATAGTGTGGAGAAAATTTCTATGCGGCCCCCTCCGCTTAAAACCCGAAAAACGGGTTGCTTAATTTTGATATTAAAAAATATATTTTTTTTAATTTTTTTTTAGAAATACTCTATTCCTTATAATCTATCCAATGGTATTAAATTTAGGGTATTTTAGATTATATACATGTATGAAATACCCTATGCAAAATTGCATATAAGACAAAAAAAATATTTTATATATAAATTTGTATAGAGTTTGTATAGGGTATTTCATACATGTATATAATCTAAAATACCCTAAATTTAATACCATTGGATAGATTATAAGAAATAGAGTATTTCTAAAAAAAAATTAAAAAAAAAATATTTTTTAATATCAAAATTAAGCAACCCGTTTTTCGGGTTTTAAGCGGAGGGGGCCGCGTAGAAAACGCGCCCATATAGTGTCCTTCATTTCTTCAATCTCATATGCTTTTGTTTGTCTTTCATTTCTTATAATAAATATTCTTTGCATTGAGTATTTATCTATTTTTGTCCAACACTTCTCTGATATTTGATTACTTCTTTTATTTTTCATTCTTTTCGATAAATATTCTTTCTATGAATATTTATCTAATTTCGTCTTTCAATTCTCTATTTTTTTATTGCTTCTTTCATTTTTTTGTTCTTTCTATAAATATTTATCTTGTTTTGTCTTTCAATTCTCTAATTTCTGAATATTTATCTCGTTTTGTCTTTCAATTATCTGATTTCTGAATATTCTTCTTCTATTATCATTCTTTCGATAAATGTTTTTTGTGCGATATTTATTTGATTCCTATTTTCATATGTTGCTACAAGTGTTATTGTAATAATATTGATGAATTACTCCCTCATACCCAGTATCGATATATACACTTCTCAAACAACATTATTGACAATATACTATAACAAAATATTCTTTATTTTTTATTTTATTTTATTTTTCTATTTATATTAAATCAAACTTGTGTTGAGCCAAGACTAATATGTGGTTAAGACAGATTTGAACCAAGTTAACGGCATATCTGGTTCACAACATTCAAGTTTTTTCAAGTTTTTTCTTGTAGGGTAGTCATTTCTCCTTTCTATTACTTGTTCTTATCTTTTGTTTTCTTTCCTACAATTGTCATAGCAACATGGAATTTAAATTGAATGAATACGCCCAACAAATTTGGTGTTATTACTGGAGCCGAGTCAAAGTTCATGTTAATGACTAAAGTTCGTTCATAATGAATTTTGATTCTTAGTTCAAGTCAAATTGGATCAAATGGTTATAATGAACTGATTGGGTCTAAATTTAATTATGATGTCAATCGATCAAATCAAACTTAGGTTCAATCATAAATTCATGACGATTTAAATTTGGTACCTGCGGAGAGGGCAGAATATTGAACCGAAATAAAAAGTACAGTTGACCATTTTCTTTTGATTGCATTAGGTAGGATTTCTTGATGAGTTAATGAACTGAGCCGGGTCGGTCTCCGATCATTATCATTTGATTAGAATTAACTTGTTCACAATGACTTTGCATTTCAAATCCCAATCTAAATTGGGGCTAATTTGAGACAAATCAAGGTAGGATGCAAGTATAATCAGATCGAAACGAATGCAACAGTTTGCAATCTGCATTGCAAACTGTTGCATTCGTTGACTGTAAAAGGTGTCCGGTTTGTATATCAGCGACTGCACAGTTCAATAGCACGACACAGAATCTAATAGTCGCTTCAGCAGCTAGACCAAGTAGTAGTCTGGTGAGAGATAGAATCCCTTTTCACTTTAAAATACTAAATCTTAGTGAGATTTCTCTCAGGATTTTGATTTTGATTTTGATTTTGGACAAAATTCTGCAGTTTACATGATCTTGGAATTTGATAATTGATTTAGGATTTGGCTCCTACAAGATTAAGATTTTTTTTGGGCCAAACGAAAGGCTAGTTACTATTGCTAGCTAATGAGGCAAAGCAGGTTACTATTTTATGTCTCTTAGGATCCATTACGATAGTTCATTCAAATAACGCTAATCTGCATATCATATGCTTGTCTAAAGCACTAGATAGATGCCTATCCATAACCCTTTTTAGTATATCTATGCAAAACGTGCTTTTTTTGCCTTTATGATAGATGCCTATCCATTACCCTTTTCTCTATCTGTAAACTGTGTTTTTACCTGCAGTTTATAATGATGACACTTTCTGTTTAACTTCTGGTAATTGTATGAAACATTAGTTTGATTTGTAGTAACAACTGAAGAACTAAGTAGTATTGAAATGCATTCGTTTCTGAGCAGGAATCGACCTTTTTGGTGTTTGGTACACAGAGAGACTTATTAGTACTTTTAACTATACAAAAGTCATTCCTATTGTTCTCTGTCATTTTAGGTAAGGGTGAGCAAACGGGAGTTAAGGACTGATACCGGTACCGAACTCTCAGTCTAGAATTTCAAATCGTAGGTACCGGTACCGGTACCGGATTCTAATTCGGGAATTCAGTACCAGTACCGAACTCTCGAAAATTATTTTGGAAAATTCCTGAAATCTCCAAATTTTAAATTTTTAATCTTTTTTAAAGTATTTAAGTGTCTAAATTAATAAATAATTAATTAGTGAATATACCTTATAAGTTATAAATATACCTCATAAATATGTCTCATAAATTAGTAAATAATATATAAATAAATATATTAATTAATTATTAATATATATTTTGGTACTTCGGGACTATAAATAAATTATGAAGTTTTTTTTAGGTACCGGTACCGGTACCAAAATCCCGATTTAAAAATCAGTACCAGTACCGAAGTACCAAAATACCGAAATACCGGTACCAAAATATCGAATACTAAAAATTTCAGAACGGTACGTCAGTACCGATACTGAATTCAATCAACCTAGGAATTTTAGGTTGACACTCATTGCTTGATGCTCACGCTATTTTGCTGGTACCGGTTACTGACTAACATACACTCTACGGCAGTTGAAAGTTGCTTGTTTTCAAAATAATAAAGCTATTTATTATTGAGATTCCCTAAAAAACATGTGCATTTTTTTTTCAACATTTAATTTAACTTTTTCTTGAATTAGATACCACCTTAACGTGGCGTCAACGAGAAGGGTAGAGTAGCCAATGAAGTTGAATCAGAACAAATTGTATGTGAACATATCCTAGAAGAGATTCGTTCAGAAATAAATTCTGTTGTTCACAATAGAGGTTCAATGCTCTTGTTCTGGTCCCAGGAAACTTCAAAATTAACTAATAGGCCTGATATTATCTGTAGGTTTTATGAGTCGTGTTAGTTTCCTTCGTAATGTACTGGGAATTTATTAAAAGTACCACCTCTCTATGCAGTCCACAAGAAGGATAAGAACTTTGAAGCTACCAGGTTTCAGTTTGAAAATCTTGTGAAGAGATATGGCAATCCAATTATTAATTTAAATTTGATTAAGGTAGATAACTCAGCTATTACTTTAGCAACGGGAGGATTTAATCTATTATCTTCCTTATTTTGAGTACATATGCTTCGCTGTTGTAAACTACTTTTGTTAAAACCCAGCTATCCCATCAAAAGATATTCTATAAGGAAAGACGCTTGAAATTCTTGCATGGGATATTCAAAGACATTCTAGAAGGTATTTTGTTGTCTTTATCAATCTTCTTTGCTACTATTATTATGTTCTCTTCTGAATTGGTATGCCAAGATGTAATTGATTATTAGCTACTAAAATGTGTCGAGAAAAGGTGATAACGTGCTGGAATTGTTAGGGAAAGTGGCAACATATGCCTTAGATCTAACAGGCCTTTTCTATTGCCAAGTAACCCCAGAGTGGAGAGTTCATCAACGGATAAACTTCATGTAATCATTTTATTTGCCACCTATTCAAGCTTGAATTTTCTTTTAATGAAGCTACTGGAAGTATACTTTTTGCTTCCTTGTTTATTATCTGTTCGTTTATTGTTCTTTTATAGCACCTGCTAACCTATTAATATTGCTTAGAACAAAAAGGGCTATTTCAAAATAACTAGGATAGGATAAGTATTAAACAATGGAATTTCAGTAATTGATTGACAATGATAAACTTAAATCAATTTCTGAACTTAGGAATCCAATTTTGTTTCATGTTTTTAGTACGATAGCAGCATACTGATATTTGGTGCACTTATGTAGGTACCATTGGCATTTTTTTTAGCATATTAAGATGATCAAGATGCGCAATATTAGCTCCATCCTTTGTATTGTCTGAGAGAATATTGAGATTTTAGTCCTTGCTCGTGACTCCAAATAATTTGAAGTCTTTATGTGATTATGATATACCAACATTTGAAGATACTATTCCTTATACAGTAAGTTGAATATGGAGATACTATTGATCCCTGTGAGATATGTTCTATCGTTGTAATATACTTATGTAAATTATCCTTGTTCTGTAACAAAACGTAGAATACATTGTCAGGTAATTTTTATTATTCTTCTAGGTTCATAATGCTCCATAAAATTTTAAAATTCTTACTTGATCTCAACCACTTCTTTTTTTCATAGTTTTCCTCCTATAGTTCCTAAAACTTAAATATTGTTTTACCACCATTTATAACTCTAGCTAACACCCGTAAGATATAAATATTGTCACAGGTATGGATACTATTATTGTTGAACATCAATTTTAATCTTTGTTGTTGGTCAAGTTTTTCCCAGCGATGGATCCATCTAAATATTAGATGGAATTACAATATAGCTAAAGTTTTATGACTATTTTGAGGTATATTGCGTGTGACTACCGCTTGGTATCAACCGCCACCACAAGCACATGGTATACCAATATAATATCAACCGCCACCACAAACAACAATATATTAAATAGGCATTTATATAAAGAGTTCAAAAGCAAGATCCATACAAAGGACCATACCTCTAGTCCTGAATAAAAAGGCTTAAATAGCCATAGTAAAACTATTTAGCATAATTTCTTGAATCAAGATTCCAAGGAGAATACAATAAATAGAGAGAGAATATAGGGAGGAAATAATAAACAAATCTCCTCATATCTAATGAAGAATCCTTTGTAATTTTGCCTAAAAAAGCCTCTTTCCTTCTTTGTTCGTTGCCTCATTGTCACCGTTCCTGCGTATCGCTTCTTGTTAGAGCCCAATCCACTCTTCAAAAGCCCCAAAATTCCTTCTTTTGTTCCCAAGACAATGTCTCTTCACCTTCAACAAGAAATCCCCTTGAAGACCAGCTGAGTTTTACGAGAAATCAGCTAATTTTGTGTCCAACAGGCTCTATCATGGTTGTGATGAGTTTTATAAGTCATTGGGAAGTCCATCACAAGCGTAAATATGGTCACAGGCAGGCCATGAAGTATTTATCATGGTTGTGAAGCTAGTCACGACTGGGCTGTGAACTTTATGTGGATAATTGATATATTGATCATGGCCATGAAGCTAGTCATGGTCAAGTCATGATCCTCTTGGTGAAAAATTTATCAAATTTCAGTTCAAGCTTGTCATGGCTATGATGCTCATCATGGTTTGGCCATTATAAGGTCATTTATAAAATGCTTATCATGGCTGTGATATATATCATAGGGTAGCTATTACAGATGTAGAAAATTCTGTTTGACTTTAAATTTGCTATACTGGCTTATCTTTTCATCTTGAAATACTTAGTAGCTTCAGAATCATTAAATAAGCTCTAGAATTGAGTGATTTCACTTAAATTTATATATATATAAAAAAAAGAAAAGTAAATATTTTGAACTAAACAAGTAAATAAGTCTGAATAGGACCAAAAAAAAATAGAATTTGCCTTATTTTAGGATGAAATTAGATAAGAAAATACTATAAAAATACAAGGCATCAAGGTACACTAAGCTATAATATTGTTTTATCTCCATTCAAAACTCTAGCAAGCACCCATATGATATAAATATTGCCATTAGTTATGGCTACTATTGCTGTTGTACGTCAATAATGACCTTTGTTGTTGGTCAAGGGCATGTGGTGTTTCCATCTAAATATTAGATGAAATTATAATATGGCTAAAATTTTGACTATTTCGAGGCAAGCTGAGGAATTAACTAAAATACATTGGGTCCAATTGATTTTCTTTAAATTTTAGAAGGGCAATCTGAAACTAAACTATACAGCCAAGCTTAGGTTTTTGAGGGAACAAAAAGTAGTAAGCCCCAACTAGAATGAACTATGAAATTAACCTTTTTCTAATATTGTACACTGTCTAATTCATAAGATTCCTTAATGAATTTGAAAATTAAGCAAAAAAATTTTCTAAGCAATTCTTATGGAAAAGAAGAAAAAGGTTGGAGACTTGACAGCACTAAGCTTTCTTTCTCTTTTAGTATGTCGTGAATTATGTGGTCGATATGTTGTCAATAGAATCCATTTCTTAGAATCCAGGAAAAAAAATCCCTTGTCACATTTGCAAAAGTAAAATTTCTGGACGTAGAGGCATTTTAAGTTGCTGTTTACTTGGCTAGGCTACTGATATATTACCTTTACTCGATTGTTAGAATCCAAGATTTCTTTAACCATCCAAATTTTAGCATCATGATATCACCATCTTATGTATTTCTACTTTCTATTAACTGATATTTAGAGTTCTGGATATTTTTCATTTTATCTTTGAACATGTTAAATCTTCACACTTAATCATTTCCTAAGCATATGTATCTAAACCTTAAAGAATTTGTCGCTTATTAGTTTTATCTTTATTGGACTTTTTATTATATGAATTATGGATGTAAAAACTGTATAAACGTCTGGCTTGTAATCATTAACTTGATTTCCTTTGTTTTGTTTTGCATAGACAACTCCACTGATCTGTGTATGCTGTTAAAAACTGAACAATATTTTGCATACATTTGAGCTTATATTACCTTTAATCTGTGTGATCTATTACAGCAAAAATGATTATGAAGATTTGCCATGCAGTTAGTACCCATGACAGAGCAGCAGTTTCAGTAATCCATTCTTGTTGTCAGTTCCTCCATGGATGAAGGACAGAAATCTGATATCATGAAAAATGATTATTCTGGAGATAGAATTGAACTAAATGATGATATTTTGGCTAATGAAGTTAAGAAATCAAGTATTTGTTACAAAGGATGTTCTGTAAATAACAATGAGCATAATACAAACAATTTAACTAAGCCACCAATGTTTCAGAAAGGTGTACTTGGGACCTATTCTACAGATTGCTTGGATCGCACAAGTATAGATTGCTCTCGATGCCCAAGCACCAGCATGCGTCGTCACTTGTCGTCCTCAAGGATTATATTCATTGTCATTTATCGATGCAAGTAGAGATTAGGAAAGGGTAATTTACAGCAGTCGTCCTCAAAACAATGGCTGTGGTCTCAAATAATTCTCACTTTGACTATGAAGTAGCGTTTTATGGTATGCTAGTATATTTCTTGAACTAAGTTATATAATTGCAAACAACTTGTGATAGCCGATCCCTTAATAACGATCGAGTCATATATTTGACTCTTTTCCATGTGTTTTTGTTCAAGTCTTTCTTAGTCGAACGTCCTATTCCATGAGGAAGTCATCATCGGAGGCTTGGACTGCAGAGTGCACATCAGCTTTGGCCCGGGTATTACTGCTATGCTTGGGAGTGCAGTTGTTGTAGTGTGGTGACATTAGTAGCTGTTTAAAAGGTGTTTGGTAAACTGTTGTATGTTGCAGCTTGCTAAGTACTGTAGTAATATTGTATAATTTTATAGTTAAGTTTAAAAAACAAAGATGGACATAAAGATCATAATTTAGAAATAAAAAATATATATATAATTAATTTTTATATATTACATGTCAAGCAATTTTTTGGAAGCTTGCAAATACAATATAAACTAATTTCATGTCATCATTACCCAAAGTCAATTTGATTAAGAAGTCTCTCCATAAGTATTGAATTTCTAGAGCTCTCCTCCCCTGATTCATTTGCCTCACTAGATGATGACAATTCTTTTAGTGTAGATTTTGATTATTATTAACTTCACAAAATATCTCATATGATGTTAATGTTCATCTAATATAATTATGTAAAGCCATTGATGCAACTATTATTTTGACTTGTGTTAAGAGAGAATATGATAGATGATGACATTTCTTTTAGCATAGAATTTGGATAATTATCGACTTTCTCATATGATATTAATGTTAATCTAATATAATTATGTAGAGTCATTTATGCAAGTATTATTTTATCATATGCAGTTCTCTTATAACTGGCCAGGACTAGGGTTGTTCATAGTTTGGTTAACCGAACTGTGAACTTTTTTTTTAATCCTGAACTGTACCTATCAATTTAGAAAATTTTTTAAACTATAGCATCAAAAAACTAGTTAACTGGTTTGGTTAACCACCAATTTTTAGTTGTGCAAAATTTTTCACATCCACTTTGAACTTATGTTTTTAGAGACTATACAGGGCTACTTATGTATCAATATCAAAAAATAATAACAAATTGTAATAGCATCATAAGTCATACATGTCCAATAATCATCTTTGTTATCATTGATTTCTTTGATAAACCATCCAATAGGTGCATCATTCACATCTAAAAAAAATTAAATATAACACATTGAGCCATTCAGGATATAATTAAACAAAACAGGAAGCAGACATTAAAACAAAACATAAAACATACATTAAGATTAAGCCATAGTAGAACCACCCATTAAGAAAACATATAAAATTTACAATATTATGGTCTAAAATTGAAAGTAAATAATTGAAATTGATATTTTAACCATCCAATTTTGGCCTTTGGAGATTATAATTTGTTCCAAATAGCTCGTTTAGTTTTGTTCAAATAAAATAGTAGCAAAATAATAAAAATTGCTATCCATTGTCCCTTCTATGAGAATAAAATGTAGCTCATCTATGACCCCATCTAAATTAGAAATCATGGGATTAGGTTTTTATACTTCCTCTAAGCTTCTAGTATTTATTAATTCTATCAACTTAGATATATCCTCTCTCAATTAAGTGGCTGAATTATCTTTTTTTTTTTTCTTTTAACACCCTTAGAGGTGGATAGTTGCTCATCATTGCCTACTTCCGTTGATTACTACTTCTATATGCATTCATATTCTCTATGGGCTCATTGAGCATATCACATATCAGAAGAATAACAATGTTCCCTACTTACAATTGTATGCCCAAACATAATATCACATTTACCATCAAGGTGAATTCCTTTTTTTTCTTAAATTTAAGATATTCTTTATTAACCTGTAATTATAATATTTTAATAATAAATTTAATATATTTTGAGATATATACAAGTAATAAACATACCAATATTTTGCATCCCACCAATCTGATGGTGTATCAACTATTTCTAATATGGCGTCTCACCCGAATATCTCTTTCCGTTAACTCTTCATATAACCTCTAATTAGCTTTTAATTGCCCACTTATTTTTTAGTTGTTTGTCATAGTACACAACACAGTCAATTATTAAAATTTGACAACTACAAATCTAATACCCTGTGCTCCTATGCATTTAGATGTGTATTAGGTCGATTGGGGAAAAAAACGTCGTCAACATAAGATCAGTGAGAGCTAGTAAACCGTTCAAGCAAAATAACACCTAACAAAGATAATGCAATAAATTATTTATCAAAATAATTAATTATTGAAATAATTGATGGCTGAAATAATGGATTACTCAATTAATTAATTAGCATGAATAGGGGAAGGGGTCGGTAGAAATTAATTAATAATTGATTAGTAGGGAAGGGATAAGATTAGCACTCATTAATTACTAAATTAATTAATTATGTGATTGTTTAATTCATTGATTAGTAGGGGAGGGGAAGGAGGATTGGATTGGTGGAATCGTTGGAAGGGGAAGGGGAGGGGAGGGGAAGGTCTAGATCAGATTTGCATAATTGTTTGAAGGGAAAGAGGAGGGGGGAGGGGGAGCCGTTCAATTGGAAAAAAATTTTACGGAAGGACCCTCTTATGCAAAAAACGCAGCGCTGTGAGAGGCATCGTATAAAATTTATACGAAATTTTTGTACAAAGCTTTATATGAAAATTTTGTAAAAACTTTATACGAAAATATCGTGTAAAGCTTTTATACAAAGGTATTTATTATACAAAGTTTTTTGTATAAAGCTTTATACGAATTGTTATACACTATTTTATAGGAAAAATTTTGTATAAAGTCTCTCACAGCGCTGCGTTTTTTGCATAAGGGGGTCCTTCCGCAAAAATTTTTTCGTTCAATTGGGATCATACAAAGAGAAGGGGCAGGACAAGAAAACTTGCCAACTAGCAAGAGGAAGGAGAGGTTCCGTTGTATGTGAATAACTCACACCTCCACCAAATTGGGTTATGTTTTTGTGGCAGGTACCTTACGTAAGTTTTTCCAGCATTTCCAACAGGGTGCTCTTATCTGCTTTGCACGAATATTGATGCGATCGAGCATGAATCTTAATAAAATATTTATAATACCATTTGTTATATGATTTTAACTTGCGTTATACAATATTACTGTTACAGTTATTATATAATAAATTACTAATTATAGAATAAAATACAGTTATTATACGATAAATTATAGTCATTATATGATAAAATACAACAATTACATGATAAGTTACAGCTATTATACAATAAATTATAGCTATTATACAATAAATTATAGCTATTATATGATAAATTACTACCATTATACGATAAATTACTGCCATTACACGGTAAATTATAGTCATTATACGATAAATTATAGCTATTATATGATAAATTACATCCATTATACGATAAATCATTGCCAGCTAGTTAATGCAAATTTTTTTAACCAGAGTTAGTTAATGGGTTGAGCATAACAGTTAGTTCTTAACGATAATATTGTATAATGATTATAATTTATTATAAAATTACTATATTTTATCATGTAATTACTATAATTTATCATATAATAACTATAATTTATTATATAATGTCTGTAATTTAATTCATAACGATAATATATAATACACAAGTTACAATCATATAACAAATAATATTATAAATATTTTATTGAGATTTATGTTCGATCGTATTAAAATTAGTGGAAAGTAAATACAAACACCTATTGCGGCAGGCACCTTCCACTAAAATTTTTGCACCAAATTGCATATGAACTCGGTGCTCTTGTTAGATTATTAGGCGGCGACGTTACAATCGATGCAAACGAGCCAAGCTACTTAATTTCTAGATTTCCTCTCCCAAATGCCAGCATCAAGGGATGGGCATACTTGGTAGGACGAGAGTCTCCACTGTGAGGCCCGGCCCGAAGCCGAGGAGC
>CM050437.1:75231617-75246028 GCA_027562315.1 Costus pulverulentus | reverse complement strand
CCCCCCCCCCCCCCCAGTCCAAGCCCTCGCCGGTCGTCGCTTTCCCCTTCGCCGCCGACCACTTCCTCATCTCATCCAGCAGGAAAAGCACGCTTGCGCTGATCATATTACCGTACTCGCTCAGCACATGCCGCGACGCCCGCAGCCTCTCCTCGCGAAGGCCCACCTTTGCCTCTATCATGTCCAGGATCCGCGCCCCGCCGGGGTGCGCTGCCCAGAACACCGAGTTCCAGTCCACTGATCCATCGCTCATCATCCCCAGGGGACGAAACGCCTCCCTCAGGCACTCCTCTACCTTCTCCGATATCAGACCCGGTAGCTCCCTCGACAGATGGAGCATCAAGCCTACCTCGCCCAGGTGCGCGGTCACGACCTCCGCGCTGCCAGGGAGGAAGGCCTGGTGCGTGTGCACGATCTGGAACAACGCGCACTCTGCTGTGGGGTCCGGGTCAGCTCCCACGACGATGGCGGCGGCGCCGTCCGCGAAGAGGGCATGCCCGACAAGGTCGTCGGGGTTGGTTTTGGAGGGGGCGCGGAAGGCGACTGCGGTAACCTCGGAGCAGACCACGAGGACGCGCGCACCTCGGTTGTTCTCAGCGAGGTCCTTGGCGACGCGGAGCACCGTGCCGCCAGCGTAGCAGCCGATGTTGTACAGCATGATACGGCGGACGGAGCAGCTGAGGCCAAGCAGCTTGACGAGCTGCAGGTCGGCGCCGGGCATGTGGACGCCGGTGGTGCTGCAGAAGACGAGGTGAGTGATGCGCGACTTGGGCTGGCCCCACTCCTTGATAGCCTTGTCGGCTGCCTCCTTCCCCAGCTTCGGCACCGCGGCCGCCAAAATATCTTGCCGCGCGTCAAGCGAAGGAGCCCAGTCGGCGGCGATGCTGGGGTTGGCAGCGAGAATGTCCTCGTTTAGGTGAAGGTGACGCTTATGGATCCTGGAATTTTCACCTGAATCCAACAAAGTCGAAAAAAATAATGAAGACGTGGATGAAATGGTAAAAATATATGTATATGTTACATACATATCCTTGTGAACTTGTTCTTGAGCTCGATGAGGTGTTCGCTATTGGTGACGCGGAAGAAGTAATCAGGGTATTCAGCTTGGTAGAAGACGTTGGCCGACGTGGCCGTGCCGATAGCCAGCAACGCCGCCATCCCCTCCGCCCTTTGGGCGCGCCGGAATTCCTGCATGTTGGCAATCCAGTGTGTCATTCTTGTTCTGCTGCGGTACGTACTAGTCACGAGAGAGCTATATTTATAGGAGGATGGCGATAGAACTGGAAACAATTTATAGGGAGAGAGGTCTCATACTGTCACATGTTCCAGCTGTAGATTACTTGTTAAAATTGTTATGAGAAGGGTGTACTTGTACTCTAGCATTTCTTTTAACTGTACGATTCCATCTGAAGAACATTTTAGAATAATTTTTTTTTCTTGTCTTGTTTATCGGTTGCTTTGCGACACATATCATGGCTATGTTGAGTTGAAGAGATTCTACAGTGAAAATGATAGAAAATATTATGAATCTAGATAACTTTTTATTTAGATTCATAGCATTTTTTATCATTTCCATTGTGGAATTCCTCCAACCAAACATAACTTAAAAGATTCGGATCTACTTTCAGGTGACAAATGGTACCAACTTGATATCTATAAAGTCATAAAGATTTCAGGTGACAAATGGTACCAACTTGATATCTATAAAGTCATAAAGATTCATAGTATTTTCTATTCTTTTCACCATAGAATCTCTTCAACTGAAAATAGCCTAAAAGATTCGGATCTACTTTCAGGTGACAAATGGTACCAGCTTTTTTTTCTTCTTCTTTTTGACGTTTGCAAGGGCTCGAAGCACTGTGCTGAATGAATAAGACATTTGGCTACTTTTTTTTAAATTGAGATCTACTTTCAAGGCTAATTAAATTATATATAGTAAAGAATAATAAACACAATACATTGTTGTTTCCTCAACAATCAAAATCATCATTGATTACAAATATAAGTTGTGAATATTCTATATATTATATATATTTTTTTCAACAGCTTTATTACTTTGCTCCTCTGATACTTAACTTCGTGCTACTCTATAACAAAATCCTTGATTGCAAGACCCTCTGTTGTCGCATTCTCTCATCATACTTTCTGAAAGGCTACTTTAGAAAGTGACGACAACACAAATAGGACCCGTTCAGCTACATTGTTGAAACCATCGATGAATATGGCAGACACTTTGGCAACGGTGGTGGTGGGAGTTGGAGCTTAGCTAAGTGTAGACGATCATGGAGAAGAAATGTAAGAACTCTAATTTTATGAAAACAGTTCATTGTATAAATTTTTAGATTAAAATATTAAGAAAAAGGGGATTAAAATGAAATATTGCTTAATAAATTTATTGATGTGTCTCTACAATTGTTTTTGTCTTGTTCTACCAAGATTTTGAATTTTCTTTTGAATTTCCTAGCTTAAGAGAGGGAGAGAATCTTTCCCCTTCTTGTTACCTTCTTTTGTCCAAAAAATAGGATATTTAAAACTAAATGGTGAAAGATTTCCTGAAAACAACACACCCTTTTGATACTCGGTACGTGTTTCATGAAGCCTCTCCGTTCGGACATTGTGGACTTTCACTTTACTTAATGCCATATTCCATTTTAGCATTTGTCACTCTTACAAGCTACTTGGGTGCGTGTTTCATGATGCTTCTCCTTTTGGACATTGTAGACCTTCACCTTATTGAATGTGGGGGACTCCTCTCTATGGTTTAAAAGTTCTACTCCTAAATTATGAAAACATTAGTGTGTTCTTGTAAATTTTCTCTAGGGATGCTCTAGATGTAGAGTACCTTTTGTTTGGCTCTTGAGTCACTACCACAATCATGCCTCCAATCCTTCATCGAAGGTGGTTAGGCTTAAGAGAGCATGTGCATTAGGGATGTTATTAGGAGAGGTGAGGGAAAAAAAAACAAAACATTCCCCTATTGTTGGACTTAAGAGATCATGGATCATAGAAGCTCCACAAGGATCAATTGTGGGTTGGGACACTAAGTGTCACGCCCACGTTTACGGTAATATTTTTTAATTATTTTCACGTGAGTCAACGCTTGACTCGAGTCCAACTGCGTCAACACAGGTATCCTAACGGTCGAAACAGCCGGATTGAGCGCGACTGGCAGAGTTGATTCCTCAAATCAACTCCCAGCCTGATTATAGACTCAACACGGATCGCTGCCGTTCCAACATGATCTTGATCAACACTTGCGATTTACCAAGGACCGGTATCGTTGAACCGGACCGAGTTCACCCGAACCCAAGCGGGACTCACTCCCGCGTCCATCGGATCGAGCCGGCGCCCGGCGATCGTAGACGGTTGTCCACACGGCGTCGCACGCCGATAACGAAAAGAACCCAGCCGGCTCCTCACTCGCACGCAGGCGAAGAGGCCAGACGACGCCCTGTCGGTGGCGCCGCACAAGGACGACGGGGAACTCGGCGGTATCATCTCTCTCGCTCGCAGGTGAGAGCGGCCGTATATACAAACTTACCCAAACATAACTGACCCAACTGGCAATAGCCGGCACTGGAAAACACAATGCCCGCCCACGGGCGAGCGTGGCATACGATCTACGTTGGAGATGGAAATGACCCCTGCTAGCTGCCTCCCCTTTGCCAGAGGGGAAGGCCATCGCTCTCTCAGTCCGTCCTCCTCTTTGTATCCAACCTCCTCCCGCAGCTAACCCATCAGGCCACCACTGCACTCCTCGGATGATGAAGAAGACACACCCCCGCAGCCCGCCGACCAGAGCCTGTCTACCAGCAGCTCGCCAACCACCTGAGGATCCGTCGGAAAGGGAGGAAAGGAGCCGCTCGCAGGCGAAGAAGGCCGAGCGGACGACCAGAACGTGCGCAGGCGAGGTCGCCGCCGTCCCGGGAAGCTCGCGCGCAGGCGAGTTGGCTCGGAAATTCTCGCACGCAGGCAAGCCGAAACCAAGGAGAAAGGGGAGGAGGAGCTCGCCAGAAAGGAGCACGAAACCCCGGCTAAAACACGCATGCGGCGTAGAAGAGTGGAAAGGAAAGGCGGCGTCGCCGGACCAGAACGCAGGGTCGGGACGGAGATCGAGGAAGGCGTCGGACCGGCGAGAACGTACCTCGGCCATCACGCGGCCGCCGGCTCCTTCGAGTCGATGAAGCGGTGGCAGACGTGCCTTCCAAGGCGGTCTGGAGATGTCGCCAGCGCCGAAGACGAGAGGTGAGGCTGGCGATGAGAAGAAGGGAACCGGGGTTCTCCGGGGCCTCCGTCCACCCGCCCACACCACTGGAAGCTTGGAGAGCCGTTGCCGACGAACATCCGACGAGGAGAAGATCGGAGGGGAGGGGGGGCTAGAGATGGTGGAAATCAGTAAAATCCGATCGCGGCGACGCTCGACGACGTCGTCCGTTTTTTCCCATTTCCGCCTGCACAAACGTGGCGCCCCACACCGCTCGAGTCAACGCAGCGTCCCATGTCTTTGTTGCCCACACCGCCGAAATGGGACAAAGCCGCGCGATGCCCGTTGGGCAACTTTCCAGATTCGGATTCGGGCGCTGCCCGATCCGACCCGCCAAGTAAACAATAGTAAGGCTGGGCTGCGATTTGGGCCGCGCCCAAATTTGGCCCAAGGCCTAACATTCTCCCCCTTCGGAGCGAGTCGTCGCCCTCGATGACTCAAGGTAACGTCGGATCTCTTCCTCGAACTGCCACAGTTCGGATGCCCTATACCATGTAGCTTCTTCCACTGGAGAACCTTCCTATCGAACAAGGAATTCTGTTCATCGATTCACTCCACTATGTCTCACAACTCGACGATCTAGGATCCTCCCGATCCTTTGGTCGAACTTCGTTCGAACCGTCGGAGGCGCACGAAGCGACTAAGATCGAGCTGGATCCTGCGGATCTTTACAAAACCTCTTTAGGAAGCTCACATAGCAAGTCAGATGCAGCTTCACCCTATCGGAGCGCTTTAGACGATACGCCACTGAGTCAACCCGACTCGACACCTCGAAAGGTCTACCGTATCTTTGTGGAAGTCCCCGATGTGCTGCCTTCGCAGATATCTCTATCGCTCACTAGCTATCCGTAGAATAGCAGGACATCTCCCTTTGGAGGTCCTTATCGCAATACCAACCGAAGTTAGGGATTCTCTCCTTATCACAAACTCAACGGGTCGTGCCCCGTAGACGGTGATCTATGGAGATTTAGGCAAATTGAGCCGAATCAATCCACTTCACCCAGTCCTTTGACTTGCAGTCACCAAGAATGACGAAGGCAGTCCTCCGTGAGGACATTAACCCACTCCGTCTGCCCAAATACTATCATCGGGTCGTACGCGACTTGGTCTGCTCAACAGACTTTCGATATTCCTTATCAATCACAATTGCTACTTTTATCCTCGTAAGGAGATCTCCTTCCACTCCGGAGATCGCAAAGCGAACTAGGGCGTTAAGCCTACTCAGTGCATCTGGCACTTCATTAGCCTTTTCAGGCTTGGGTTCCCACCGGAATTGGAATTCTGCTAGGAATTCCTGCCCTCTAGCCGGCCTTTGGCCGACAATCTCTTCCGAGTGGTGAAATAGATATTCACCACATTATCCACTTTCGCCACGAAGGCGATACTCAGGAGAAGGACCCTCCATACCTGGAGGCAGTGCAACACTGCCACCATCTCTTTTCCATACGCAGAGTATCTCTGCTCCACCCCACTTAACTTTTGACTATCGAAAGCTACAGGATGCCCATCCTGTATCAATGCATCATCTGACGCTTGATCCGAGGTATCGGATCTCCTTGGCGCAACCTTGCAACTAAGGCGTCCACCAACAAGAGCACTCCCTAGGAGTCCCTATTCCTTCCATTCCTTAACTCCTTGCTCTCAATGCACGGCTCAAGGCAAGGGAAATCCACATCGTATATCTGTATCTCACACAGATAAGACCTCACAGCTATCTCTACCTTGACCAAAAGTTCGATGCCAAAGATTGCTTCGTAGTCTGGAAGATTCAGAATTTTCGCATGGCAGCGGCCCTGCCAACTGCCGATCACGATATTCATATCGTACGGTACCCCAAAGGTCGCAGGGTCCACTACACCGACCGACCTCCCTCGGTTCTGTGCTGAGGATGTTTTAAGTCCAATACTCTTAGCTGCTCTCGACGAACCACTTTGTATGACCTGACTCACACACCAAATTTCCACGGAATTGTAGGGTGGGGTCCTACAACACCCGCGATCAAATCGGATTACACACGTTCCCGGGAGACTCGTCCAACGGTAACTTGGTGCGCCCAAGTCTCATCCCCTTCGAAGGTGTCCCATACCACCTCCGTCGAAGACTACTCAGCTCGCCCCAATTACCTCTTTTGTCCTTGGGTCTCCTCCACTCATATAGGCGTCGCCATATGCCAAGGAACCCCGGACAGGTTTCAAGGATCTTTCCTTGATGTCCTCCCAAGCTTCCCTCACATAAGGCGTCCCTAATCCCTATATGCAAAGTTGGCTCAGTCGGACCAAGAAGAGGGACCTCTTTTGTTTTAGTTGGACCGTCCACTCTTCTTGTCCCCAAATAGCAGTTTTAGAGTCTGCTAACTCGTCCTCATTTTGTGTCTCCCTGGGTAGCAGTTTTAAGGTTTGCCGACCTTTCCTTAAATATCGTGGAGCAACGCACCCCTCCGAAAGGGTAAGCTCCAGGATGAGTCGTCGCACGACGGTCCACTCGCCGAGATCGGCCGTGGTCGATGCTATCGAAGCCGCCGTAGTGCACTTCAGCATCGCAACCTCTACCTAAAATGTCTCTAGCTCCACGGTGATACCAAGCTGTCACACCTACGTTTACGGTAATATTTTTTTAATTATTTTCACGTGAGTCAACGCTTGACTCGAGTCCAACTGCGTCAACACAGGTATCCTAACGGTCGAAATCGCCGGATTGGGCGCGACTGGCAGAGTCGATTCCTCAAATCAACTCCCAGCCCGATTATGGACTCAACACGAATCGTTGTCGTTCCAACATGGTCTTGATCAACACTCGCGATTTACTAAGGACCGGTATCGCTGAACCGGACCGGGTTCACCCGAACCCAAGCGGGACTCACTCTCGCGTCCGTCGGATCGAGCCGGCACCCGGCGATCGTAGACAGTTGTCCACACGGCGTCGCACGCTGATAACGGAAAGAACCCAGCCGGCTCCTCACTCGCACGCAGGCGAAGAGGCCAGACGACGCCCCGCCGGTGGCACCGCACAAGGACGACGGGGAACTCGGCGGTCTCATCTCTCTCACTTGTAGGCGAGAGCGGCCGTATATACAGACTTACCCGAAGATAACTGACCCAACCGGCAATAGCCGGCGCCGGAAAACACAACGCCCGCCCACGGGCGAGCGTGGCATACGATCTACGTCGAAGATGGAAACGACCCCTGCTAGCTGCCTCCCCTTTGCCGGAGGGGAAGGCCACTGCTCTCTCAGTCCGTCCTCCTCTTTGTATCCAACCTCCTCTCGCAGCTAACCCATCAGGCCACCACTGCACTCCTCGGATGATGAAGAAGACATGCCCCCGCAGCCCGCCGACCAGAGCCTGTCTACTAGCAGCTCGCCGACCACCTGAGGATCCGTCGGAAAGGGAGGAAAGGAGCCGCTCGCAGGCGAAGAAGGCCGAGCGGACGACCAAAACGCTCGCAGGCGAGGTCGCCGCCGTCCCGGGAAGCTCGCGCGCAGGCGAGTTGGCTCGGAAATTCTCGCACGTAGGCGAGCCGAAACCAAGGAGAAAGGGGAGGAGGAGCTCGCCAGAAAGGAGCACAAAACCCCGACCAAAACACGCATGCGGCGTAGAAGAGCGGAAAGGAAAGGCAGTGTCGCCGGACCAGAACGCAGGGTCTGGATGGAGATCGAGGAAGGCGCCGGACCAGCGAGAACGTACCTCGGCGATCATGTGGCCGCCGGCTCCTTCGAGTTGATGAAGCAGTGGCAGACGTGCCTTCCAAGGCGGTCTGGAGATGTCGCCGGTGCCGGAGACGAGAGGTGAGACTGGCAACGAGAAGAAGGGAACCGGGGTTCTCCGAGGCCTCCGTCCACCCGCCCATACCATCGGAAGCTTGGAGAACCATTGCCGACGAACATCCGACGAGGAGAAGATCGGAGGGGAGGGTGGGCTGGAGATGGTGGAAATCGGTAAAATCTGATCGCGGCGACGCTCGACGACGTCGTCCGCTTTTTCCCATTTCTGCCTGCACAGACGTGGCGCCCCACATCGCTCGAGTCAACGCAGTGTCCCATGTCTTTGTTGCCTACACCGCCGAGCCGTCCCATCGCGTTAGCGTCCAACGCACGCGACAAAGCCGCGCGATGCCCGTTGGGCGACTTTCCAGATTCGGATTCGGGCGCCGCCCGATCCGACCCGCCAAGTAAACAATAGTAAGGCTGGGCTGGACTTAATGGGGTGGGCTGCGATTTGGGCCGCGCCCAAATTTGGCCCAAGGCCTAACACTAAGGTTGGCTCAGCCGCTACTAGTTTTGCTAGCTCGCAGACAAACTTGTTAGTCATTAAGACATTAAGATTGAAATACAACACATGGTTGAGTGAGCAAAACATAAATAAAGAAGAAAGATGGGTGGTTTTGATGATCTAAATTCATTATAATCAATCCTCTAGTACCATATAATATAATATAATTGAATTTGGTCAGGTATTGGACTAGCACTCTACTAGACTACTGATGGATTTTGGACACTATTTTTATATTTATAATAAGCAAGTTAAATAATAAGAGTAAGATTTAACCAAGATCTTGTTATCAATAAAAGCACTTAGTTTAACTGATACCCTTAATTTTTGATATAGGCAAAAAAATGAAGGCAAGATTTTTGGTATAATATCTTGAGCAGGCGGTCAATTCTATTACTGGCGGAATAATAGTGAAGCGGTCATAAAGGAAAATTTCTCATCGAACCTGCCATTTCAGTATTTTAGTATTTTTAGTATCAAAATAAGCGAAAACAGACATCACTTTTGCAACAATTGAAACATAACGAGAAGCATCCCTGAAAATGACTAATTACCAGGAAAGCATATTATTATGAATGCAAAACAGAAATCTGATATAACTCAGGAAATTATCCACCGAATGAACCAAAGACTTTGCGAAGGAAATGGTATCTAGATCATCAAGGGATGTCGTACCACTCTCTCACATGACAATACGTTATTGTGCAACAGTATTTACTAGTTCTACAGGTCACGATTTTAAACTGTTACTTAGCTTCGAGGACTTCAATTTCAAAGACCAAGGCTGAGTTTGGGCGAATTCCCCATGCAGGAAAACCATCAGTTCCATAAGCATAGTCTGGTGAGCACTGCAAATTTGACAACTTGTCAGCATTAATTATTCAAAAGTTCTGAAGTAGAAGAGTAAAAAAGAGTCCGAGAGTATTTGAAAGATGAAATGCGTGTAGGGGGTATAAAGGATGGTGTCTTGTACCATTTCGTTACAGGGAAATGCAACAAAAAGCTCCATATCACAAGTAAAATGTTATTTCACTTACTAGATAATCCCATCATTAGAACTAATTCAGTGCAAAGTATGAATTCTTTCGATATAGGAAAATGGGACAAAATAAATCACTAGGAAACTTCAAAATTAAAAGCATCTTTAGTACTTTAAAACAAAGAATTAGGTTTAGACTTTGGAACATTACATGAAGTCGAGCAACTTCTCCAACCTGCATATCCATCACTCCCTCATCCCACCCTATAATAGATGAAATGTTGTTAAATAGTACAAAACATGACAAGGAAACAAAGTAAACAGCAAAACTAGCATGTGACTGCCCAACCATACTAGAAAAAATGACAATATAGCAACGTATTGTGATTAAACTTGTGTAGATCAAGCTCACAACAATAGACTGCAGGGTGTGCTAATCAATAGTCAATGACTTCATGAGAATTTGCAGATACAACTATAGTTTTCCATGGGCAGCTAATGAACAGAAATTACTTTGCATCAGTAAGCTAAAGTAACTATACAGATTTACTCTTCATTGACAGTTGCATTTAAATATTTAAACAGACTAACTGCATAATGTAGGAAAATCATGAGAAAGAAACAACCATTAGTTCAATGCACTGGATGACATCACATTGTGGCTGATTTGCTAAGTCCATATTCTTTTACATAAGCAGACAAACTTTTTAGGAGTGCTTCTAGAGCAAATCAATTTAATCTACAATGCAATAAAGGGAACACTGAAAACATAAGCAAACACCAAGCTAGAATTATACGAGTAATATGAGTAGGCTTCAAATAGATCCATGAAGAAGCTTCTACAGTACAAAATGCAATAAATGGACAATGCATAATTATCAAAGTAGAATATCTGCTGAACAAGATTATGTGAACTGGAGGGAATTAAATAAGACAACTCGCATTGAATGTATATCAAGGTTTAACAGAAATTGTGGAGAGAATAAAAAGAACCAAAAGATCATAATAGAGGAAGAATTCACAAGCATTCCACAAATCTATAAAATAAATAAGACAACTTGCATTGTCCGTAGCAAGGTTTAACAGAAATTGTCGAGAGAATAAAAAGAACCAAAGGATCATAATGGAGGAAGAATTCAATCACAGTTCACAATTTACAAAATAGGATTTCTTATTTTAACAACAATCATATAAATGGAAAATGGCGCAACTCATAAGAAGTAGAATGGTGTTTTGTTAATTTCAAGCGCTGCAGTTCCTCTGGCATGAGATTGCAACTTCCGCAATCCACTCGCAAAGATGGGGATCATAGTAAAATAGAATTTGAGGAGTGTTAACTTGGGCTTTTACTCTATTAATGCAGTGGATTAAAAAAGATGATTGAATGAGGCTCCAAAAAGACTGAATTATCAAATAACCAACTATCCAAAGTAGACGTATAAGTTTGTATGTCTTAATTCATTTCTTAAAAAAGATAAGAATTCCACAAAATATGTAATAGTCATACAAGAAACGGTAGCACTAATTACAACAATCGAAGATACCTACCTCTATGGTTAATGACAGTTTGTAGTCTCAACGGTATCTGAATTGTCACTTCAATTTCAAGTAATCATACAATATTTTTTTAAATTTCCAGAGTGTTGTCACATTCTAATAAGGAAAACGCATAAAAGAGAAAAGCAGACAGAATATTATTAAAAATTCATATCAGCAAGCTTCACAAATGATCTGACTGCTGTTGTAGAAATAAATTGGAGTTGGAATAAACAAGTACAAAATTTAAGCTGACGATGCAGAAACATGACGCCATATTGTAGCAATCTAATCGTGTAGTAAAATGTTTTCTAACAATACGTGTAACCATGCCATAAAATACAGGAACTAGTTAAGAATTCTGTGAGAAGAAAAACACATCGAGCAATCTCATAAATGTATTCATTTTCAGTTCCCGACAGAAAAGTGAAAAGGTGCAATGATTCAATTTTACCTTTAATAACTGAGCCAAGACCAATTTTAAATGTGAATGGTTGCTGCCCAGAATCCTTGGTACTGGAAAAAAAAAATAGAAAACTTACTTTTGCTTTCATCTCATTTAAAGAAAGAGTGAAAATTAGAAACGGAAATGATTATACCTCCAAAATTTTTTTGACAGATCACCATCCTTACCTGCAAGGAAAACAATATTTATCAAAAAGGAATAAAGCACACTTCAAAAAGCAAATTGTCTTGAAAATATTTAATATTGTGAGGATAGGTTATATGTAGGTCATATACTCTGCTTTAATGAGACTTGCAAAATTCTAGAAAAGCAAATTATCTGGAAAACAAGATTTTGATGTAACAATATTTCGACATCAATAATTACTAAATTGTAGGAAAGGCCAGCAAGCAAGGTCAAAGGGATAGCTTCGTCAAAAAGCAGTGCAAGTTACTAGAAAAACATATTCTTTGGAACATTTACATGTAGCCCTAGGGTTTAAACATCATCACGTTTAACCTAACAAATTGCATTTTTTTTCCAAACCGCCACCTCCTTTCCATCAAAGTTTACTCAAGTAAATTTATGCCACCAAATCTGTACATAACAATCCCAAACTAGTACGATTAATTGCAGATCTGCGTGCAGGCGATTCGTCTTCTAAACATAGATCGACTATAAACCACGGCCAACGATAACCAGAGAATCACAATAAAAAACAGCAAGGCAATGGCAGAAGGGGAATGGGTGAGGTGCTGACCGAAGCCGGTGCAGTGGACGGTGACAGATTGGCCTTTGACGGGCTTAGGGCCGTGTCCAGCCTTGAGCAGCTGCTTCTCCACACCCATTTCCGGAATCCCCAAAGAGCTAGGAGCTACTCTGCCGACGGATTCAAGAAAGTCAACTGTCCTGACAAGCTGAAGAAATTTCAGAACTTATCTCGAACATAGAAGATCTTATACAGCTAGGGTTTTTTTTTTCATTGGATAGATCTGCCACGTACATTTGCATTCCGACCCTCAAACTTCCAAATATTATATATGATAGCGGACATTATGCCATAATACTAGCTCGTGTAGGTTAGAAAAATCTACTTCCACAGCTTTCTGCGTGGAAGTTATCCGTCGTCCAATAAATATTTAATGAGTGCGCATCTTCATGCTACTCAAAGTTTGTTTACTGAAAATTTCTATTATATTTTAATAAAGTTCTAGACAAATTCTACAGTAAATAATAAAGTACGACAATATATCGTTAAATTTTGAAGTTCAATAATAAAAAGAAATATAAAATCTATTAAGCTTTAGACAAGTTCAACAATAGATAACATAGTTCGATAATATATCATTAAACTTTGAAGTACGACACTAAATAAAAAAATAAATTTCTATTAAGTTTTAAATAAACTTGACAATAGATAACAAAGTTCGACCATATATATAGTTGAACTTTTAAGTTCAACAAAAAACAAAAATATAAAATCTATTAAGTTTTAGACAAATTCACAATAGATAACAAAGTTCCACAATAAATATAAATATAAAATATGTTAAGTTTTAGACAATTTCGACAATAGATATAATGTTCGATAATATATCGTCGAACTTTAAAGTTCAACAATAAATAGATATATAAATTTTTATTAAGTTTTAGACAAGTTTGACAATAGATTGTTGAACTTTGAAATTTGAGAATAAACAAAAATATAAATTTCTATTAAGTTTTAGACAAGTTTTACAATAGATAACGAAGTTCGACGATACAATAAACAGAAATATAAATTTTTGTTAAGTTTTAGACAAGTTCAACAATAGATAATAATAACGTTTGATAATATATCATTGAACTTTGTCATATATTATCGAACTTATCTTAAACTTATGATTTTATAGTCGAATTTTGTTATATATTGTCGAACTTATTTGAAACTTGACTAAAACTTGTATAAACTAATGGAAAATAGTGTAGAATTTTTTGGTGTGAATTCTAGTAAATTTATTAATTTTTTTCTATATTATTTTTATTTATTTTTGTATTTATGTTTATCAAACTTTGGTATCTATTGTTGAATTTTTTTGAAACTTAACAGAGGTTTGTAGATGATAACCTCCATGAGCGAATTGAGATGCGTGCTCATTAAATAGTTATTGAACGGTGGATAACTCCCGTGTAGAAAAATTCTAAGTACAGGTTGTGCCTAAGACATTTTTCCGTCTGGGTTATGTTGACAAGCACTAGTTAGTAATTTACGTTACCGCTCATCTAGTGCCCGATTTAGGACCAAAGATATAATAAAGTAATTGATATGGGTAATATTAAAAATATTACACTTTGTTTAGAGAAAGTAAATTAAAATTTTTATATACATAATATTATAAAAATGTATGGATATTTAATAAATTTGAAAACTTGAGTGGGATATTGGCCGACACTCCTCCACCACTGCTCATCTAAGATGTTGTGTTAGGCGAGTAGATTTTACTTAGGCAATTTAGAATTATAAATAGACATAAAAATTATTTATTGGTTATTCGACCTTAGCGCCATGATGTGAGTAGAATAAAGGGCTTATTTGATCTTACTTTTAAATAAATAAAAAAAACTAGAATATGTTATTTTTGTCATGTCAAACTTTTATTAGCATTTGCATTAAAATTCTAGTTGGTCATTGTCTAGATTTAATGTGCTTAAAAATAAAGCCTAACCTTCCTTGCTCTAATTCTTGGTAGCAACAATGAAGATGACCACTCATAGTAGCAACAACATTATCTCACATTCCCTCTTCGTGCATAGGTTGTGTGCCCACCATCTCCTTGTTGGGGTATGCCCTTAAGGCTAATGTTTGAGGCCTTGGGATTGTAATAGTATCATTGTATAAACTCTTAAGTTTATAAAGGCAATGGTTGTTATTCAGGTTGT
>CM050437.1:75194972-75231517 GCA_027562315.1 Costus pulverulentus | reverse complement strand
TTCCGCTTGCAAAACTCTCTATGTGCGCCAATATTAGGGTTTCGGCACCCCTCTTGAAAGGGGTTTTCTACAAGTTTCGGCCCCCCCTCTTGAAAGGGGTATCTACACTCCTTTCGTAAATTCCACCCGCATGGACCTATCACCATGAACACACATAGTATTGTATATGTCCATTCTCTCATATAGTCAAACAATAAGGATGGCCACTCATAGTACGTCTGTAGTTAGGAGGTTATCAATGACTTCTTTATGCCTAGTTTTTGTCTAATTTAGATTGAACAAAAATCGTAAGAATGCTAAGGAACATAATGTTTCAAACAACTCAATTATGATGCTACTCAAGCAATAAACAAATCATTTTTCAACCTCTAGTAAGTTGTCTTGGCATTCTTTATTTTAAATAGAGTTCATCTTTAGGCACCTTTTGTAATACAAAAAGGTATCAAGGAATAGGGTTTCTAATAGATCACCAAGTCAATCTTTGACAAGGATAACAAGTTTATGGTCATGTCTTATTGCAGTCAACAAAGTCTATATACATTCTCTATCTTCCTCTAGCTAGAAAGCATGAATCTTTCATAATACATTGATATACAAATCTATTGTTTGGGATAGGCACCCTTGCTTCCTTGATTTTTCAAGCTTCAAAGAGTCTATATATCTTCCGTAGATGCATTTAGGATGGTTAACAATGATTGAATGATTAATTTGATGAACCATATGGAATTTCTATGCTCTCCCCTCAAGAAGAAGCAACATAAGTATCGCCACTTCTTCATTCTTGTAGTTGCACATTACTTAGGAGTAAAGAATATTTTATCACCATCCTTTAGGCCTTGTTTCCTTGAAAGGAATCCATGGCGGAAATAAGAAAAAGTACTGCTTTCCCAGCTCTGCCTCCCATCACCTCGCCCACGCTTCCCATCGCCTAGCTCACGCCCCTCTCCTGACACCATGTCGCGCCCGCCTCTCGTCGCCGAGCTCGTGTCTGGCCGTTGCCGCCGCCGAAAGTTGCCTCCGGAAGCCCCCTCCCTTGCCATCGCTGCCTTCTTCCCCATGCAGCCCTTTCCTATTAAGAGCATGTGAAAATGGTGAGCACATGATTTTCACATGCAATTGTTTCCTTCCTTCATTTTTTTCCCTTCCTCCCTATTTCACCATCCCTCTTTTTTTTTTTGTCCGTGCAAGGAAACATGGCCTTAAATCCTCATGCGTGTTTTTTCCCTTCCTTTTAAATCTACAAGCCAAAGCTACCCTTCATCCTTTGAAGAATAAATTAAAGCAAGGAGTTCTTCATGTCATCAAGATAAGAAAATCTACCTTGAGGCCTCATCTCTAAGGTTGTGTTTCCTTCGAGGAAAGGGAAAACAGAAGGAGAGAAAAAAAATAAAAGGAAAAGAAATGATGAGAGAAGGAAAGAAAAAAATCACATGGGCATCATGTGATCTTTCCTGGTAGAAATCTGCACAGTGGTGATTGGCAGGGAGTACGACGGATGGCTAGTAGGGGGCGAGAGAGGTGGCGAGGGCATTCGGTGGTCAACGGTTGGCAAGTGAGGGAACTTGGTGCTTGGCGGTAGGCAATTGGTAGGCGAGGGCACTGGACACTAGGGCTATCGGTTATTCGGTTCAACCCGATAAACCAAATTGAATTAGTCGATTCAGTTTGGTTTTTAGTTAATTTGGATGGGGTCGGTTCGGTGTGGGTGAGATCGAACTCAAATTGGTTCGATTTTGGTTTTTTATTTTCAAAAACCGTATAAACCGAACCAAATACATTTTAATTAAAAAAACCGTATAAACCATATAAACCGAATTCCGATTTGGCTTAGCGATTTGCCGATTTCCGTCTGGCATCACTAAGACTGTAATGCAGTAAATATGTAATGTATTGACTATTGACCAATGACCGGGCCATTCCACTCTAAAAATTAAATTCAGCCAATCAGCCGGGCCCACTCCACTTTAAAAAATTTTAAAAAAAACCCTAACTCAAATACTCAATCTCATTCCCTAATCCCTAATATGCTAATCGAGTAATCACTAATCAGCCCCAGCCGCCTGCCGAATCCCCCATTCCTTCTGTTCCACCATTCGCTTCACAGCCACTTTAGAGTCATTTACCTTCTTACTGATGATTTGTCCCAACTGGAACAACGAGGAAAGTTGAAGTTAGCAAGCATAAAATAAGCATAACAAAAAACTAAAAGCCTGAGAGCCGCCAACATCTACAAGTGAATGAAGCTGCACTTACTTTTGAATTTTGATGCAAACATATCAGAGCTCTTCAAAACACGGATTCTCTTTGGCAGTTGAAACAAACATGCTGCAGTTATGTGAATGAATGCGCCAACATCAATGATCAGCAAATTAATAACAAAAACTAGACACAACTTGTGTACTATAGTTTCCATTAACTTGACTCTTAACAAGCAGACTTACTCCCATGGAACATCACCAACAAGTATCCTGTCTCCTTCCAGGTCTTCATAAACTAGAGTATATTCACTTTTTCCATCTACTAAACTCCTCGTAATTGGATGCCTCTCCTCTGTACTCTTTAGTGCACTGCTAGTAAGAGGTTGTTCCTTTCGTGCTAAATGGTAACAATGTAATAGGTAGAATTTCATTTATTAGCTTCAACTAAAATTCCTTACTTTACATAGTGTTCTATGGCATTTCAAGGAAAAATAAATAAGTGAATGATTAGCTGAACTAGTAGGAAAAAATTTGAAGTTATAAAAAGCTTATTCGGTTTTAATCAGTTTGAACTGAACCGAACTGAGTTAATTGGTTCGGTTCTTATTCAGTTTAGGCATAATTCGGTTCGGGTTCAGGTTATTACCATTGAAACAAAATCGGTTCGGTTTGAACCAAATTAGTTCGGTTCAAACCAAATAGACAACCGTACTTGACACTCAGCGAGGGCAAGGTAAGAGGAAGCAAGCTAGTGGTTGGGGGCGAGGGAGCTCGATGCTTGGTGAGGGCGAGGTTGGCGGGAGAGGGTGCTTGACGCTCGGCAAGGGCAAGGTTAGAGGAAGCAAGATGGAGGTGGAGGGTGAGGGCGAGGTTGGCGGGGTAAGGGAACTCGATGCTCGGTGAGGGCGAGGTCAGAGGAAGCAAGCTGGAGGTGGAGGGTGAGGGCAAGGGAGCTCGATGCTCGGCGAGGGCGAGGTTAGCGGGTGAGGGAGCTCGATGCTCGACGAGGATGAGGTCAGAGGAAACAAGCAGAAGTGAAGGGTATGTTGGGAATCCCTAGGCCAACTTTAAAATTTTATTACAGCGGAAGCATGGGCCTGAAACAGAATTCCTAGAGTGCTAGGATCACTTACGAGTGAGAAACCGACGGATGAGAAGAGTAGTACCTTTTTAAGAAATTCTTGGAGAAAATGCCAATGATGAAGACACGCATAGGAACATCCTCTGCAGTCGCGCATATACGGGCTCCTCAAGTCCTCTCAACCTTCACGCTTGGTGCTAGCCTTAGAAGGTAAGATCCACGTCTTGGAGTCTTGCTTGATGCTTGCGCCAATCACCAACAAGGAAGTGCCAACAAGTAATCCCCTTTGGCCACAAGGAGTGGGAAGCACTCCCACTTGCGCCAATAGGTGATGAGCAAGAAGGGGGGAGGTGCCAAGGAGAGGTGAAGACTCTACCACTTGCGCTAATCCTTCTTCAACTCTGCTGTCCTCTTTCTTCAAGGAAGCGCCACCACAAGAGGAAGAGGAGGGCGACGGCTCCAAGAGAAGGGCGGCTAGCGTTTTGAGATGTGGGCAGCTAGCGTTTTCAGAACAATTGGAGCCTCCGTTAAGAATCACAACCGGGTTATGATCAGGATCATGACCGTAATGTGCCTTTGTGCAAGGAAGTTGAAACTAGACAATCTTGAGTGGGTCATGACTAGAATCACGCCCGTGATTGCGAACCCGCCTGTTTCAAAACTAAAATTTTAACCATGGTTTTCTTAACCTAATCAAAGGGGAAGAAGGAGGGCAACCTGGTAACTTCTCTCCCCCCCCCCCCCCCCCCCCCCCCCCCCCCCCCTCTATCAGAAGCCCTAGAGAAGAGTTTTGGTGGGAAGTTTGCAATGATGATGGAGCTTACATGAGGAGAAAGGGATAAGGCTATTTGCAGATTTTTGGGGAAGAAGCAATAGAAATCTAGTTTTTGGGAAGAGATTTGGAGCGGGACAAGGAAAGATCCAATGGACCTTGAGGAGGAAGATAAAAGGGATTGAGAAGACTTTCAAAAAGGGATCAGAGGAGATTGAGAATGAGAGGGAAGAAGCCAAAGAAGGAGAAGAAAAACTGCAGATTTTTTATGGTTGAAAACAAAGAGTGATTTTCCAAATTTGCACAGCTTGGGGAAGCAGTAACCTCTGGCAACTAAAGGAGAAAAGGAGGGAAGCTTCGGCCTATTTAAGAAGGGGGAGTTCAGTAGAGAAATGAGGGATTCGGCAAGAGGAGTATCATGAGAGGAAAGAAGCCAAGGGAGAAGGGCTGAAATCCTACGCAGGGCAAGAACGAAGACATCTTTTGCAGCTCAAGAAGAAGAAGAAGAACTCCCCAAAACTCTCGGCTGATCATCTCAAGCATCAAATCCGGTTTAAGGGAGTCTTCAATCTCATGTTCTACACCTTCTAGATAAATATTTGGAATGAATAAGCATATCTTTATGTGTACTTGTGTGATGAACATGGATCTTGTAGCTTAAACTTTAAATTAGGATTTGGGAAACCCCTTTGATAATCTTGTGTTTGCAATAACCTTACTCCAAGTATTTTGAGTCCTTGCTTAACCCTCATTGTATGCTTTGCCTGCGTAACCCGAGAGGGAGCGCTTGAGCCTATACTCCCCTAGTGAGAGTATTAGGGCCTTAGACGCGTCGAGTAGGCCGACAGGTCACCCGCACGTTGGAACTATTTGGGTTAAGGGTTTATCTAATCCTTATTGTACACTTTGCCTATGTAACCTGAGAGGGAGCACTTGAGCCTATACCTTCGGTACGAACACCAGGTTGTAACCCGAGAGGGAGCAACTTGTACCTTTGGTACGAATTCCCTTGAGCTAGATAGGAAGTTAGTCTTGGAGTTCGATTATTCATTCATAAGACGTTAAAGAGGTGAACCCATATCCTGATTCATCTTTCATCCAAATCTCTCTCGTACAAGTCCTGCCGTCTACCTTGTTGTTTACATAATTAGTGTAATACTTAATCCTCACCAATTTCGACTCTATCTAACTAGTAAATTTGAGATTAGTTGGTACTTGCCCATTAGTCCTTATGGAATCGATATTTTACTACTTTGATAGTAGCAATATTGACAAAATTGAAAAATTGCTAAACTAGACTTTTTCTTTTATAGTTTTTATTTTTTGTAGTTTTTGTTTCTTGTGGCTGAATTTTTTTTTTCTTCCTATCATCATGAATTCTAAATTTCCAAAAAAAAATGTTGCCTTATGTTTCTTGTGATATCTGTGGACGTACATGTCATTCTACTCATGAATGCCAATTGGGGATTCCATTTTCTATTGATCCATATTTTAGCATGATGCTTGATTCATCAAATATCAATCCTGCAATGTTACCTTATGCTTCTTGTGATATTTGTGGATGTATAGGTCATTTTTCTCATAAATGCCAATTAGGAATCCCAATTGCCATTGACCTATACTCTGATACCTATGATTTGGATTGGGGGAATAACCCAAACTACTTTTACGAGAGTGACTCAAACCCTATGCCGCAAATGAATTTTAGAGAATATGTAGATTTCCACCGATGGCAATTTGATCAACCCCAAAACTCAAACTTAGAAACTAGGATTGAGAGCTATATTGTTGCTCAAACTAAGCAAAATGACAGTATAATTGAAGCAATCAAAGAGATAACCTTCATGATAGATTCTTTGACTACACTCAGCTACATGTTGGAGAATCAAAGAGCCTAATAAGCCATCACCTTTGTCAAACCCATGGGAGAGTCAGAGGAGCCTCAGGTGAAGAGCAGTAGGTTAGGTGAGGGTGAATTGGAGAGTAATTTGGATGAGAAAGAATCAAATACTAGCATCATAAATGTTGATGAAGAGGAACCAGTGTGCGTTTTACCGCCACCATATAAACCACAAATTCCTTTTCATCAACGTTTGATGGATGTAAAACCTGATAATTGATTTGAGTTATGCTATAACAAAGAAATCTTAAACCAAGTAGTTGAGGAAATTCATGCTACCCAAATCAAGAAAGACCCATTGAAAATTGATATGATTGATGACGATGATGAGGTGACTGAAATTGATATCAAGTAAACTCCCAACTACATGACTTAAATCCTACTATCGATATAGAAAAGGGAGGAGCTGAGACACTTGACAACATCAACCTTGAGATAAGTGAAAATCTGAAATTTGAATTTGAATTTGTCCCAAGACAAAGGATGTTTAGCATGACGGTGATCGACTTGCTACTGAAATACGTGATATTTATTTTGGTGGGAATTCTTTCAGGACTACAAAAAGGTAGGAGACTATACGCACTTTACTATGCTAGTGCCCACCAGCAACACTATGATATTCAAGCATTGGTCATGCTAAGGACCTAAAATTAGCACTTCTTAGGAGGCAACCCAAGCATCTTATTATATTTGAATTTATTTTCATCATCTGTCCTTATTTTAGTTGCTTTCATAGTTTGCGTAGTTTAGTTATATTAATATATTTTGATGAGTTTTCTTGATGATTGGTCTGAAATCCTTGTTCATTTGATTATTTTGTTATGTCTTGAAAAATGGCACTAGGAGGTATTGATCAATTTTAAAAATTCTACTTTTATCTATTCCAGATTTGGCTTTCCTCCTAATTGCAGTTTCTGCTTTACTTTGCTTCAAAGTTCTGATATTTGATAATGGTGATAATCTTGTAGATCAAGCATGTATGCTTATTTGATGCTAACCACCAAATACTGAATGCCTTAGCAAACATTGATGTTGAAGTTATCGTCGGGTTCCTAATGATCAGCTGCTAAGAATAGGAGAATCCCAATCATTTACTCGGATGACAGGTGATGTCTCGTATTTTTATAGTCTTTTAGACTAGTATTTACATGCGAATCGAGACATAATATCATGTTTTTATATCTCTTTCTAGCTTATTTTATTGATTTTGTTCAGAAGCTTCACTTCTTGTCTTATTTGACAAATACAGGACAATTCACTCACTTTTTGAGCTAATTGGAAGCACATTTATGTTCCTGAGTGAATCAAGAACCTTGACAAGAAATTTTGCTTCAAATAGAGCTTATTTCCAGGATTACGGCCAAGGCCATAATCTGCATTATGGCCATAATTTTCTGTTTGAATTCTCAAGAAGCCCGTTTTCACTCAAGCTTAATCATACTCCAAAGACGTGCCTTCGATTTTCTCATCGGAAGTCATTTGGGCAAAGAAATCTTCAACAGACAACATTACGGCTATGGTCGTAATTTCTGCCCACCCGTAATATTCCCACCGACAACCTCTGACGTCAAACTATGGCCAGAATCAAAGACGAGTCAAAGGCCAGCACGCTCGCAAAATTTCAGATGAAATGAAGTTTTCTACCAAAATTATGGGCGTGACCATAATCTTCAATACACCCGTAATCTTCACCATGCACATTAAATGACCTGCATTAAATGGTCATAACTCAGTCGTTTTAACTCCGTTTTTGGCATTCTTGAAGTCAAAACGATGAGTATTTAAAGGGCTATAAGTGCATAAAGATTTCAAGAGTCGAAGAGCATTGGAGTCAGAATTACAGGCATACCCGTAATTATAATTACGGCCATAATTCTCCCCTGCGCACCCAAACTTAAAACAGCCATAACTTTATCATTATAGCTCTGTTTTTGACGTTTAAGGTGTCAAAACGTAGCTAATTAAAAGCTCCATCAGTCCATGTGTTCAGATTTGGGATCATGCTCTATATAAAGGACCAAATTCCCCTTGGAAGAACGACGAGTTCGAGTGAAGGGTGGAGACTTTGGTGAAAATTTTGGGAGAAGAAAGAAGGCTCTTGTGCGCCACTCTAGAAGGCTTGAAGGAGAAGAATCGCTGCCCTTTTCTTGAAGAGTTTGCCTTCTTTTACTTTTTGTCTTCACTTGCGTATCTGTGTATCTTCTTTCTTAGAGATTGTACTCAACGACGCTATGATAGCGTAATCTTTTTATCGGAACAAAGGGTGTAGTCTCGTTGTTTGTATCTTTTGTTCGAACTTGTTAGTTTATAGCAAATACAAATTTCATCTAGTGTTTATTCATTCTATGCTGTTTTACTGCTAGTGTTGCGTTGGCCACGCAATTACTTTTCTTAGGCATCGCAAGAAGGACCGAAAGGTGAATTGCGACGCTAGATCTGCTAGTTTGAACATGCTCTGAGAGGTCAAGAATTAGGGACAGATTTGTGTGAGAAATTTCATAGTATCTCTGAACCCATTGGATCAATCTAGGTACGGTAAGCCACGAAAGTAGGACGCTGGTCTAGATTTATACCGGATTACGCCGTCGAAAGAGGGTAATATGTATATTTAGATGCTTCCTTGAGCGCTTTTTAAAATTGCTTGCTATAATTTTAACTCGTTTGAATTTAAGAGCCATTGACGAGATAGATTGATACCGAAGTTCCGATATCTCTAACCCGATTTTACACCAAACACTTTCCCTTGCTCGACTCAGTTTGTTTGCTTTATTTTTCACAATTTCAAATGACTCAATCGATTGTCTAGCTATCGATTCACAATCTCTTGGTACTTGAACACTGTCCCTGTGGGTTCGACATCTTAAGCACTACACGCGACAAAACCGTCACGCTTGCGGTTAGTTGTGCGTTAGTATAACACACACCAACAGGCTATGGTCAAACTGATGATTTTTAATTAGCTCTCTTGGGAGGTAGCCCAAGCTCGTCCTTTGCTCACTTATTTATTCCTAGCATTGGCATTCAGTTTGTAGTTATTTTTGGGAGTGTTATGTTGGCCTTGTTGTGCCCTTTCATTGCTTACATTATTTGTCTTCTTGGTTTTCATATGTTCCTCTTTATATTAGTATGGTTATTGCTGTTTCTACTTGTTTTGGATGATACAGGTATATCCCAAACTAATCCAAGGGAGACAGACATTTTCGATAGTTTTTCTAGAAATCACGGGCGGGTCATGATGAAAATCTTGACTGTGATTATCACTGAGCAAACACAGAAATTTTGCTGAGAGCTTTACGGCCGAATTGTGATTGTCATATGAGTATTATAGTTATCACTCATCGATTGATAATAGTTTAAAGTCATGTCCTCAATAAGAGTCAATGCATCATCAATACTCTTATTCATTATCGCACCACCGGTGGCGGTATCAACTGCCATACGAGTATTGTAGTTAAGCGCATTATAAAAGGTATGGACAATTACTCACTTCTCAAGACCGTGGTGTGGACACATCCTTTGGAGTTCTTTAAACCTGTCCCACGCCTCGTACAAATATTCACTATCTCTCTGGGCGAAGCAAGTTATTTGGTTCCAAAGTTGTGCAATCTTACTTGGGGGAAATTATTTTGAAAGGTAGGCATTCGATAGTTGCTCCCAAGTCATTATAGAACCTTGCAGAAGGGAGTGTAGCCACGCACGAGCCCTGTCCCTAAGAGAAAAAGGAAAGAGTCTGAGTCCTAAAGCATCACTAGTAACTTCATACATTTTCAACATATCGCAGTATTCAAGAAATATTGAAAGGTGCATGTTTGGATCCTCACATGGCAAGCCTCCAAATTGGTTTTGCTAAATCATAGAAAGAAGAGATGGCTTGATCAAGGGAAATCAGAATTGGTTCAAATTAGGCTTTCCTATGATGCAATGCAACCTTTGTGATAATCAAAATTTAGAAAAAGGTTGAATGAGTAACAACAAGCAACTAGTTGGCCAAATGAGTACAATATAATCATTATAAAATATATTTTATGGATTAGAGTTATTATTAAAACTTAAATTTTCTCATGTCTAAGGTGATTATAGTACTCTTATATAGAAAGAAGGAAAAGTTTTTAGTTTTGAAAGAAACCCAAAGGTACACCTTAGGAATTACCCCTACACACATCATTTTAGGGTCTCTTGTATAAGAAAGTATGTGTATACGATTGTGAACTAGGAATTGGATAATTCTAGAAACTCTCATAAAAATTTAAAATACATGTGCACAACCATAAAAGCACAACCCTGTGTCATAGTTATCTATATCACATGTGCACCATTCAAAATTGGGGTTTGGAAATATCTCATTGAGGACCCCTTCATTGAAGGGGTCGAGTGTCCTTCATCTTGGTTCTCCTAAATTTTGGTGTTGAGGTTAAGTGAAGATTTTATACAATAATACACAAGCAAGGGCTTGGGAGAATACAAACCCCAAGCATCCTTTAAATTAAACAAGGAGGTCCTTGATGGTCTCGCCACAAGTGCATAGCCTATTGAAGTAATATAATAATATTATCCCACAGAGATCAATGACTACGTACCAACCTATTTTGGGATTGTTAGCTAGATGATTGAGAAAAGGGTTGAATTTAGAATCTAACTAAGCTAAGTTACTGAAAATTATAAAGAATGCAACAGAGGTGTAATCAAGTTATGAGAGATCGAGACTTTGGGGTCACCACTCTGGATCAAATAATTATATGAACAAAATTCATCTAAAGAAGGGTTTTACCGTGGTGAAAGCGATTTGTCCGAATATATGGATTGCCCCCCTTTCAGTGGCACAACCCGGTGTCTAGCCGAGTTAATCTCCTACTTTCATGGTTATTAACTTGAAATAAACCTAATGAGTTCTTGACAAATCAAAAAATCCCTTAGTTTAATTCGAACTACTTTAGTGATCGAATCAAGCTATCCGAAAATTACAGATCCGACGTCGCACATCGCCTTTCAGTACATCATGCAACTTCTAATAACATGTAAATCATGGCCAATAATTAACATGTAATAAACACAACAAAAATCGGATCAAGTGTAGGTAATAGCTTCAAAAGACGAAAATCATCGATTAAATCATAAAATCGCAGAGGGCTATGCCTTAGTCCCAAAATAAGGTTTACGCTAACAAGTTCTTCGTTTCAACATAAAAGAAATCCATATTCTTGATTACAAAATGGCAAAATAAGTATAAAATTGACAAGGAGAATGAAATATAAGGCTCCCTTGTGAAGATCGACGCCAGTCGGCCGGAGACGAAGCATTTCTAATGAGAAACTCTTCTTCCACCGCCTGAGTCACCCTAGTCTTGCCTCCTAGCCGATTTCCGCATGAATACTTGCCAAAATTCCTCAATAATCCTTCCAAAGTTAGATCATCTCCTCAGAACTAGTCATGGTAAGATAACCCATCCCTGGCCCGACCCAACCTGACCCGAAGTCAATGTGGGGAAAACCCGAGTTGACCAGGGTCGGGTCGGGTTCGAGGAAAACCCAACTTGTATAAGTCGGGTCGGGGTTGGGGTCGGGTATGGTATTTTTACTACCCACCCCGACTATTAAATTTATTATATTACCCTTAATTCAAAAATTACTCTTTATCTTATAACTTTTACTATTCCAGATTTTTACCCTCATAACTTTGCCCTAACCTGATTTTTTACTCTTATCTTATAATCAAATTGTAATATTTGATTTGAGATAGGTGGGGTTTTTTTCCCGCAGGGTTGGGTTTTTTGTGGGTAACCAATGCCCTAGCGGTGTTGGGTTTCCCCGCGGGTCCCTGATCCCCGGTGGGGTTGGGGGTGGGATTAGTTTTCTCAAATCCGGCCGGGTCGGGGTTAGGTATTAGCAACGGGTCAGGGTCAGGGTCGGGTTTGGCACTACCCGCCCTTGCCCGCCCCAATGCCATCAGTGCTCAGAACCTTCCAATTAAGTTTTTCCCAAATTTTGGCTCGAAAACAAGCCAAATCAGGCAAGAAATGGGAGAGAAATTACACTTGGCGGACACAATTATGGCTGTGATTATAATCATAGCCTGGCCGTAATCTTATCGTCGAAGTCCAGGATAGAGAGTCCTAGAGAATTACGGTCGTGATGGAAATTACGGGCAGGCCATAATCTTCTTAGTGAAGATCGTCGAAAAGTACCAAAGGAATTATGGCTGTGATGGAAATTACGGGCAGACCATAATCTTCTTAGTGAAGATCGTCGAAAAGTACCAAAGGAATTATGGCTGTGATGGAAATCACGGGCAAGTTATAATCTTGTCGGCAACTTCATGAATTTGCACTGAGGGAATTATGGCCGTGATACAGATCATAGGTAGGGCATAATTTCTTCTGAAGTCTTCCCAGGAATTACGGCCATGATAATTATCACAGGCAGGCTGTAATTTTCATAAGCATTCTCATTCACAAGTAATTTGCTCAATGGCTTTGTCTTGACATTTGGAATCCATTCATGCATTCGGATTTTTCAAAATCCATCAAAAACTAGTCATTTTCTCCTAAAATGTGACAAAAGTGAATAGGGATGAAGATTCCGAATAATAACAAGAATTTAAGTCAAAATAAATAGAAACATAATAGAGACAAGAGAGATTTTATAGAATAAGTATAGTAAAAATACTATATAAATACATGACATCAATCCTTAAGGAGTTCTTGATTACTTTTTAGTGGTATGTCATCCTCCAACTTGAGGTCATCAAGATTCTTATATGACTAATTGTATATTTTTATACAATCACCTTCCTTTTGAAGGGAAAATACTCATTAATGGTGTTGGCTTAGAATGGGATGTCATGCCATCTATACTAACATGAAAGTATATATAATCTATTATGGTTGTCTTAATGGAAAACCAAAAGACCTCACTTACATTATTTTTTTTTTTAAAAAAAATGATTTCATAATTTTATTATGTAAGAAAACTCTTTTCGCACTAGGTTGAAGTGAAGCTTACACGGGATTGGCTTCTGGCAGAGAATAGCAAAGTCAAAGACACATGATTGCAAATTATTTGACTTTGTAGCTTGACACTCCTGCTTTCACGCAGATGGAGTTTGACTCTTCTCCGATTGAAAAGAAAGGACCGAGCCACCGAGGCATCGATCACACGGCCTTCTTGTTTTAGCTGCTGGCTATTCTAAGTAAATTAATTGGGATTAAATTATTTGAATTTGAAATATAAAGTAAAACTTTTCTTTCTATCTTTTTTTAGGACAGATTTTTCTTTCTTTGATTGTAAGCCAGTGGATGGCAGAAGCGAAGAAAATAAATGAACGGTAATCACGGTTTGTAGAGCGACACAGCGCCGTAAGGTCACATTGCTTGGTCCCGAAGCAGCTGCGGAGTCAGCGCTGGAACATTCAACCGCGAGGGGGAGGGGAGGAGGGTGGGGCACGACATAATTACAGCCGCAGCTGCAGGAGCGAATCCAAGGCCTCTCCTTTTCTTCCTTGCTTGCCGTCAAAGCAAGTGGGCGGGCGGTTGGCCATGGCGGCACAAGGTAGTAAGCAATCCGGTGAGAGTCATATATATCAGCTAGCGGGCAACAGCGGCACCGCCACCGCCCCACTTTGCCAGCCAAGATCGCAGAGCAGAGTCTGGCAGCGGCCTTGATAAGGACAAAACAAAAAGACAGCAAAGATCGCAATCCATTCATATTTGTCCCCTCTCAATTCGTCTCCATACATCCTCTCCAGTCTATTCTCCGTTCCAATCCCCCACTTGGACTCCAAACATACAGCTAGCAACCCCAATTCATCTCTCCCCTTGTGCCTCTTCTCTCCATCCTTGCACAAATGTTCTTCAATAACTTGTTGCAGAACAAGAACCACCAGGTCAGGACGTCCAACGACTCCCTGAGCCTTCCGCACCACTTGCTCCAGCCCCTGCAGCAGCCGCCACACAAGCAAGAATGCGCCGGATTTGACAACAACTCCAACTTGGACCAGGTCCAACCCAGCGTGGACGATAAAGAAGGTACGCTGCTGGTTAGCGGCGGTATCGGCCCCGCTCCCGATGCAGGAGGCGCAGACGGCGCCACCGTCGAGGTGCTCAAGCCCCGGCGTGGCCGCCCGCCCGGTTCCAAGAACAAGCCCAAGCCGCCACTCTTCATCACGCGCGATGCAGAGCCACTGTCAGCCGCCATGCGCCCGCACGTGCTCGAGATCCCAGCCGGGCACGACGTGGGCGACTCGCTCGCGCGATTCGCTCGTCGCCACAACCTAGGTATCTGTGTCCTCGCCGGCTCTGGCGCCGTCACGAACGTCGTCCTGCGCCAGCCGCAAATCGGAGTGGCGCAGCAGCCCTTTGTCCCCGCTGCTGCCACCGTTGCCCTCCGTGGTCGGCTCGAAATCCTGTCCATCTCCGCCACGTTCCTGCCACCGGTCATGGCGGTACTCTCCCCAGGGATCAGCGGCGAGATGTCGATCTCGCTGGCGGGGCCGCAGGGGCAGGTGGTGGGTGGAGCCGTGGCTGGGCCGCTGATGACGGCAGGGGCAGTGGTGGTCGTGGTGGCAGCGTTCTCGAATCCGTCCTTCCACCGACTCCCACTGGAGGACGACGTGATGGTGCGTGTCTCTATCTCAGACGGTGGCGAAGCGGAGGAGACCGTAAATCACAAACATGGAGCAGAGAAACAAAGGGGGCATCGAAAGCGGGATCACCAAGGGCGGCCGGCGGTTACGGCGGCGGAGTCTTGCGACATGTCCATCTGCAACTTTCACGCCTCGCCGGACGTAGCTTGGGCACCTAGATCCCGCCCGCCGCCACCGCCGCCTTTCTAAGCAAACCTGAACCGCGACCTCTGGATATTCGTCAAGTAGCCAACTTTGTTTGTGTTTGCATACTCAATGTTTTTGTTTTATGAACTAATGTACAATGCTTCCTGTTTTTTCCCAGTTAATTAGGATATGATCCAAGGATAAACTGTTCATGCTCCAAACTTTTAGGACCTGATGATAGTTGCAGATTTCTACAGTGTTTTGTGGATGGATTTGAATTGATATTTTTGTAATCACCATTTTAATTAAATTACTCACATAGTGTTGATTTTAGATTAATGAAAAGTATTGTATTGGTTAAACCAATCCTACTTCTTATATGATTTATTTTCAATTATTGTCAACTAACAATTAAATTAAGCTTAAATCAAACTTTAGTTGTCAGTCAAATGAAGTTTAGCATAGTATTCAATTCAAAGTAAATCAAATCAAATTAACATATGTTCATAATGGGTAGATTAGAAACACATGCCCGTGATCACTATTGTATCCGAATCATAATTGCTGTTGCTACTAATCGCATGCTTCCTTAATCATCTGCTGCTTGGGCTCGAACCCATCTGCCCACTGGAATCACACGCGGATTGCATCTGACGCTGTCGATCGGATCAGATTCCCAGAGCGCAGATGGTTTCGAATTCGGGGCAAAAATCAAGCCCGCAAGACGCGGTCATGAATGCAGCGTTTTTCGAATGCGTGGCTAACCAGCTGAGTAATAGCATAATATATTATATAAAATTTATCTTCTACTAATTGCTTACCTGCTTTTTTATCACTTGTGCTTACTTGGTTTTATCTTGCCTATTAGACTATTAGTCTATTTGCACTTATATTTGTTTGTATGATTGATCAGATCAATACTTTCAAAATTTGGTTAATGCAGTTGGAATCAACTTTCGTAAATATTTTATAATCTTCATAAATAACTGTATAAAATTTTGTTATACATGTCTTCTAAAAATAAAAGATAAAGTATTATCAAAATTTAAAATTTATAAAGCTAAAGTAAAAAAACCAACTTAATAAGAAAATTAGAGTGCAACAAATAGAGAAGGGGAGTACACATCAAATGAATTTTTTTAATTCTATCAAAGTAGCTAAAAGAAAGAATAGAACCCTCATGGTGATTTCTATGCTACTTAGTTTTGGAGTTCCTTAGAACTTATGGTGTAGCCATCATTTCAGTCTACTTTATTTAAAATAGGATTCCATCTAAAATTAAAACGTAAACCTCATATGAAAAGTGAAAAGGATATAAATCTTACCTAAAATTCCTCCAAATATGCTACTTAGCAAAGGTAAAAAATACTAGAATCTAGAAGAAAGAAAATTAAGTCCTAAAATAGTAAATATTGTATTGATAGGATATCAACTTGATTCAAACACTTACATTTTAATAATAAATTCAAAAATCTCTGAAATTTTAAATAACACACTAAATGAATTAAGAGATATCACCTTCTTTGAAAATGTCTTTCTTTTCAAACCTCAAGTCCCCTTCTGTTGTAAATAATAATTCAACATTAGATTTTAAAAATGTAGAAAATCACACTAGTTCATCTCAACATACTGAACCAATAGTTGAACATAGAAGAAACAAAAAGAACTAGGGTTGTGTGGGATTTTGTTGATGACTTTATCACTTATATGATTGAAGACATAGCAAAAATTTATCAACAAACTCTTACTTCTCTAGATGCTTCTTTCTAGAAAGAAGCTATTGATAATGAATTTCAATTTATTATTAGCAACAATACATGGATTCATACTGATCTACCTCTTTGAAATAAATCTTTTTGTTGGAAATAGATCTTTAAGAAGAAATTGAGAACTGATTGTATTGTTGAAAAGTATAAGCACGCCTAGTAGTTCATGGTTTTCAGCAGAGAGATGATATTGATTACGTTGACACTTATGCATCTATTGTTAGGAATACCACCATTAGTTGCTATTATTTATTGTTATGAATATCACCATTAGATTTCTCCTCTCAGTTGCTATTTATTTTTGGAATCTAGATTGAACCTAAGTTATAAAGTGTGTGATGTACCTATATGCTATCATGTAGACTAATCTAAAAAATGAGATTGATATATCGATTAATTTGAACACACCCATGTATTTCAATCTCACTTACTCACTTAATTAAGAGCCCAATATACTAATTATTTTAATAGGAGGATAAAAACTATCTTGATAGCATACTCAATTATAGCATTTATGATAAATTTAGTTACAAGTGACATTTAACAATATCAAAGTACATTTACTAGTCAAGTAAGAATTCATGGTGATCTCAATTTTAAAAATCATATATACTAACTATTATCATTAAGAGAATATTTATAACAATCTCAATTTTAAAAATCATATATACTATTATCATTAAGAGAATATTTATAACAATTATATAGTAACACATGTAGCATTTAACTATAAAATTTATCTAGTAAATTAGTTTTCCAGCATATACTTATGTATTGACTTAATATCTCATATCACATCTTTGTTGTTAAGCACTACATATACTAATCTCAATATATTATCATAGTTCCAACCCACAACAATATTTGACTAGAGATATTTAATAATATTATATTATTTCAGCAACATTACTCTAATTACTTATAATACATAGATATCAAACAAATATAAAAACTACCTTATCTTTTAAAACATAAATGAATATGCAAAAATTTACCTTAAAATTGACATCAAAGATTGATCTTTATGGCATACACTAATAGTTTTCATTGTATATTTTTTATCCTAAAAATTTTCTTCAAGTCTTCATCCTTTCAAACAAAGAAAAACTACTTTCTAAAGAGGAGTTTATTTAGTATGGAAGAACAAGAAAAATGTCTTAGCTTCAAAATACTATTTCTGTATGCTTTTGATGTGTTTTAGTTCTTGTTTTAGTACTCAATATAATATTCATTGCTTTCTTCTTATTAGCTTGCAATTTTTCTACCTGACAAAGGGCTCATTTGGCATAACGTCAGCCACTTTTGCTGGTCAGCATAGTAGAAAATAGAAAGTAGAGCAATTTGGTTTGTAGCTTATGAGTTTCAATCCTAGAAATAGTGTCGATTCCAATAAGCTAGATCAGAGAGGCTTTGCCAAAGCCAGTGCTCCTCTCGCCGAAATCCCTCCAGAAAAAGAAATCCCTCCGACAAAAAACCCCCCAAACCTTCATAGGTCTCTCTCCTCCTGCCACATGCCTCTTGCTCCTCCCTCTCAACCGCAGCTCAATGAAATCACCTCCAGCCGCTCCTCCTGATCATAGCTTGCTGAAACCACCTCTCACTGCTGCTCCTCGCACCTCACTAGAACCCTATCACACCTCTGTTGCTCCTTTTGAATGATTGTAGTTTGCCAGAACCGCCTCCCGCCACTCCTCCAGCATCAAAAGCAGACTAATCATCCAAGATTGGATCAAGTGAGTCCATAAGGAGGATGCAATAAAATGATTATAAACAACTCTAGATATATATTTCTGTTGGAACTAACTTTATTGAGAAACTTGAAGAAATGGCAATGTACTTGTCTTCGAATGTCCTATGGTAAATTCTCTGGTAGTTGCTATTTATTAACACCACGGGTAGCAACCCAAGTAAATCGTTCAACTTGTCTCACCTTCCTACAATATGAAATAAAAAAGCAGACTATCAAGAGAGTTTCAAAACATAATAGGCAATTAGATAGACAAGAAAAATAAAATCTAGGATTAGTCATAATGAAGTTTTCATATAGTTATGTTCCAAAACCTAGGATCAGTCTACTAATGTGGAAATATGCTAAAATAAAATCTAATTACAACGAAAAAATAGACATACTTAAAGCATGGTACATGATTTCTAGAATAACATGTTGTATTTGACCAACAAAGAGTTTTGAGACATTCCATAAGAAATATTACATGACTATCATTATATGTCTCATTTTAAGGTAAGTTATAATTATTTATTTAAATTTTACAATTGAAATATTATTTTATACTAATCCTTATGTTTTATTTTTATACTATTTTAGTTGTATGTTCTTTTGATATGAAATTCATATATCTAGCTAGATATGAAGGTACAACTCATGATTTTCTCTCAAAAATATTAACTTTAAACTTTCCCAAATCTCCTCTAAGTATGATACAAAATTTTATAATAATTTATTTATTCATTACAATTGTTAATTACAATTCTATTTAAAATTTACAGGTATTATTTAGTTGATGTTAGATACTCACAAATGAGTAGGTATCTTGGCCAATATAGAGGAATGAAATATCATCTTCAAGAGTATGAATAAGAGCATCTAGCACGAGGCCTTAAAGAAGTATTTAGTAGAACACACTCATTCTTTAGAAGTCGCATTGAATAAAGTTTTAGAGTATATAAAAAGAGATAAAATATATTATGCGATATGTTATCGTTTGCATATGAAACAAAAGTAAAAAATGTAGTTGTATCAATGACACTACATAATTATAATGGTCAAATAACAAGATATTATGAGATTTTTCAAGAATTTGATGCTAATCTTGATTTTACTCTTGAGACTAATTTAGAAGTAAATTAGGAAGTTGCTAAAGAGTAAATAAACTCTATTAAAATAGATACATAGTGTAATCAGATTGCTCTAAGTCTAATGATATCACTTGTGTGATTAAAATATATGTTAAATAGTTTGTTATTAAAATGTTTAATTTTGTGATGAATTGAAAAAAATATTAAATGTAATGTATAATTTTTTTCCTTTTGATTAGATGGTACAATTATAAGTGTATATGTGTATGACTTTGGTTGTACTTTATTATGTAGTATATATTACGCCATGTGTAAGAAATATAAAGAGACTCTTGCAAAATTTTATAGGAATAGTCTCTTGAGATCATTCCTATTAATAAATCTTATGTATAGTTCTTAATTGACCAAAAAAAATACTTATTTATATTTAATAGCATAGCATAATTACTAGCTAGCGCAGTTATTAACCCAAACACCTTTAAAAGCAAGTAAGTAATATTAGAATAAATATCTCTATTTTATGTTAGACTACACACTAATAATAGCTTCTAAACCTAAAATATATTGTAAAAACATATGAATATGTCTTAATAAAATTACATATATTGCATAGATATTAATTAAATATAATAAAAATAATGTCTTTATGAAAAATATAAATGTGAAGGTTATATTGCTAAAACCATCATCTAATGATTGGTCTTCAAGGCAAAATTTAATATGTTTCATTTCCCTTACAACATTTTATCATTGGTTAGTAATTTTAGAGGTCATTTGTGACACAGTGGGAGAGAACATGGGAAGAGTAAAAAAAAAAAAAAAAAATCAGAATTCAGAAAATTTGAGTGGCAGTTTTTAAAATAAGTAAAAAAAACAAGACAAAATATGCGGCTACACCATGTTAGAGATTGTGTCTATCTCATTATTCATTGATAATATTAGAAAGGTACACTACAAGAACAATAATTTCTTAAGGTACTTTGTTAAATAATTTTTTTGGAAAATTGAGAACGAGGAGTATATGATGGGACATTTTCAGTAAAAAAACCTTATTAGATTATACATAAAAATAACTTCATATTTGTAAAGTCATTTACAAATTTCATTATAGTTTGTAAATTGTATTTTGACATTTATAAACAATACAAAAGAGTTTTAATCAACCTTGTATTACTCACGCTTTGGATGAACCAATTTGAGGCATAATGTTGTGGAACGCAAATATAAGTTTTAAGAGCTAATTTAGATAGGATATAAAATTTAATTAAAAAGTAAGATATTTTAAAATGTTTATAGTAATTTCTCAAGTTAGAGCGCCTAAGTTCAACGCTTCCTTCCCTACAATTAACTCTAATCCTAAAGCTAAAAGCTATCCGAATTCCTTAAAAATTAATCCTAATCCTAAGGCTAAAAGCGTCTATGGCACTTAACTCGGAAAAGCGCCTTAGAAGTTTTTTTTAACGAAGCAACCGCACTAATCATCCAGATTTCGTGGCCACAATTGCTTTTTATGAAACGATGACATGTCACTCTGTGGAACGCAAGCTCCGCTCCCTCGATCGTAACGACGTTTTTTTCTCACGTTTTTAACCCTGCAAATCCAATAATCTTGGAATTGAATCCTCCGCTACCCGTCAGCAATCCACAATATTCCACCAAATTCGTTTTCGTTCACCCTTGTAACGCCACGTTACCACTCTTCCACCATCAATCACGAATCTATTCGACGTGGCTGTCTTTAAATGGATCGGTCACTGGTCACACGTGCTTCGACTTAGCACCAGATCCATCGCCAAACTCCCAACTCATTGATCCGAGAGTACCACCCTGTACTTGCGCGTATATGAAAATCTATGCGGCATGTCATGTTTTTACTTGTCCAAAACTTGTGGAATTGTCTATAATTTATTTCACCAATTCAACGGATAGGACTAGCAGAACAATCAACAAATTACGACAGATCGTCTATCCTCATATTAAATAGTATGCGGACTTACGTACAATATTTAAATAAAAAGATTCTGCATCCACATGAGCTGCTAAAAAAGTTATATTTATTTTCCTCTTCGATTTCTCCGTCGTCGCGGCGCTTCCTTCTACTTTAATATCTCGCCTGCCGTCTCTCCCCGAATAATTGACATCTCTCGAGCCCTAACATCTGCTGAGCCGGTTCGCACCTCCCATGGCTTCCCTTCTTCGAGCTTCCCTTGACCTTGCGGGCTTTGATCCTTCATCTGCTGAGGCATCCTCTCGGGTCTCCTGGAAGCATTCGGCATCGATAAAGGTGATTCCTCTGTATGTTCTTCAGTTTGTCCTCCTTCCCTTTTCAGGCTTTCTTAATTTGAAGTTCGAATCCTACTCAGATCGGCGGTTCACACCTTAACACGGGCAGAATGAGCGGTTCACGCATGATTGTTCGGGGATCTGTTGAGTAAGATTACTTTCTGTTCAATGGATTGCACGAATTACATATTTAGATGCATTCGAGTGTATTCCTACTGTGTTTTTGGATGCTTATAGAAAAAGGGGTTTTCAAAGTAGAGCAGTTTTTTTTATTTCTGGAATTTCTGTATATCTTACTGGATGTCATCCTTATCTTTCAATTGTTTAATTGAGAATTTTGGCAATTAATAAAATTACGGATCAAATTGATTGCTTATGCCACATGGTTTTTGCTATGAGATTCAAATATTTGAATGTGATAAATTCCATATGGCGGCAAGTGCCTTAATTTAGTTTAAGATATTTAGATTCAGTTTCAAGGAAAGAAAAAGTGTAAAAAAAAAAAAAAAATCCTTTTTGAAATATAATTCGAAATTAAAATTTTGAATGCCCTAAATATCCATCCCAATATTGTTAATGTTTAATTCTATATTTAGAAAAAGTATTATTTTATTTTATTGACCTTTTTTCTTTCCATGTATCCTTCGGATTTCCTCTTCTACGAAATTGATCCTTAAATTGCTGATGGAAAGAAGAGGAATGTATTTATGAGGAAATTCTGATATTTATAATATGAAGTTGATCATGTCTCGAATTTAAGTTATAAGGGGATATCATAAGATCAAGCATACCTATACCTTTACCTTTCCTCTTTTTTCTTATGCTAATATATGGAATGAATAGTATTTTCTTGTTTATTTATGGACAATTTTCAGATTTGAACTTTGTTGTCAAAGAAAAAAAAAATTAGGTTGTGTTCGTTACAACTAACAAAAAGTTTCAGCAAAGGCTCATTTGTTTTCTTTTTTTAAAATATACTTTGAAGAAGAACATTTTGCTGTCATAGTTGTGGATGCAGAGGATTGGCTTTTTTTTCCATTTCAAAAGTTCTTTTTATTAATTATACGATAAATACCCCCATGCTGTATCATTAGCCCTAACCCACTTTATTATTCAACGTGCCAGAGAAAAAAACTATAATCATAATGTAATGCATATTGCTTTTGTTAACTTTTTACCTTTTAGTCATTTGCGCTCTCAGCATTTTTTTCACTTTTTTCTACCAAATACTTTTATCATAAAAATCATTCTTCCATAGAAATTTTACCAAATCATTTTTTTACTTTTTTTTGCAACTTCTGTTGTTGCCTTTATTCGGAGAAAAAAACTATAATCATAATGTAATACATATTGCTTTTGTTTACTTTTTACCTTTTAGTCATTTGCACTCTCAGCATTTTTTTTTCTCACTTTTTTCTACCTAGTACTTTTATCATAAAAATCATTCTTCCATAGAAATTTTACCAAACAATTTTTTACTGTTTTTGCAACTTCTGTTGTTGCCTTTATGTTCTTCACGACTGCAAAAGTTATACTAAAAAGCCTCAATATACAGTTTATAGAGATGTTGCTTCCTCACTATTGAATAATTGACCATTCACTGTGAAATTGTAGGGATCAAAATGAAAATATGAACAGGTGAAGGATTGACCTGACAATTTGAAAGGTTGAAGGGATATTATGCAAAGATACAAGATTTATAGTTTATTTTAGTTTTACTTGGTTCTCTGAATCTGGTAGATATAGTTTCATTTGGATGGGCATTACACTGGTTATTTATTAGTTTCTTTTTTTACTTTTAGTAGCAGTTAGGACAACATATATTGGTTTATCTGATTACGATTGTTAAGAATCTAGTTTGCTTAAACCTATGCGTTGAGGTAGATTTCGGTTATCCTCAGAATCCTAATGCAATTGATATGTATTATTATCTAGTTGGGACACATAGGATCATCGTTGACTTAAAATGTGACAAATTTAAGATGAACTATTTCTAGTATCAAAGCTTGCGTATGGTAGGCTGGAATGGAAAATGTACAATTCATCGAGGTTCTGAAATTTTTAGTGGTTGTTATCATGTAAGACTAATTAATTGTGAATAACCCATGAAAAAGATTAAATTGGCACATAAGTTAAATGCAACATTCACCCTTTTATCCTCATTTGTTTCCTTAAGTAGAGCATATATGTTTGTATTGGCCCATCATTGTGATTGCTCATTTGTAATGAATAATTGCATTGATATGAGAGTCTAAGACGTCTCATTTACAGGGAAAAACCTAATGACACTAGAAAAGCTTCTAAAGAGGCTCCCAGATTGACCAGGGAACTTAAAGAAACTGAAAGATACGTGTTAGAGAAAGAAGAAGATCAAGGTTTGGATCCTTTTCAGGAGTTGCAAAATAGATTTAAAGGTTTCAAGAAGAAAAACTATGTGTAAGTTTAAATTTATGGTCTTATTTCTCAGCATAACTAGTTGGTTGTACGATTAATCTCATTATGCAATTTACAGGGAGAATCTTGATCATTACCAAGATCTTTCACAGAATCAGTCGCCCAAGGTGATGAAACGTAGCAGAATTTTAGTTTATATATTTACAGTTTTCTATTAAGTCTTCTTCTTTTTTTCATTTATCTTGGTCATATGCATTACGTTTTGTTGTTTTTTTAAGTACATCATCATTAGACCATCTTTCACGAGCCACATTGACAGTATATGTTTTGTAGCTCTTCTTTTTGTGTGACTTTTTAGTACATTGTCTACTTTATTCAACAAAATTTATACTTTAGATATCAACTAATCATTTCATGTGCAGTTCATGGTAATTGCATGTGCGGACTCCAGGGTTTGCCCGTCCAACATTTTGGGCTTTCAGCCTGGGGAAGCATTTACAGTAAGAAATGTGGCAAATTTGGTTCCCCCATTTGAGGTACATCTTTCAATTAATTATCTCTGCTCTATTTGAGGCTGAAAAAGCCTCATTAATTCGTTGTGGAGAATCTAATGGACATATTTTTGATTGCAGCATGGTGCTTCAGAAACTAGTGCAGCACTTGAGTTTGCTGTGAACTCTCTTCTGGCAAGTACATTTGCTAGAGCAGATTTGTCTAATTATTTGACACTGCTGAGTGGATATAAAATGCATGCTTAATTATGAGTTTCTTGTTCCTTTTTTTCAGCTAAACATATTAGTTCTTGTAGGTTCCTAATATTTTAGTTGTTGGCCATAGTCGCTGTGGAGGCATTCAGGCCCTTATGAGTATGAAAGACAATGCCGATTCTAGGTAGTTAAAAAAAAAATTGGCCCACCTGTGCATTTCTTGTCCTGTATTATTTTCCTCCCTTCGCTAGAGGAGGATAATATATCTTATGCATTTAACGCTCCTTTATGTTCATATGCATATCCAGAAGCTTTATCAAAGATTGGGTTTCTATTGGAAAAAGTGCCAGATTAAGTACAAAGGCCGCTGCCGGAAATTTGAGTTTTGAACAACAATGTAGACATTGTGAAAAGGTATTTTTGCTCACTCTTGTCAAGAGTGCATATTCATTTTGACCTTTACTTTTCTAGAAATGCTTATCTAACAGGACCTAATCACTATAAGCTCTCTTCTTTTGTAATTATTTATGCTACAATGAGTCTTGCTAATGCACGACTTTCGTTTCGCTGAAAAATGCATTTCTTTATCGTAGGAATCAATCAATGGTTCGGTGCTGAACTTGCTAACATACCCATGGATTGAGCAAAGAGTTATAGATGGAACATTGTCCCTTCATGGAGGTTATTATGACTTCGTAAATTGCACGTTTGAAAAGTGGACCCTTGTATACAGACAAGGATTGGAGGGAGGCAGCAAGTATGCCATTACGAATCGAACCTTGTGGTCGTAAAGAAGCTTGTATTAGGTAAGATGATGGTTGTTATTGCAGTCACCTTAAGCTCTGCAAGTCGGTTGATCCGATGATACACGTTGTAGGCTGAGATAATTTGTTTTTCTTTCTTATGCTGTATTTTTAACTCAATCCAGCTACGATATATAATATTTGGTGGACAGAATAAAACAATAATTTCGTCTAGTATTCATGATGGAGTTGTAAATTAGGTTCCACCTATATGTTGAAGGTGTAATATTCTTCTGATATAGTGTAATAATATGTGATTGTGGCTCTAATGTTGGACTGGATCAATTGGCCTTGTTTTTCATTGCTTCAAAGATCGGAATGCTAACAAGAATGCATGTGGGTGTCTCGTTATGTTAAATATAATAAATCAGATTTCTATTCGACGATTGATAATTAGTGCCATTAGTCGCCCAATCACAATTAAAGATCAAATCCACATTGATATAAAGTGGATTTAAGAAAAAAACGAAACATTAACAAAATATGGAGATCATGTGGCTAAGGTAGTATAATTGTCACCCCAGTCATTTTAGGAAACTTTAGGCTTAAAGATTAAGAATATCTAAGTGGAGAGTCTCCATGTCTAGTTAGCCTCCTTGGCAAAGAATAGTAGGAGTGCCAAAAATTTTGCCTTGACTATGGTAGTTTCATTACCAAATATTTTAGTATCATTAACCCAAGATTAACCCTTTTATCATTTTAGTATCTGAAGACCTATCACACTAGTTTCTAACCCTGAAACCTAATCTCAATCTCAGGCAAAATGACATTATTCAAACTAACTTATTTTATTAATGATGCTATGATGATATTGTCACGAAGACAAGCAAAGAATGAAGATCAAGTGTACAGTAGTAGAAGTAATAAGAACTAATATACCAACCTAGGATATAAAGAAAATATTTCGATTGCTCATTTAGATTATACACACAAATAATGAGATCTTTAGAAAGGATCAGACGAGGAAAAAAAATGTTAATACTAAACTAATTTTAGGGATATGAATCCTAAACCATATGGAGAAGATTATAGATGCAAGATCTACAAGTTCTACTTGTAAGTGGTTACCCAACATTGGGGCAACTATTTTATTGAACGCGGGGTGTGTCCCATATTCATATGGCTTTTAAGATTAGACAACTTCCATTACAAATATTGAACATAGGTTGTACCTCTATTAACTTAGTTATGGAAGTTGCATAACCAATATATGGTTATGGTCGTCCTCAATTAGATTAGGAATTATTAATAAAATAGGCGTTGCACCAAGACGTTCTTTGATGGGAAAAAAGTTATGCAAGAGAGTAACACTATGTAAGCGATGTGGCAAATTTCAAGACTATACCATTTGAGTAGTTTATAGATTAACTTACACACCAAGCCAAGAGGACGAATCTTATAGTAATAACAATATCTAGAGGTATGGTGATTAAATATTATGCATGGTATATATTATTTATTATATAAGGTTTTTTTAGTACTCTTGCGTGTTTATAGTTAGTATCCAAGTGATTTTTGTCTCTGCTTTGTTAATAGTATTGTGATTCTTGATTAACAAGACTTGGATTGAATATATTGCTTAAAGATATGACACTACACTATTTGTAATTTGAACTAGATTTCAAAATCAAATAAAGTGTAGTGACTTTTTTTATTACCGTAATTGGTCTACAACTCTACATATAGTGCAAATGAGAATTTATTTGTAACTTAATTATAATATAGTGATTTTTTATTACCATAATTGATTTTTGGTGCTGTATTATACATAATTTAATCTTATGTTTGAACTTATAATATAATGATTTTCAATTACCATTATTAGTCAACGACACTATATTATTTAATATAGTGATTTTCAACTACAATTATTGGTCTATGATACTAATACTACATTATCACTATTGATTTGCAACACTATATTATTTAATATAGTGATTTTTTATTATCATTATTGGTCTATGGCACTATATTATTTGACATAGTGATTTTTTTTTATTACCATAGTTTAGCCTATAACAATATGTTGTAAATCATTTAGATTTTGAGTATTGTTTAGAATATTGTGTTGTTGAATTTCATTCTTCTCTTCCAATTACATATTTGTAAATTATTATGTGCTCATGAGAAATATTCTAATCTAGCACTGTGCAACTATTGAAGTGTGTGTTTCTTTAGTTTAATATTTCACATGCATTTCTTGGAAGTTTGACATTTAATTCAAGGATAATATATTTATGCAAATAATTTAGTGCAATAGTTTATGAACGTATGAAATTATTATTACAATCCTTCTTAACTATTTATTATATATAATTTTGATTAATTGAAGAGAAGCTACAACATCTTTAATTATGATAAATCATATATATGGTTTAGGATCAGATCTAGTAAAATGAGACTGATGGTGATTAATTATATTTAATATAGTAAGGATTATCTCATAGGAATTATTATTATTTTTTGTATAATTAATTAGGATGAAATATCAAAATAATTTTCTTAATTTGCCATGGGGACTAAGAAAAAGAATATAATTTGATAATTTCATTACAAGGCGTGTATAAATTATTTTTTGAAAGCTCAACCTATAGGCAATTTTAATTGTTATTTAATTCCTGCATGAATATTTTGTAACATGTTTTTACATTATAAATATATGAATTTTATATCTTTGCCTCAAATTTTTATAACAAAAGTATGTGTCTTTTAATTGATATAGTTATATAAAATGTGAATTTTTCTCATATCAAATATGAAATCCCTGAACTATAAAGTTTGGAGGGAGAGAATTGTTCTTCAGTTAGGATGGAAGACATTGGTTTTGTTATCCATAAGGATAAACCACGTGCACTTTCCAATACTATCACTTAGGCTAAAATTACTTTTTATAAACGTTAGGAGTGATCAAATCATCTCATAATGATATATATAAAAAAACTAAGATAAATGTAGTATGTGTGGTTCTTTTGATGATTATAATTATATGAGAGACTTACTAAAAACTATTGATGAACAATTTGAATCTTTTGATAAAGCCTTTGCTAGCATTCTAGTGACAAAGTTATCATCAATGAAGCTCACAAATGTACGTGAGCTCATCATGCGAATGAGAGAGATTGTAGCTCAATTAAAGTCTTAAAGTTGAGATGCACTAATTGCATTTTATACTTAATTATCTACCGCCTCAATATCGTCCTTTTAAAATCTAACACATAGAAGGATAAATGGTCAACTAATGAACTTTTGATCATATGTGTTTGAGAGGAAGGGAGGTTGATAATTGAATTAGGAATGACAATGGGTCAGGTACCCTGAGTCCCATAAGTACCTAAGATTTGGTTTGCAGAGAGGTGTGATGTGGACGGAGGTGGAGATGGGAGCAAGGGCGATGAGGGTGTGGAATTGGGAGACAAATGAGGGCGACAACGACGAGGGTGAGGGCGAGGGAAAAAAGGGTTTTGGCTACAGGATAAGGGGATGATGCAGATGGGGTGAGGGTTTGGTCAGGAGAGAGATGAGGGTAAATAGTAAAATTAATTTTATTAAATATTTAGTTAATCAGTTTCAGGTTTTGGGTATCGCATGCTTAAACCTGAAATGACATGGGTTAAAATAAGTAAAACCCAATCATAGTTCATTTAATTTAATGGGTACATGAATCTACTATAAATGGGTTAGGTATGGTTGGGTACTCGAATTCAGGTTAATGTTCCTTCCCTAAATGGAATGAGGTGAAAGTACACATATAATATAAGAAAAGAAGAAAGAGAAAGTCAAGACAAAAAAACATGATATCAATCCAAATTTGATACCATAAAGGAAATCAAATGTTTTTATGTAAAAAGAAGTATCATGCAAAAGAGTGTGTCAAACATAAGATTTGGCTTGAAAAATAAAAAAAGGTAATTACCTTTTTTAAATATTGTGGCTGATGTTCATCATAACACTTGATAGATTGATTCTAGTTATATAGTCCCTATTTTTAATACCTTGCGAGGCTTTCTAAGCCATAAGAAACTAGTGGGCAGTAAGCAATGCATTTATTCAGGAAACTTGTGAAAGTAATTGGAATATGTAAACTAGTTCTAAATTTTGACTTTATATTAAATTTAGAAAGGACTTTTTATATTCCAAAATTTTCTAGAAACTTGATTTCAATTTTAGGACATGTATTCTTAGGATATTTCTTTAACTCTTTATATACATATTTTAATTTATATTATGGATCTAATTATGTTGAGAATGGTATAATTATTGAGGGACTTTTTTCAAATTAACTTACATTATAGTGCTTCCTATATTGTGATACTTGCTCATGTAATTAGCTTTCTTTTCAAACCAAATCTTATGTTTGATATAGTCTTTTTGTCACATGACCCTTCTTTTTATATAAGAAGCATTTGATTTTTTTTTTTTTGCATCAAATTGAATTACTAGCATACTTTTTCTCTTTTGTTTGACTTACTTTTTTACTATCATATGTGTACTTTTTAGTATTTCCTTTATCAACCTCCCTTCCTCTTGAATGCCATGGTAAAACATTCATCAATTAACCATTTATCCATATGTGTATTATAAGAGACTTTAAAAGATCCATATTGAAGTGGAATAGAATTAAGTATAGAACGCATCTCAACTTCAAGAGACTTTAATTGGGTTGCAATGTTTCTCATTTGCATGATGTGCTCACGCATACCTCTAACACTTGTGAACTCCATTAATAATAACTTTGTCATTAGGGGTGCTAACAATGATTTTACAAAAAGACACAAATTGTTTATGAATGGCCTTAGTAAGTCCTTTGCATAATTACACTCTCTAATAGAATCATGAATACTAGAATTTACCTTGGTTGTTATATATATCATATTTAGGCAATTTGATCGCTTCCAATGTTCATAGAGAACAATTTTAGCCTAGATACTATTATTGGAAGGTTCAGTTAGTTAATCCTTCGAAATATCATAATCAATATTCATCCACCCTAACTTTAGAAGAACTTTCTCACTCCAAACTTTATAGTTATCACCATTGAATTCAAGAATTTTATATTTGATTTTATAAAAATTCATAGGTTGTATAACTATATCAATTAAAATACACATGCTTATGTTACAAAAATATTAGGCAAAGGCACAAACTTTATGTATTTATTAATGTAAAGACATGTTACAAATTTTCATGTTTGAATTAAATAATTAAAACTCACTATGGGCTGAGTTTTAAAAAAAAAATGATCATGTTATTCAGAATGAAACTATGAAATTATATCCCTTTTCTTAATCCCTATAGGTAAATTATGAGAAATAACTGGATATTTCATCCTAATTGATCATACAAAGTAAAATAAAAAAAAATTCTATGGGATAATTTCTATTATATTAAATATAGTTAATTACCAAAAATCTTATCTTACTAGATATGATCTGAAACCCTTCTATATAATTTATCACAATTAAAGACATTGTAGCTAATGTTTAATTGATAAAGATATTAATATCGACCAATTAAGGTAATAAAAAATAACTACACATTATTTGAATTAGAAATCTAATTCAAATTACAAATAATATAGTGTCGTAGACGGATCCTTAAGGATTACATTCAATTCAAGTCTCGATAATAAAAAAATTAATATACTTCTAATAAGATAAAGGTGAAATTCACTCTAATACCAACTATAAGAGATGCAAGAACACCAAAAAATGTTTAATAAATAAAATATATTAAAGTATAATATTTAATTGACATATCTAGCAAATTGTTTAGATGGTGTAATGTTTGCCAAACTCAAAAAATGTATGATGAAAATTCAAATTAAAGAAATACGTGGTTCAACAATTGCACACTACTAAACTAGAATACTCTCAATAATGCATAATAATTCATGAATATGCAATTGGAATGAAAGAATGAAATCCAACAACATAAATATTATAATAATACTCAAAATCTAAATGATTTATAATATAGTGTGGTAGACCAAATTATGATAATCAGATATCACAGTATCGAATTATAGTGTTGTAGATCAATAATGATAATAAAAATTATGATATTAAATAATATAGTGTCATAGACTAATAATGGTAATAAAAAATTATCGTATTAAATAACATATTACCCTAGACTAATAATGATAATAAAAAATTACTATATTAAATAATATAGTGTTGTAGGCCAATAATGTTAATTGAAAGTCACTATATTAAATAATATAGTGTTGTAGACCAGTAATGGAAATATAAAATCACTATATTATAAAATTAAAAAATAAGATTGAATTATTTGTAATATAGCGTCATAGACCAATTATGGTAATTGAAAATTACTATATTATAATTAATTGAAAAATAAATTCTAAATCACACTCTATGTAGTGTCATAGACAAATTAAGGTATTAAAATAAATAACTACACTTTATTTGATTCAGAAATCTAATTCAAAATACAAATACTATAGTGTTGATCCTCAAGGATTATATTCAATTCAAGTCTCGCTAATAAAAAATTACTATACTAATAATAAGATAGAGGTCAAAATCTCTCTAACACCAAGTATAAGATATACAAGAACACCAGAATACACGTTTAATAAATACAATATATTAAAGTATAATATTTAATTAACATATCTAGCAAATTGTTTAGATAGTGTAGCCTTGATATTTGCTAAACATAGAACCTCTCTCATATAGGGCTACTCTAACACAATTTTCTCCACATTAAAGAACATCACGGTGCAACTCTTATTTATAGATGACCCATAATCTAGTTTAGGTGAACCATAACAACATGTTGCTTACCCAACTTCCACAACTAAGTGAACACAACCCATGTTCAATATTTGTTAGGGGAGTTGGTTAACTTCCAAGGACAAGTGAACATGGGACACACCTCCTATTCAATAACACTACTCACTTTCTAAGGAAGAAACTCAATTTTATGAACATTGGTATGTTTATCATTAAGAATATCATACTTCAAAAATTCCAAGAATATTGGATATGAAATCCCATTAGCTTTACAATGAAGAAAATATCATTGATGTACGTAGGATGATTATCTTTGTTGTGGTATTGAAATTGAAAGAAATGATGAAATTCATTAATAAAAAAAAGAAATATGTTAAACTTGAGCTAAGGCACAAATAGCAATAAAAATAGGGATCTAGCCATTAATCAAACAAGAGAAGCTTGTAGAATTACAGGCTGATCCAGTTAATCATATTGTCTAGGAAGTTTGTGAGAACATTAATAATTAATTTATAAGATAAACAATCATATGCTCAAGATCAACCTTTTAAAAGTGTGAAAATAGTAGGTTAACTCTTAAGCCACTTGATGTTATCCTGAAATATATGACACCGGATGAAACTCAATTGATCACATGAAATGATTTTATTTGATCACATGAAATGATTTTATAGCCTAGAGGTTGAAGTAGTTAGATACAACATAATTAAGAATATGGCAGTTGACCTTAAATAAAACTATAAGCTAAAATTTTCAAGATGGGATTAAAATTCTAAAATACATGTAAGAAAGGTGGAATTCTAGACAAAAATTAACTCAACAAACCATAAATATGATTGAAATAAGCAATGAAAGTTATAATAAACAGCCAATGTGCCTTGTAGTATTCATCTTAATAGTTACTGTGCTAAGATTTTTGTATTAGGATATATGGACTATACACCATGTACATATAATAAACTGCATATGCTACGGTTTTTTTTATTAGGATATATGGATTATGCATCCTGTATATATAATAAATTGCATATGGACATATAGACATACATGTATTATAGTAATTAATCATATATATTTTTGTCTCTAATTATTACAAGCATCATTTGATTAGCGCGGCTCATAGTGTGCAGCTATGCCTGCAATCGGCATGCAGGTGAGCTACCAGGCCTATCGTTTGGTGCATGCAGATGCTGGTCAATCGAAGTCATGTGTCGAGCTATGTAGTGTGTGTAATACGCAACTAAACCAGGTGAACCATGCGAACTGCGTGAACAAGCCGAGCATCAAGTCAGGCGGGCCAAATCATTCGATCCAACCATGTTGGACCGGCTTGCTATGGGCTGAAGCACTATGTACAAAAGAGGATGGGCCTACTGTATGTTGTACTGAGAGTATTGTGCATTGGCCTGCTGTGCGCTAAAGCACATGTAGTGTTGCTATGGCGAATAGCAGGGCTGTTGTGGGTCTGTGGCATCAATTTTTCATTTAAAATTTTTTTTTATTGTACATTGATGAATTGTTTATAATATTGGTTATTCATACGAGTAGAATTTTTGTTTGTTTGTTTAATAAATATTTTAATTGTTCATATTTGTTATTAGAATATTATCATGTTATGGGGCATAATTAATTAGGAATAAATGCATAATATTTGTATGTTTTGTATTATTCATTTAGGTCAATTATGTTCAATTCATACACATTTAGTATTTTATCTACTACTTAGTAGTGATTAATTATATATAAAACTAATTAATAAATAGTGATGAGTAGTAATTAATTATAGATAAAACTAATTATGTTTAATTCATACACATTAAGTATTTTTTCTCTATTTCAATAGGTTATAACAGTATAGTCACTGACTATGCTAGGAAAACTTTTAGTGTTCAATTACTAAGTTAAAAGTATACTTAACTCTACATTTCAAATTATTCTTAAGGTACAATCACTAAAGTGATTTTTGTTGTGAAACTTTTGAATCTGAATTATTAAGTTCAAGTATGTCTCTTCTTTATGTTGGGAACTTGTCGACCCAAAGGATGATTATTGTTTGGCAAAAGAATTATATGCACATATGGTAATAAGTGTGTGATGATTGCTAGGTGTCTTTTATTAGTACTTAGTTGGCCCAAAGAGAGGCTAAACATTTGATTGAATCTTATCATCAATATTTGATTTCTCTACAAGATAACTATATGGTGAATCAATTCTCTGTCAAAAGACTAGATTTGGTCACTCTGATTATTTTGAGATGGGATTATGTTATTGATATAATTATTCACTACTTGTTTTATTCATTACATGCATTTATGAGCTTATTGTAGTTTCCAAATTGATCTCTTTTGGTTGATATTATTAACGTTTCTCCTAATGTAGTTAATTTAAATTGCATTACAGTTTTGAATGGTGACAATTCTAAACCTTGGAAAGGCAAATTGACTATGGTACTCAAATGTATATATCTAGATCTTACATTGAGAGAGTCGTGCCCTACACCTCTTATAGATGAAAGCTCTTCTGAGGCTGGGAGGCTTTTTGAGAGATGGGATCGCTCTAACCGCATGAGTCTTATGATCATGAAGAATGCTATATCAAATACTTTATTGGATACTATATATGAAGAAATAGTTTCCAAAGGTTTCCTTAACACCCTTGAAAAATGTTTTTCAAAAAGTGATATAGTAGAGATAAGTGTAGCCTTAAGAAAGCTTGTCTCCATGAGGTACAAGGGTAATGGAAGCATGAGGGAGTATTAACTTGAAATGTTTCATCTATTAAGAAAATCAAAGACAACTAAATATAGAGCATTCATAAGACTTAATTATACGTGTAGTATTGATCTTCGTTCTTGCTCAATTCAGTCAATTTGAGGTGAGCTATTGTTGTCAAAAGGAAAAATGAACATTGAATGAACTTATCTCTCACTTAGGCCAAAAGAAAAAAAAAAGATGTAACTACTGCATAAGATTGATAGTGCTTATTTGTCATCAACGTCTTCAGGATGAGGAAAGAGGAGAAAAGAAAAAGAAATTGGAGTAATGCAATAACAAAAGAAGCCTAAGAAAGTGTCCTTAAAGAAGCCTAAAAAATTAAAATGTGTTTTTTTTCCTGTAAAGACTCTTCTTATGTAAAGAAAGACTACACAAAATATTATGCTTAGTGCATAAAGAATACATCTTTTGTTCATGCTAGTGCTTAAGTTAATTTAGTTTCAGTATATACACTTGGTGGTTTGATTCTGGTGCTATAACTCATATAAGTGTATCTGTGTAGGGTTGATTGAATTACTAAAGACCTAGTGATGAAGAGACGTTCATCTATATGGGGGTTGAAAATTTGGCTGCAGTTTTAGGTATAAGGACTTTTTGATTGTACTATCTTTTAGAAAGAATTTGGTTTTAATTTCTGTATTTGATAAGGAAGGATTTATTTGCTCATTTGGAAACAAAAATTATAGTGTTTATTTTAATTCTATACTTGTTGGAAGTAGTAATTTATCTAATGTTGGCATCCTTAATTTACTTAATATAGTAAATTCATATGATGAGTCCTATAATATTAAAACTAGAGGCACTAAATGCAAATTATTAATAGAGAATTCTTTTTCATTATGACATAAGCCGTTGGGTTATATTTAAAAAGAGAATTAACAAGCTTGTGTTATATGAGATCCTTGAGAAACTTGATGATTCAAGTTATAATATTTGTGTTGAGTGTATAAAATGTAAAGCAACTAACAAAAGGAAATTAGTAGCTGAGAGATCTAAGGATGTTTTATAATTGATACATACTTATATTTGCGGACCATTCCCTACATCTTCATTGAATGGCCAATAATATTTTATTATATCCATAAATGATTATTACCGATATGGCTATTTATATTTAATTCATAAGAAGTCACAAGCATTAGACATGCTTAAGTTGTTTAAGGCCGAAGTTGAAAATCAATTAAGTTCATTAGATCCAATCATGGTGATGAATGTCATGTTAGGTGATAGGGGCCTAGACGGCTGCTACCGCAAGTGCACGGTCTATCGCGTAATAAAAAGATCGAACCCACAGGGACTAGGGTCAAGTACTAACTGATTGGTCAATTCGTAGCTAGGTTAATAATTAAGGGAGAAATGACTAAAATCCTAATGCAAGTAATTAAACTAAAATAGACTTAAGTCAAGCAAAGCAAACAGCAAAGCAAACGGGGTTTTAGATCTATGAGAGATATTTGGGGTTTTAGGTTTCACCACACTGAAGCATGCAGAAATTGAAAAGTCCCCTTCAAGGGGGGGGGGGGGGGGGG
>CM050437.1:75162460-75174067 GCA_027562315.1 Costus pulverulentus | reverse complement strand
AACCTGAATAACAACCATGCCTTTTATAAACATCAAAGTTTATTACATGATACTTTTACAATCCCAAGGCCTCAAACATTAGCCTTAAGGGCATACCCCAACAGAAACTGCAAAGGGTGAACACTTGGGTGCCTACCTCTACATCGGCTTCTCATCTTGCTCTAAGGTACTTTCTATCACATCATGTCGACCCCCTCGCATAATGATCTTCACTGGGTTTTTGGGACTGGCCTGTTTCGGGGATATTGCTTCCACTGTGTAATGTTTTTGTGTAATCTTTATCTCTGAAAATTGTAAAATATCCTGAGGGTTTCCCAACATAATTTTTATTATGACCTGTAATTTTTTGCCCAGATTATACCCCAGGTGTAATATTTATTATGGTCCATAATTTCTGCCTAAAAATGCACGGAAGCAAATTATGACAGTGCCGTAATAAAATTTACACTACAGTAATTTCTGCCTAGAAATTCACAGAATAAATTACGGCACTGCCGTAATGAAAATTACGGCCGTAATTATATTTTTGGCCGAGTCTTCCGTAGCCGCTCAAAAGCCTAAAAGATCCAGGGCACCAATTCAAAAATCGTAAAAAGGGGAGTGTTCTATAAATCGAGGAGAAGATTTGAGGACAAGAATCATCAAATTTTGTGAAGAATCGAGGGAGAAATCAACAAGGGCGTCCTTAGGGCATGGCCTCACACCGAGAGCTGTAGAGGCCATCTCAGGCTGTGAAATTTACAAGGAAGCTTCGCCTAAAAGAGGAAAGGATACCCAGAAGTTTTAGAGTGAAAGAAGATCGATCAGAGGAGAAATCAAAGAAATTGCAGGCGCCTGCACTGTTCACATGCGAAATTACGACTGTAATTTTCATTACAGCTGTGTTGTTAGTAGATTTTTTTTTCTCTTCAATTTCTGATCCTTTGAAACTATGATTTATTGTAATTCTTCTATCATGCTAGCTTAGACATCTTTTGGGACATGGGGGTATAATCCCCTTAATTTCATAATGACTAGATAAACCTTATTTTGTCTGGGAACTCTTGTGATGATAATTTTGCTTAAGAGGCGATTGCCTTTAATTATTTCTAGTTTCATATTATCTACATGTATTGGAGTTTTTGTGATATGGACTGAAAGGTGACTTGCGAGAACTTGGAACCCTAGAATCGTGATTTAAAAACTCATCGTAAGAAATTAGGTTTGTTCTTATTTCTAGGTTTTAGAAGTTTATTGCCATGTTAATAATTTGACCTAGGATTGAGTTATTGAAATAAACATGATGATATTGTGAGAAATCAAGTATTGGATCGTTGGAGAACCTTAAGTAGAACCTGTGAAAATTATAATATGAAAGTATGTAGTTTTCACTTGAGATGATTGACTTAGGATTTGGATGCACGAAAGTGATCTTTGAGTTCTTTGTCAATGATTTACTTTTATTTAACATTGAATAAATCTTGTGTGAAAGTGAGGATTTGTTCTTTGTAAATTGTTTGCGCGAAAGTGAGATGATTTCTTTATTAAGTAAATTATATCTTTATCATAATAAGAGTGGACTGATGATGCACTTATTTCCTTCTAGTTATAGAAATTAAGGTGGATTAAACTCTAGTCCCAGCTTTTCTCTCTGACTCTTCGTATACTTTCTGATTATTTGCATACATCGTATTTGGTTTGCTTAGCTAGTGAGAAAACAACTATTTGATACTTAACACCTAGGTCTCTGTGGTTCGATATCTTTTTATTACTTCGAACTATCCGTGCACTTACGGACACAACAAGTTTTTGACGCCATTGCTTGGGACCTTAGTTTTGTTAATATCCAAATAGTTGTTATTATTGCTAGACTAAGTTTTATTTGTTTTAGATTTAACTTTGTTTTCTGCAGGTTTTATATTTTCACAAGTTGTGACAGAACTGTGATTTCTAAAATTTTTGAATTCACTTGTGTTTTGTGTTTTTTTTTATATTTTGATAAAAATTAAAAAAAAAATTTGATTGATTCATGTTGGATAATATTTTTGTTTCTATTATGAAAATTCTGAGTATACACGATTCTTATATTTGTTTATACACAAGACTCTTAGATCTTGATAGATTTTATTTCCTATGAACTCTAAGATCACAAATTTTTTTAGTTGTGTAGAAAAGCTTTGATTTGAAGATATGTCTTTTAATCACAACTCATGGGCAACTGAAAGAGGTGAGGTATACATGCCACAAGGTAAGTATGAAGATGATTCATTGTGCACTCTTGCAGATAAATTAAAATTAGACTCATATATGCACCCTGTTAGGACGTCTTATTCTTCTATTAGATGTGACATTTGTTGATGTTTTGATCATTATACTTCTGATTGCCAATTTTTAATTCGTCAAAATCCCAATTCACCATTGTACCACGATGATCAATATTATTCTAGATGGGAAAATCATCAAACTTTTTTTTATAAGGATTGCTCAAACAATATTTTAGAACCATACTTTGAGGATACTGAAGAGTCTAGGCTACAGTCCATGCTTGAAAAATTTACGGCTAGTCAAAATCAATTCATGACAAATCAAAATAAGGAGATTGAAGATCTTAGAGGGGTGATTGATCAGCTTAATTCTGAGGTAGGATCTTTAACAACACATTCTAAAATGTTAGAAACTCAGATAGCACAACAAGGTTGTTTATTTGAGTTTGATTTGGAAACTAAGGAAATTGATTTAGAAAAGTCCCCCTCTGATTTTGATTATTTTGAAATTGATTCTTTTGTGAACAATGAATCTCACTCTGATTTTGATAATTTTGAAATTGACTCATTTGATAAATTATTTGTGGAAAGGTTTGAGAAAATTGATTTTGAAAAATCCCCTTTTGATTCTAGTGATAGTTATGAAATTGATTCTTTGATAATATTTTCTTTGTGGTTAAATCTGATAAAAGGCATGAGGAAACTGATTTTGGAAAGTCTCACTTTGATTTTGATGATAATTTTGAAATTAATAAATTATTTGATGTTGGGCATGAGGAACTTGAGAAAGATTTGAATATTACAAACATTGATGAATTTCACTATGAAGTTTTGCCCATATTTATTGTTTAACCTTCTGATTTATTTGAAAAATTATACTTTATTGAAGAATCTAATGTGAGACGGAAAGACTATTTTGATGATCCAATACTTGAATCTTTTGATCGAACTCCTATTGCAATTGAAGATATAATTTTGAAGAAAGGACTAATGATTTTGCTTACTAACAAATATAGGAAGATCATAAAATATCCTTTCTATGGAATTGAAAATTTTGATTTTGATTTTTACATATTTGAGAAAGTCACGTCGATCGTGATTTACATGAAATTTTGGATGTTTGAATTAGTGGCTAAACATTTAGGACAACGAAAATGCAGAAAATTGTATGCTATTTACTATGGTACTGATCCACCTGCTTCGCCATGATATTTGAGTTTTGGTCAAGCTATAGACCTAAAAATTAGCGCTTCTTAGGAAGTAACCCAATCACTTTTATTTATCTTAGTTTCTTTTATTTTAGTCTATTTTTAGAGTTAATTTTTCTTCTCTTTTTACAGGGAAAATTGAAGTTTTGCGCAAAATACGGCAGTGCCGTAATAGACTTTACGGGCTGTAATGTAGGCTATTTTTTGACCAGAAACTTTTGAGAGTTTTACGGTGGTACCGTAAGGGATTTTATGTGCTGTAATTTGGGGTAATTTTTGTACAAAAAGTTTTATAGTTTTTACGGCACTATTGTAACTTTTTCCACGTGCCGTAATTTTGTGTGATTTTCAACATGAGAGTTTTGAGATTTTTGTGCAAAATACGGCAGTGCCATAACTATTTTTACGGTACCATAATTCCAGCATATTTTTGAAAAAAAAAAAATCTCTGCATTCTGCTTCTTGCATTCTGCTTATCTGATTAGGTGTGTTCTCGTAGTGATTTTAAGAATCTGGAATGACAAAATTTTTAGTCTTTGGCACAAACATGAAGAACTCATCTTTTACTGTTATTTGAATATTTTTATTAAATTTTAAAGTCTATGGATCATCTTATGACACATAGCATCGTTTGGTAACTGATTAACTTCTGCAACAATTTTTTTTTTACTAATCTGATTAGCATTTTTGCTGCATATATTTAAGGTGCTTTAATGACTTGAAACCCTGATCTTTCACATGAAAGAGGGAGAACATGTTTTGTTCTATCTCATGGATTAGTTGTTTTCATTAAAATATTTTCTGGCGATTCTAGGAAGCATGACAACTTTTGATGTCTGATTAATTTTTGAGCAGTTTTTAATTTAATAATCTGATTAGCCTTCTTTCTGTTAATACCCTAAATTCCTGACAGATATTGATCCTTCAATTTTTATACGCCTGGAAAGAACAAGTTTTACTCTACCTTTTGGCTTTGTCTATTTTCTTTATGGATCATTAAATTTTATTCTTGGGTATAGCTACTTTTCATAAATGAATCAGTGGCTGCTCTATTTGCTTTCAAACTGTGATTGCTTCTTTTGCCTCTAGATCCAAAAATCTTCAAGAGCAACTGTCTTCCACCTCTAGCTAGCCTAGTCACCACCAGCTGACGGCTTCACCTCCAAGGCTATAGTCTCCAACAGGCCACTGAAGACTACTCATCATCACTCTACTGTCGGCACCATCATCTTCATTGCTAGCAGCTCTTCAGCTAGCATCTGTTCCACATCTACTTCTAGCCTGCATCAGCTGTTTCCACCGGCACCGTCTTTGGACCACTGACGATATCTCTGATTTCTATTATTTTTTTTGCTAAAGTTAGATACTATTTTTGGGTTGAACCTTATGTATTTAAAATTGCATAGGGAATTTTTCAGAAGGCGCATCTTTAGACCCAGCTGCACTTGCCCCGATGCTACACCCCGGACAACGATTGAGTTTGCTATATACCTTTGTGAGTATCGTTTGCACTTTCTAGTGATCTTATTCGATATGATTGTATGGTGTTGCTACTTGATTTGTTTTGCTATTTGCTATGATTATATCACTTACTGAGATTTCTATTCGTTGTCATTGCCTATGAATGGAGATATACCTATTAAGTCGAATTTATTTCTTCAATATATCTACTCGTTGAAATCCTTCATTGATTAATGCATATAGTTTTGGGTAGGTATGTTGTTTGATGAATGCAATCTTAGAGTGAAACATCTTTCTTGAATAAAATGAGTATATGAGTGTAATTTTTGAATTGATGTCAATTGATTAACCTAGTTGATGTTTAGTTTATTTTACTATTTGTTGGGAAGAAAGAATCCAAGATCCAAAAAAAGAGAGAGAGACTGCCCTACTTGGCACTACGTAAAATTGACAGTGGTACCGAATATATAGGTTGAGGTCTGTAAAAAAAAAGAGAGAAAAAGAAAATGACTCCTCTACTTGGCACTGCGTAAAATTGGCTGTGGTACCGAAGATAAGAGTTGAAGTCCAAATGAAAAGGGTGTATCTATGTGGGTACATGCCGTCAAAAAAAAAGAGATAAATATTTTTAGTGGAAAAAGATTTTGGATATCTTATTCCTGTAAACAAAGGTATGATGAATTTAAACTGAAACTTGGGTGAATTCATGAGACTGAGATTCTGTTTATTATGCGAGTTGCGAAATTTTATTTGATCAAAGTTGTGAATCTTAAAGATTAAATTTAGATGATGATGTATTTATCTGAAATTTTGTGTAATAGTTGGTGGAATATTTCATGAGTGATTAAATTTTAGAAATTTATTTTTCATAAAAGAGCATATTTTCCATACTTAGCATTGTTCTTTATTCTATTTATTTGCTTGAGGACAAGCAAAGTTTGAGCCTTATGTATTTGATGATACGAAAATTTATAGTATATTTTGTGTCATTTGATTGGTCTTTTTGTGTTATATTTATGCTCTTTTGCTTTTTTTTTAAACCTTATTTATCAAATATTACGGAATTTACACCATTTCTTATTTTTCATCATTTTTAGGTAAAAAGTGTCATATTTTGATGGACTTTGGAAGATTTGAGCACACCAATGGATTCCAGGCATCGAGAGGAAGCTACCCATCAATTTTCATGCAAATCAGAGCAAATTTGAAAATTACACCCCGGGGGTAATTTTTATTATGACCTGTAATTGTCTACCCAGATTACACCCTGGGTGTAATATTTATTATGACCCATAATTTCTGCCCCAAAATGCACAGAAGCAAATTACAGCAGTGCTATAATAAATATTACACTACCGTAATTTCTGCCCAGAAATTCACAGAATAAATTACAGCACTGCCGTAATATTTTTTTATGGGCCGTAATTTTATGGAAATTATTCATAGAACACATTACGGCACTGCTGTAATGAAAATTACGGCCGTAATTATATTTTTGGCTGGGTCTTCTGCAGCCGCTTAAAAGCCCAATATTGGAGACGCAATATTTGAAGATCTAGGGCACCAATTCAAAAACCATAAAAAGGGAGTATTCTATAAATCGAGGAGAAGATTTGAGGACAAGAATCATCAAATTTCGAGAAGAATCGAGGGAGAAATCAACAGAGGCGTAGAGGCCATCTCAGGCCGCAAAATTTACAAGGAAGCTTCGCCTAGAGGAGGAGAGGATACCCTAGAAGTTTTAGTGTGAAAGGAGATTGATTGGAGGAGAAATCAAAGAAATTGCGGGCGCTTGCACTGTTTACACGCGAAATTACGGCTGTAATTTTCATTACAGCCGTGCTGTTAGTAGATTTTCTTTTTCTCTTCGATTTCTGATCCTTTGAAACTATGGTTTATTGTAATTCTTCTATCATGCTAGCTTAGACATCTTTTGGGACATGGGGGGGGGGGGGTGTAATCCCCTTAATTTTATAATGACTAGATAAACCTTATTTCGTCAGGGAACTCTTGTTATGATAATTTTGCTTAAGAGATGATTGCCTTTAATTATTTCTAGTTTCATATTATCTACATGTATTGGAGTTTTTGCAATATGGACCAAAAGGTGACTTGCGAGAACTTGGAATCCTAGAATCATGATTTAGGAACTCATCGTAAGAAATTAGGTTTGTTCTTATTTCTAGGTTTTAGAAGTTTATTGCCATGTTAATAATTTGACCTAGGATTGAGTTATTGAAATAAACATGATGATATTGTGAGAAATCAAGTATCGAATCGTTGAAGAACCTTAAGTAGAACCTGTGAAAATTATAGTATGAAAGTATGTAGTTTTCACTTGAGATGATTGACTTAGGATTTGGATGCACGAAAGTGATATTGAGTTCTTTGTCAATGATTTACTTTTATTTAACATTGAATAAATCTTGTGCGAAAGTGAGGATTTGTTCTTTGTAAATTGTCTGCACAAAGCGAGATGATTTCTTTATTAAGTAAATTATATCTTTATCATAATAAGAGTGGACTGATGATGCACTTATTTCCTTTTAATCATAGAAATTAAGGTGGATTAAACTCTAGTCCCAGCTTTTCTCTCTGACTCTTCATATACTTTCTGATTATTTGCTTACATCATATTCGGTTTGCTTAGCTAGTGAGAAAACAACCATTCGGTACTTAACACATAGGCCTCTATGGTTCGATATCTTTTTATTACTTCGAAGTATCCGTGCACTTGCAAAACCATATAGGCCAAAAAAAAAGAAACTAGTTGCAAGAATTGTTAGTGGTTATTTTATATGATATTTTGAGAGGTTTTAGGGTTCTAAATTCTATGATCCTAAGAAGAAAACTTTTCTGAGACAGGAAAGATTAGGTTCTTTGAGGATGTTGAGTTTTGGGGGGAGGGGGGGGGGGGGTTCCTATGGTTGTTGTTGATCATGATCAAGTTCTTGTTCCTATCATTATTCAACAACAACCAATACAAATAGGTAACAATATTGAGCTTCCTACCTATCAAGAACATCCAACTATTCCTCAATCTATTATTCATGAGAAGTATGAGGATTAAACTCATCAATCTCAAATTCAAGATGATTTGTGCCTTTAAGAAGATCCACAAAGGAAAGGAGGAGTGAAATCTCTAGCGATTATGTCATATTTCTCCATGAACATCAATATAATACTGACTTAGTGGGAGATGATCCACTCATTTTCCATGAAGCAAATAATAATTCTATTTCTCAAAAGTGGATCAATGTCATAGGTGAGAAAATTCAATGTATGAAAGACAGTAACATTTGAGATCTTGTTCCATTGCCTGAAGGTGTGAGACCTGTTGGTTGTAAATATATATTCAAAACTAAAGGGATTCACAAGGCAATGTAGAAAGGCATAAGGCTCATCTTCTCGCCAAAGGATTTACCTAAAGTGAAGGCATTAACTATGAAGAGATTTTCTCTTTAGTTTCATCGGAAGACTCTTTTAGGATGATTGTGGCACTTGTGGTGCATTTTGATCTTGAGCTTTATCAAATAGGTATAAAGATAGTTTTTCTCAATGAAAAAAAATCAAAGGAAACAATTTATATGTTATCACTAGAAGGATTAGCTTTAATGGAACTGACTAATTGGTTTGTAAACTAAAGAAATCCATTTATAGGCTCAAATAAGCTTCTCATCAATGATACCAAAACTTTCATCAAGTTGTTCTCTCATTTGGTTTTAAAGTGAACACTATTGAAGATTTTGTGTAATATAAGTTCTATGGGAGTAGGTTCATTTTCTTTGTTTATATCTATAGATATTTTGCTTGCTAGTGATGTGCAAGGATGACTCAAAAAGTTATACTAAATTTTATATATTTATATCATCTTTTTTAGTCATATTTATGTACTTTTGCTTATTTTTAAATTAAAATCAGTCAATTATTTTGGAATCTACACCTCTTCTTGTTTTTTTGATTTTTTTAGGTAAAATACGCTTATTTTCATGGATTTTGGAGGAAAAAAAGGTAAAAGATGAAATTAGGACGAAATTTGGGGCTCAGGGGGCCAATTTGAAAAAAACTTGCCATCACACCCCTGTGATGAAATGAACTGCAGGTGTCACAGGGGTGTGATTCTAATATTTGGGGGAGGGGGGAACAATTGTGCATGCTTGATTCTTCCACCGCCCTCCAAATCCAATTTTTTTGATGCTAAATTAGAGAAATCAAAAGCTTAATTGTAAAAACTGAAAAACACAGAATCGTTCTATAAATCAAGGGGAATATCTGATCCAATTATCGCGTGTCCTTGTGGAGAAACGAGGGAGAAATCTCTAGCTACGTTGCTAGGGCTTGTCCTCTCGCCGAGAGGCATAGAGGGCATCTCGGTGACGAAAATTAGTGGAAAGCTTAGGCCAAGGGAGGAGATTACACATGTAAAATCTCAGATCGAAAGGATTTTAGGATTGGGAGAAATCGACAAAGAAAATTTACAGTCGAAGGGAAAATTGTGATTCACTATAGCAGTATTGCAGTAGCTGAAAATTTTTAGAACCACAAGGCTATGACGATTCGTCATACCCTCGTGTCGGCAGTAAAACATTATTTTCAATTTTTTTTTCTGAATTCTGATTCTTTTCTTTATGAATTTTTATCAGGTTCTTATAAGCATGGTAGTGTAAACTCCTTCATTCTGTAATGACTAGATAATTTTTACTTATTAGTTATTCTTTAAAATATAATTTTGCCTTTGCGATTTTTGTACTTTAAAATTATTAGTTTTAGAATATCCACATGTTTTAGGGTTTGTAATATGGACCGAAAGGTCATTTACAAACCTGGAACCCTTAAATTAGATCTAGAAACTTAGACTATGCAAGTAGCTAAGTCCTAGAATCCTGATTTTGTTATGCTTATTTCACTTGTTGATATTTTGATCTAATGATTTCATTATTTTATACAAGATAATATGGACCGAAAGGTGATTTAGATTGTTAGAACCCTTTAGGTAAAACCTGTAAGATTAAACTACAAAAGTGTTTAATTTTACTTGAGAAATAGACTTTAAGAATTGAATCACGAGAGTGATCTTCAATTCTTATTGTCTAAAATTACTTTTATTTAACACTTAGCAACAAGTCACAAAAGTGAAGGCTGGATCCATGTAAGTTGGATGTCCGAAAGGAGACAACTTTTATTTTAGTAATCTTTTCTTTAACATGATTTGAATAACTAATAAGAATATTTATTATGTCTAGTCATAGGAATTAAAAGTGATGAAACCTTAGTCCCAGTTTTCTCTCTCCGATTTCCAATGACAATTTTCGCTTATTCGTTCTTATTTTATTTCTATCATATATCGTCTGCTTTGCTAGTAAGAATTCGGTTATCTGGTATTTAACATGTAGGTCTCTATGGGTTCGATATCTTTTTATTACTTCGACGAATCTATACACTTGCGGACACATCGTGCAACTACTTCAAGAAACTAAGAAATTTCTTTCAAAGAAATTTAAAATGAAAGATCTTTGTGAAGCATACTTTGTATTAGGGATCTAGTTGATTGTGATCATTTAAAATGAATTATAGGATTATCACAAAAGGGTCACGTTGAAAAAGTGTTGCAATATTTTGGCATGCAAAATTATAGACCTTTTGAAACCCTTGTATCCAAGGAGATAAATTAAAACTCAAACAGTATCTAAAAGGTGAAATTGATTATAATTTTATGGAAAACATCCGTTACAGGTCGGCCATAGGGATTTTGATGTATACCCAAGGTCTGTATTTGTCCTAACCTCGCATATATTGTTGGAATGCTTGGCAGATACCAAAGCAATCCAAGAAGAGACCATTAGATTGTAGCCCAAAGGGTTTCTATATATTTACAAAATACTAAAGACTATATACTCACATGTAAAAGGTCAAAATAAATTTAAAGAACATTGGGATTTTTTATTCTAACTTTGTTGGATGTCAAGATAGACATAAATCGCCATTAGGTTTTGTATTCTTATTAGCTGGATGTGCAACATCTTAAAAAATTGCTAAGTAGACATTTGTTGCATCTTCCACTATGGAGGCTGAATTGGTTGCATGCTATAAGGCATCCAATCATGCAATATGGTTGTGTAATTTTATTTCAAGATTGTATAAAGTCAATGGTATTAAATGACTACTCAAATTATATTATAATAATATAGTCACAATCTTGTATTCAAACAACAACAAAAGCTCTTATAGAGCTAAACATATTGATATTACGTTCCTTATTGTGCAATAAAGAGTTCAGAGTGCTTATATTACTATTGAGCTCATAAATATGAACTCTATAATTATGGATCTGCTCACTGAGGCATTGGCACCGAAGGCTTTTCATTAATACATTGAAAATATGGGCATCATTATTTTTTATGCCATTTGATTTAGTGGAGTGCATGTTTTGTTCTATTTGCTTGATATTGTAATTGATATCATGAAATTAATGATAGTTTTTAGTTTTTATTATTTGCTCTGCTCTTTTATCTCATTTGGTTAAGGTTGGACTAGTTGGAAATAAATAAATGTATTTCACATTTATGTTGTTTTCATGCTATATATTCATGTGTTGGTGTATATGCCCTAAGGACCTAATTCTGGTCCGTTACTTGTACTACTTGACATTGATATTTATATCATACTGGCATTGTCATTATCATTATTTGTTTACA
>CM050437.1:75136721-75162433 GCA_027562315.1 Costus pulverulentus | reverse complement strand
CAGCTATGGTACTTGTAAGACTGGTATATGGGCTGGTTAGGCACGAGGTGCTAACGCAGGCATATGGGTATATCAGTGGTAGATATACTGGATCGACCCGCTGTGAGGCAATGACTTGGTGTCTCGAGTTATCCTCACAAGTGATAGGAGATGCATTGATCCCTTGACTTGAGGTCATTTGCCATTCTATATGGTTAGGGATATGCTTTGATACAACCTAATGTCTTGCCGTAGTTGGGAGGTAATAACGGTTGTCATTGGGCATGTCACGACCCATATGAGAAGGTCAATGCACAGACATAGGATTTGCCTCTTCCTAAGGGAAGCATGATATCCATGGAGCTCCTCTATGGTTCTATGACTGAAAGTGTATGGCCATACTCAGGTTAGACCTGATTTAGTCATAGCCATGAGATTGGATAGAAACAAGTGGTGACACACTTGGCCAATCGGATATCAGTTCGACAAAGAGACTGCAATGCATCTATACCTGGTTGCGATGATGGGGATGTCAATGTCGATATCCATTCCGATGACTTGGGTAGTAGCGATGCACTGCTAGATGCCACTCACTGCTTGTGGTGACCTTAGGTCAACACTACCAACATCAGAGGAACCTATAGGGTCGCACACCTTGATACTCGAGTTCTCGTATTGATCGGGAAGCCTTATGATCGAGTTATTGGATAACTCGGATCTGTTTTGGAGATTTCATCAGCGCCAATGGGCCTGATGAGATGGAAGAGACTTATTGGAGCCAACTTTCATTTACGGCATTTTAACCATGGTTAGTGCAATTTGACCATGGGTTAAATTGGATTGGATCCAAGGGCTTGGTTAACATGAAAAATGGACCTTGGGCTGGGCCCATTGAAAAGGTTGAGCTTAATGGGCTTAAGGAGAAGAAAAGGGATGGCGCATGCTTAACCCTAGTTAGACTAGGGTTAGCGCCTATGCCTCATGTAAGTTTAATTAATCATGATAAAATAGGGGCTAATTAATTAATTAATTAGAGTCCTATTTTTGTGGGATTAAATGGGCTGATTTATTTGAATTAATTAGAGTCCTGATTACATTAGGATTCAATTAATTAAATAAATAATTAGAGTCCTAATTGGATTAGGACTTGATTCAAAGCTTAATTTGAATCTTGATCAAACCGCCCCTTGAGTCCTAATTGAATTAGGACTTGATCAAGTCGCCCACTTAAGTCCTAATTGGATTAGGACTAGTCTTGATCAAACCGTCCATGTAAATCCTAATAGGATTAGGACATGATCAAGGTGCCCACATGAGTCCTAATTAGATTAGGATTTAAATTCCTACTTCTGCTCCTAGCCACCCAATTTGTTTGAATTGAGGCCACAAGTAAACCGCTTATGGTCTCTATAAATAAAGACCTTGGCCACCCCTCTCAATACACTAATTTCTCTTGAAGGCATGATCAATTGAGAGGGCGATCAAGTGAGGGCGAGTGGCTCCATCCTTTCCATCAAACTGCAAGTGTTCATCTTCCCTTCTCCTTGGCGAAAGGTGAACTTGCTCTTGGCGGCATCTCCTTCTTCCTCCTTGTTCTTGGCGCATCTCCCTTTGGTGGTGGCGCAAGTCTCTTGGAGGGCTCTCCCAAGGCTTGGATCTTCTTCCTGAGGCTAGCACCGGGCGTGGAAGAAGAGGCTCGAGGCATCCGTGTGTGTGAGACTGCAGAGGGCGCACGCTTGGGCGCCTACCTTGACATCGGCCTCATCTTGCTTTAAGGTATTTTCTATCTCATCATGTCGACTCTCTCGCTTGACGATCTTCACTGGGTTTTTGGGACTGACCTGTTTCGGGGATATTCTTCCGCTGTGCTATGTATTTGTGTTGATAAAACTCTGAAAATTTGTAAAATATCTCTCGGGGTTTCCCAACACCATGCTTGATCTATGTGTTTTATTTGAGTTAATACATGTGATCATTATGGATCTAATTACGATAAAATGACAATGACTGCTTCTTTATTGCTTGTTTTAATAAGGCTAATGGACAAGATTGATTTAGGTAACATATCTTTAGTTTTGTGTATATAGATTTTGTCTTAGAGATTTATATATGATTGAAGGTATTATTATGTAAGTACATGGTTGTATCATCCAAGTGGGAGATTGTTAGGATCTATGGACTATGCACCATGTATACATACAATAAATTGCATATGGACATGTAGACATACATGTGTTGTAGTAATTAATCGTGTATATTTTTGTCTCTAATTTATTTATATATGTCATTTACATAATTATCATATAGAGGGGCTTAAACTATGTGTAGAATTCCTATGGGTAAAATTATTTATTTTTTGATGGGCTAATTAATAATTATACTCATTTGGTTTTGTTTATACATAGGTGTGGTCCCTAATTAAGGTGTTAGTAGCAAAAGAGATTCTATTTTAGTTCCCATCAACAGGCCCTTTTATGTGTACCATACGATCAATTAGAAGATCACTTTGTGAGAGTTATATCCAGTATGCTTTTCCGGCCTTCTCAAACTCTTTTTTTTTTGGTAAGCTCCATTATATAATCTATCATTTTGCCATCCCAATGAAATTAATAACTTTCTAAGGGGAAAAATTATAGCTAAGAAGTTCATTGGCTATTATAGATAACATTACTGACAAGCAAAGGACCCAAAGATCAGTTGGTATTGAAGTTTCATACTTTAGTGCAGAAATGATAAATTAGTTAATTACACAACAAGAATTCTATTTATATTTTAAAGCATCACACTTTAATTTTAGATGACATGAACTTGCAATTATTAATCAAGTGTACATGATTAATTACTATAACACATGTATGTCTACATGTCCCTATATAATTTATTATGTTTGTAAGTGGTGCATAGTCCACAAATCCAAACAATCTCCCACTTGGACTACACAACCATATGCTCACATAACAAGACCTTCAATCTCATACAAATCTTTAAAAACAATATTTATGTGCAGAAAACTAAAGATATGCCATCTAAATCAATCTTGTTTACTAGCTATATTAACACAAGGAACAAAGGGGTGGTGATTACAATTTTGCAACTAGACTTACAGTGATCTCATATATCAACTTAACTAAATGACAGATCAAGGATGAATGAATAGCATGGAAATGATACATAACATGATCTACACATGTTTATTTTTAATTGGTCCAATCTTAACCACATGAGATCAACGAAGAGAGTAAATAATAAAAATTTAAAAATATCATTAATGTCATGACATCAAGTACAGTATCATGTATACAAAACAAAATATGAACTCTCACAAAATCAAATGCATCAAAAGTAACAACACCCATATTTCTAATATGTTCATGAAATGCACCAATGCCTTAGTGAGTGGATTTACAATCATAGAGTTTGTTCCTATAAGCTCAATACTAATGAAACCACTTTGAACTCTTTTTTTCACAATAAGGAATTTAAAATCTATATGTTTTGATATAGGAGAGCTCATATTGTTGTTTGAATACAAGACTACTACTCTATTATCATAATATAGCTTGAGTGCCTTATTAATACATCAACTATCTACAGCCTTGAAATGTAATAACACAACCATATAGCATGATTGAATGCCTCATAATATGTAATAAATTCAGCCTTTATAGTGGAAGATGCAATAAGTGTCTGCTTTCTAGTTTTCAAAAAATTGCACCTCTAGCTAATAATATATAACCTGGTGTCAATTTACAACTCGTTTGGCATTCAATAAAGTTGAATTCAAAAAACCCAATGATCTCAAATTTGCTAGACTTTCTATATGATAATATAATCCTTAATATCACGAATGCAACCCAATATTCTCTTCCTAGATTACTTGGGTATCAACCAAGTATTCCGATAATACACATGAGGTCAAAATGGGTGTAGACCTATGCATACATCAAACTTCCAATTGCCAATGTATACATGGCATTTTCTATACACTTGGAATCAATATCATTTTGGATATAGTCTGAGATTGAATTTATCTATTTTAGAGACAGGGTTTTATAAGGTCTATAATTTTATATGCCAAAATGTTGCAATAGTTTTTTAATATAACCCTTGTATGATAATCCTAGGATTCCTCATAAATGATCATGATGAATCTGAATTTATATTACAAAGGATGCCTCACCAAGATCTTTCATTCCAAATTGCTCTAAAGGAAAATTCTTGTTTTCCTGAAGTAGTTGCACATCGCTACAGGCAAGCAGAATATCATTCATATATAAAACTAAGAAAATGAATATACTCCCATTGATCTTATTATATACACACAATCTTCTGTAGTATTCACTTTAAAACTAAATGCAAGAACAACATGATGAAACCTTTGGTGCCATTGATGAAAAGCTTGTTTGAGCTCATAAATGAATTTCTTATGTTTATAAATTAATTAGTCAATTTCATCTAAAGCTAACCCCTCTGGTTGTTTTATATAAATTGTCCTCAATGTGACCATTGAGAAAATTTTAATATCCATCTGATGAAGCTCAAGATTAAAATATGGCACAAGTGTCATAATTACCCTAAAAGAGTCTTTTGAGGAAACTAGAGAGAAAGTCTCCATATAGTCAATGCCTTCTCTTTGGATAAATTGTTTGGTGATAAGGCGGAGCTTATATCTTTCTACGTTATCTTGTGAATCCCTTTGGTTTTAGAAATCCATTGAGAACTAGTAAATCTCACACCTTCAGGCAATAGAACAAAATCTCAAATGTTATATCTTTAGTGGATTTCATTTCCTCACCCATGGCATTGATCCAACTTTGAAAATTAGAACTATTAATTGCTTTATGGAAGGTGAATGAGTCATCTCCTATTATAGATCTTCTTAATAGCACTAGTTTATGTTGAATTTGATTTTTTTGAGTTTGATCCTCATGCTCCTCATGTACAATGGATTGAGGAATAGTTGAGTGATCTTGATAAGGAAGATTGACATTGTCATGTATCTGTATTGGACGTTGTTTAATTATGTTAGGAATAAAGACTTGACCATCATTAACCACAACCACAGAAAGAGGAACATTAACTAATTCTTCTTCTAAGATAAAGTCTCAACATTCTAAACCTCTTCCTGCTCATTGGCTGTTGGAAGAACTTTCAAATGGTATAGGTGATGAGATGAGGGAAAACATTCTATCTTAGAGAAGAAAATGTACCAAATACAAATAAGGAAAGGGAAAGCAGTTTACTCATGCCTAGGCACATAACTAAGAAAATGATTATACTCCCACTAACTTATTGTATATGTAATCTTCTATAGTATTCACTTTAAAATGAGAGAACATCATGATGAAACTTTTGGTACCATTAACGAGAAGCAATTTTGAGCCCATAAATGGATTTCCTAGGTTTATAAACTATTTGGCTAGTTTTATTTAAAGTTAACCCTCTCATTATTGTTGGTAAACCTCGAGCCAATTTAAAATAAAAACAAAAGGGGAAGCATTGGCCCAAAATAGATTTCCTAGAAACCAAGGATCATCTTACGAGTGAAACCATCGGATGTGTCAGAGTAGTACCTTTTTGTAATTTTTGAAGCAAGCCACTGATGCAAGGGAGCATCCTCTGCAGTCACGCACACATGGGCTTCTCAAGACCTCTTCTTCCATGCCTGGTGCTAGCTTTCGGGAAGAAGTTCTACGTCTTTGCTTACTTCTCAACTTGCACCAATCTCAATGATGTTGTGACAAGGAGAAGAGGGAGTCTTCTCCACAAGGAGTGGCAAGCATTCCCACTTGCTTCAAGGAGAAAGTGATGAGGAAAGGCGCCAAGGAGAGGAGACCGATCTTCTCTTCCACTGGCGCTAAGAGCCCATTGCTCTTGCCTATAAAGTGCTCGTCCTTTAGAGGAGGAGGGGTGGCAAGGCTTCAATAGAGGTGGCGACGACTAGGGCTTAGAGGAGAGGAGTGTGTGTTATGATATGCACCCCTAAGCCCCCTTATATAGAGTTTTAACATGGGTCCCATTATTTAAGTCACGAATAAATCTAATAGATTTATTCTATTAATTGAATGCAAATATTCAATTATACGCTTAAGATGTGGACCCCTCCATATTACGTTTAAAGCAAGTTTATAAGTCTCTGAATAAATCCAATACTTTTTATGTCACTTGACCTGTTAACTAAACCTAGTCAATTGAGGTCAAATGCGGTCACTCGAAGGTCAACTGGGGTCAACTAATGTCAAAATGTAACAAGACTCCATATGATCATCTCTAACTCATCAGATGCATCCACGATGTATCAGACTTCCAAACTGATTTGAATCAATCAAATGACTAGATCATAGGCTACTTGATTAATACGATATCTCAAGTGTCTAGGTGTGTGACCCTATAGATTCCTCAGATGTTGAAAGTGATAATGTCATGTCATCACAAGTAATAACTGGCACCTAGCAGTATATTAATGCTACCCAAGTCTTCAGAATGAATGCCATCATCGACAGCACCTAAACTGTGACAAAGTAACTATATATTATAGTACTTTTGCTATGCTAATATCTAGATTGGACAAGTGTTTCACACTTATTTAACCCAATCTAATGGTCATGACTAAATCATATTTTCACCTAGGTATGACTATACACTTTTAGTCATGCATCCATATGTGGGGCCTATGGACATCAAGCTTTTACTTAAGAATGGGGCAAATCCTATATTGCTTATTGTACCTCTTATATGGCTTATGATACACCTAATGACAACCGTTATAACTCCCCCTACTACAGCAAAACATTAGGTTATATCAAAATACTCCACTTACCATACAAAGATATTAATGATCACAAGTCAAGGATAAGTGGACCTCTATCACTGTGAGAATGACTTGTGACACTAAATCAAATCCTCATGGTGGGTCAGTCCACTATATCTACCTTGATACACCCATATGTCTGCATTAGCAACGCATGCTCAACTAGCATATATACTGATGACTTAAAAATTTATAGTAAATTTTATATTAATTGTATAGTATTTTTGAGTTATATTTATGCTCTTTTACTTATTTTTCAATTTATTTGGTCAAATATTTTGGAATCTACACTTTTTTTCATTTTTGTTATATTTCAGGGAAAAACGATCAATATATGATAGATTTTAAAGCATCCGAGTATACCAATGAGTTCATGATGTTGAGTTTCAGATAAAATAGAGTTTAAATGAAGAATCATGGCCTTACCGTGATTATAATCACGGCCGTGATCTAAAGAGAACGTAGTTAAAATCACTGCCATGATTATTATTTGGTGCTAAGTTCACATAAAGAATCACGGCCCTGCCGTGAATTTTTACATGGTCGTGGTTTCATAGAGATTAACCACAGAAAGTTTCACGGACCCGCCGTGATTATTTGCACGGCCGTGGTTTCAAGGAGATTTTTGAAAGAAAGAATTACGGCCCTGCCATGATTATTTGCACGGGCGTGGTTTCATGGAGATTTTCGACAGAGAGTTTCATGGACCCACCGTGATTATTTTCACAGCCATACTTTTATTCCAAAATTCATAGAAGGAATCACGGCCTTGCCGTGATTATAATCAAGCTGTGATTCTTAATCAGCCGCCGTGTTGCCCGAGTCTTCAGCCGCCCTATTCAATCCGATTTTTCTATCACCGAATTAGAAGATCCAGAGCCCTAATCGGGAAAACAAAAGGTGTAGAATTGTTCTATAAATCGAGGAGAAGATTTCAAGCCTGACATCACTAATTTTGATCAACCACAGAGAGAGAGATCGAGAGAGGCGCTACTGCGGTAGGGTTCCTTGTTAAGACGCAACCAGACCATCTCCGATGACCAAATTTTCAAGGAAAGTGCACCTCGTCAAGAAGAAGATACGCATAAAGTTTCAAAATAAAAGGAGTTGGATTAAAGGAGAAATCAGCAAAATCATGGATGTGGCCACTATTCAGAAGCTGTTCTTATAGAAATCACGGGGTGTGAAATACTTCTCACCATTGTGAAATCAGTAAACTATTATTTCTCCTCTTTTCGATTTCTGATTTTTTCTAAAATGATTTATTATTGTATTTCTTCCATCATGATAGCATAAAAACCTTTTTGGAACAAGGGAGTAATCCCCCTTATTTTCTGAAATGACTAGATAACTTTTATTTTGTCAGTTGTTCTTAGATATTATGATTTTACTTTTGCGATTAATTGATCTTTAAATTTCTAGTCTTAAAATATTATCATGTCATAGAGTTTGTAATATGGACCGAAAGGTGATTTACAAACTCGAAACCCTTAAATTATAGTTTTAGGAACTTAGGCTATGAGAATAGATCTGTTCATAAAACTTAATTTTTGAAGCATATTTATATGTTAATATTTTGACCTAGGAATTTTATTGACTAGACATGATAATATGGACCGAGAGGTGATTTTGATTATTGTAAACCCTTAAGTAAAACCTATAAAACTAAGATACGAGAGTATTTAATTTTACTTGAGATTTTGACTTTAGAAATTAAATTTATGAGAGTAGATTTAATAGTCTGATTTACTTTTATTAAACACTGAGTGGTAAGTCACGAGAGTGAAAACTAGTTTAGTGAAAATTATTCATCCGAGAGGAGGCAATTTCTTTTTAAGTAAATTTTATTTTTATCATGATAAGAATAACTCACAAGCACTTATTTATGTCTAGTCATAGAAATTAAGAAGGATGAAATCTTAGTCCCAGCTTTCTCTCTCTGATAATCCATAACAATTTTCGATCGTTAGCTCTTGTCCTATTCCATCGCATATCGTCTACTTAGCTAGTGAAAACCTAATTATTTGGTACTTAACACATAGGTCTCTGTGGGTTCGATATCTTTTATTACTTCGACGTATCCGTGCACTTGCAGACACATCATATACCAATCTAACATGCATCATAGCTATCCCTTATCTACTATGATACTTGACTACGACAATCTTCGAGACTAGATAAAATCTATCTCTAGAGATATTTTTATGCAAGTGTACATATGACGCAGATGTACCAAATGCACAACAACGAAAATGCCAAGATATATGAAATATCACACGTGAATGTAAAACAAATATTGGACATACTACAGGTCCTAGGGTATAAACACCAATAATTATTTCATATAAATTGCCTTCAATGAATCTCAAGATTAAAATATGCCACAAGTGTCATAATTACTGTAAAAGAGTCTTTCAATAAAATTGGAGAGAAAGTCTCTTTATAGTTAATGCATTACCTTTAGATAAATCCTTGGCAACAAGATGAACCTTATATCTTTCTACATTATCTTGTGAATCCCTTTTGGTTTTAGAAATTTATCTACAACCAATAGGTCTCACACCTTCAATGGGATAAGATCTCAAATGTCATTGTCTTTCATGGATTACATTTCCTCACCTATGGCATTGATCTAACTTTAAGAATTAGAACTATTAGTTACTTTATGGAAGGTGAGTAGATCATCTCCCACCAAGCTAATATTAACCTCATCTTCTTCAAGAAGTACAATATAATTACTAGAAATTGTACTTTTTCTACTTGTAGAGCTTGAGCACAAGGCATTCTGGGCAATCAAAGCATTAAATTTTGATTTGAAGAACGATAGAGAAAAGCGAAATTACAATTAAACGAGACTCTCCGCTTATGAAAACGCCAAAATTTATAAAGAGAGGAGAAAAAGATGGCATGATCAACATATACTTAGGAAAGAATTTCATCCAGGTGACTTCGTTATTTTGTTTAATTCAAGATTAAAACTTTTTCTAGGTTAACTTAAGTCTCAATGGTCCAGCCTTTTTCAGGTACGGAAGACTTATCCCTACGGAGCCGTGCACATATGGAGTGAGAAAACATGGGAATTTAAGGTCAATGGTCAAAGGCTAAAACATTATTACAAAGAACAGCAGAATGAGGAAAGGATGAAATTACAACTTAAAGAGCCTTAGTCAAATTTGAGGGAAGGACAGTCAAGCTAAGTGAGCTAAAATTAGCGCTTCTTGGGAGGCAACCCAAGCCCTAAAAAAAACACACCCACACAAAAATGGGGGTGCCCTGAAAATTTCCACAGCCATGATTCTATTCGAGATTCTGCACAGAAAGTTTCATGGTGGTGCACTAAAAATTTCCACGGCTGTGATTCTATTCGAGATTCTGCACAGAAAGTTTCACAGTGGTGCCTTGGAAATTTCCACGGCTATGATTTTATCTAGATTTTGCACAAGAAGTTTCACGGTGGTGCCGTAAAATATTCCATGGCCGTGATTCTTTATTTTTGTATACAGAAAATTTCATGGTGGTGTTGTGAAATATTCTACGGCCATGATATTATTCGAGTATATATAAACCATGACCGTGTTTCTAGGGTTTTTAACCGTGGTTCACTCACATTTGCACCGACTCCTAAATTCAAGTTTTCTCCTACCTGCAAAAGCTTCCGGTGATCTCCTCCAGTGAAGTTACCGTCATCTCCGACCGTGATCCCGGTGTCTCGAAGCGTCATTCGTTTCAAGAGAGCGTTTTTCTACCATCGCCAGAGTTCATTTCTTGCTGATTCGTGATTTGCCGGAGCCACAGTTGCTTCCAGAGCTTTATTCGTGATATGAGAACAGTGTTAAGGAGTTTCATTCACTGATTTTACCTAGAAGTACCAGATTGAAGCATCATATTCAAAACATTTTGTCAGCTCTACTTTGACGCTAGTAATGCATTCTGTTTCCAGTCTTCTCCTTTATTTGAATACATCAGTATAATTGAAATGGCACCAAGGAGAAAACAAATTGTGAGCAAGAGAAAGGGAAAATCTCCAGCCACTACTTCAACGTCACCACCTTCTCAAAATCAATATGGTATTATCTTCAGAGATAGTGCACAAGAAGCAAGGTTCAACAATCTCCTTACGAGATGCATCATTAACACCAAATATGCAGATAGATGCACACTGGAGCTCCTTGGTTTTTCTGAGGATGTTACATGGATGTTTGGACAAATTTTAGCAAGGGAATTCTTCCAGAGTCACCCACCGACTGATATTCCTTTTGTTTTAGAATTTTTGAGCAGCCTAGAAGTTGAGTTGCACTCATATCGTAGTAAAGAAGTGGAAGGTCACCTTACTATCCACCTTGGAAATGTTGAGAGGAGCCTCACGCTCCAAGACATTAGAACTGCATTGCGGATACCTGGAGGAGGAGGGACATACCCATCACGGGCATATATTGAGAATGCCTTCTAGTGTCAGATCACACCGGAATATTATTTTTTAGCAAAGAATGCAAGAGCCTCAAGCATCTCCAATCCTTGCATTCGATACGTTCATAGAGTTCTTGCACATACCATCTTTGGGCGAGGAGAAAGCAATGGAATTGTACGACAATCTGAACTCTATTTTCTATGTAGCATGTTGCATGGATATCCATTGGATGTAGCTTATTTCTTAGTGAAGCATTTTGATAAAGTTGCTCATGCAAAGAGAGGCGCTATTGTGATAGGAGGTTTCATTACTCCTATTGCGCTCTCTTTGAACATGGACCTATATGGGTTAGAAATGGCAAGAGGAAATTCAAGATTGCATATTGAATCCTGTATTGCTATGAAGATGATAATTACGGAGGGAGACACATATTGTTTAATCTTAGGACCGAACTCCCTAACTCTACCACTACCAAACAAGGAAAGAACTACAGTCCAAAATCAAGAAAATTGGAAATTTTCACCTGTCGCAGCTACTAGAGGTGCCCCTGACCCACTTAATTCAGTTCCACCTCCACCCTCTTTTGGAGAAGTCGGTTTTGACGGGATGAATGATGAATCACCTCTGCCGAGAGCTAGTTCTTCTTCTCAAAGAGCAGCACAACCTACTTGGAATTGGTCTACCGCTTAGGATGAAGGATTCCAAGCTTTATCTGCAGAAGTATACCCACATGGATGCCTCCTGGAAAAGGCACTTGATCTTATCGAAGATGTACGTGATGATGTTCATGATATAAGGGAATTTCTGCAAGAACAATTCTATTCCGAAGAGGAGGGAGATCCGGATGAGCCCATGGGAGATGCAGCTCCTAATGAGGAGGAGGATGAGGAGATCGATACCGATGCAGATGATTAGTGCTTTCTACTGCTTATTTTTCTTTCTAGCCCTAGAGGAAGTCATTTAAGCTAAGGTAAGATGTTCTTTTTTTTGGACTGAGCCTTATGTGTCTGAGAAATTAGCAAGCAAAGTTTCAGAGGAAAAGATAACTGACATTCCTTACCCAGCACTACACTTTGGATGACAACGATGAATGTGATTGAGACACTATATTTTGGGTTGGTATTTTTATTCTGAATTCGATTGGGTTGTATTATGATATTTGATGATTTTGATATGGTTGTAACTCTGATATTGTTGACTATCTATTATGACTACCCCAAAATTTTGAATTTCTGATGATATCATTTTCACTATGGTTGTATGATGATTACTTGAAGTTAGAATGATAAATTTGATGTTGACCATGTGATGAGAGGTGTATGGATAAAATATTGATGATGAATTGTTATTTCTTCCCTAACTATATCGTTTGAAATGATGTGTGTGGATGATTTATTGGTTTAGGGATTTGAGAAATTATTGTGGAATAATTTTTAGATGAAATTAGTCTTGGTATGATTAAGATTTTCATGAGATACATATTTATGCATTCTTGTGATATGAGTTGAATGATAGTTACTTAACTTTAATTTTTCTAAATTTGTTATATAGAATTATTTTCATGAAAAGAGACTAGAGAATTTCTGTGAATGACTTGCTCCAACTCCTCTAGTGTGATATACTATGGTCATGAGTTAAATTATACCTTATGGTATACTTTAAGTCTGTTTTAATAGATCGATAACGATTTAAATACCATGCCATTGGCCGGCACTCTCTAAAAAAAAGGAAAAAGAGAGGGGGACTCCTCTGTCTGGCACTGCGAAAAAATTGGCAATGGTACCGAAGGTATGAGTTGAAGTCTAAAAAAAGGAGAGGGTTGTAGGTCAAGTAGACAACTCCGCTATCTACTTATAATTGTGCTATGAGTTAAATTACACTATTTTACGATGTACTTTGAATAATGTTATCGTGCTAACAAGAATGAGAAGATAACCATTCAAAGATTAGTTTGCATAAAAGTTAATTACAAAATGTTCTCTAGAATCAAAAACTGAAAGTAATTTTTGTTGGTGAATTAGATTGATTAAAAAAGGGGTTTACAATTATTTGGACAAATTGAACTTGAATGCCATTACAAGGATTATGAAAATCTTAGCCATCTTGGATTATAACTTTTTGAAGATCTATTTCGCGATATTTCTTTAAATCTTTCGTTCTTGTGAATCATTACACATATTATAGATGACAATTATGTTAAGGAGGAATGAACCGAAGTCATCTATATTTTCTTTATACACTTTGATTCATATTTTGAGTTGCTTGAGGACAAGCATGATTTGAACCTTATGTATTTTGATGACTAAAAAATTCATAGTAAATTTTATATTAATTGTATAGTATTTTTGAGTCATATTTATGCTCTTTTGCTTATGTTTCAATTTATTTGGTTAAATATTTTGGAATCTACACCTCTTCTCATTTTTGTTATATTTCATGGAAAAATGATCAATATATTATAGATTTTGAAGCATCCGAGTGTACGAATGAGTCCATGACGTCGAGACGAAGCTGCCAATCAATTTTCAGATAAAACAAAGTTTAAACGAAGAATCGCGGCCGTGATCTGAAGAGAACGTGGTTAAAATCATTGTCGTGATTATTATTTGGTGCTAAGTTCACATAAAGAATCATGGCCTTGCTGTGACTATTTGCACGACCGTGGTTTCATGGAGATTAACCATAGAGAGTTTCACGGACCCACCATTATTATTGGCACGACCGTGGTTTCATGGAGATTTTCCATAGAAAAAATAACGGCCCTGCCGTGATTATTTGCACGGCCATGGTTTCATGTTGATTTTCCACAGAGAGTTTCATGGACCCGCCGTGATTATTTGCACGGCCGTAATTTTATTCCAAAATTCACAGAAGGAATCATGACCCTACCGTGATTATAATCATGGCCGTGATTCTTAATTAACCGCCGTGTTGCTCGAGTCTTCAGCTGCCCTATTCAGTCTGATTTTTTCGTCGCCGAATTAGAAAATCTAAAGCCCTAATCAGGAAAACAAAAAGTGCAAAATTGTTCTATAAATCGAGGAGAATATTTCAAGCCCAAGATCACTAATTTTGATCAACCACAGAGAGAGAGAGAGAGAGAGAGAGAGAGAGAGAGAGAGAGAGAGAGAGAGAGAGAGAGAGAGGCACCGCTACGGTAGAGTTCCTTGTCAATAAGCAACCAGACCATCTCCGGTGACCAAACTTTCAAGGAAAGTGCGCCTCGTGAAGAAGAAGATACATAGAAAGTTTCAGATGAAAAGGAGTTCGATTAAAGGAGAAATAAGCAAAATCGTAGACACGGCCACTATTCAAAAGCTGTTCTTATATAAATCATGGGGTGTGAAATACTTCTCACACTTGTGAAATTAGTAAACTATTATTTCTCCTCTTTTCAATTTTTGATTTTTTTTGAAATGATTTATTATTGTATTTCTTCCATCATGATACCATAAAAATCTTTTTGGGACAGAGAGAGTAATCCCCCTTAATTTCTAAAATGACTAGATAACTTTTATTTTGTCAGTTGTTCTTAGATATGATAATTTTACTTTTGCAATTAATTGATCTTTAAATTTCTAGTCTTAAAATGTTAATATGTCATAGCGTTTGTAATATGGACCGAGAGGTGATTTACAAACTCGAAACCCTTAAATTGTAGTTTTAGGAACTTCGCCTATGAGAATAAATCTGTTTTTAAAACTTAATTTTTGAAGCATATTTACATGTTAATATTTTGACCTAGGAATTTTATTGACTTATACATGATAATATGGACCAAGAGGTGATTTTGATTGTTAGAAACTCTTAAATAGAACCTATAAAACTAAGATACGAGAGTATTTAATTTTACTTGAGATTTTGAATTTAGAAATTAAATTTATGAGAGTAGATTTAATGATTTAGTCTGATTTACTTTTATTAAACACTGAGTAGTAAGTCACGAGAGTGAAGACTAGTTTAGTGAAAACTGTTCGTCCGAGAGGTGACAATTTCTTTTTAAGTAAATTTTATCTTTATCATTATAAGAATAACTGACAAGCACTTATTTATGTCTAGTCATAGAAATTAAGAAGGATGAAACCTTAGTCCCAGCTTTTTCTCTTTGATAATCCACAACAATTTTCGATCGTTAGCTCTTGTCCTATTCCATCGCATATCATCTGCTTAGCTTGTGAAAACTTGATTATTTGGTACTTAACACATAGGTCTTTGTGGGTTCGATATCTTTTATTACTTTGACGTATCCGTGCACTTGTGGACACATCATATACCAATCTAACATGCACCATAGCTATTCCTTATCTACTATGATACTTGACTAGGGACAATCTTCGAGACTAGATAAAATCTATCTCTATAGATATTGTTTATGCAAGTGTACATATGACGCAGATGTACTAAATGCACAACAACGAAAATGCCAAGATATATAAAATATCACATGTGAATGTAATACAAATATTCGACAAACTACAGGTCCTAGGGTATAAACACCAACATTATTTCATATAAATTGCCTTAAATGAATCTCAAGATTAAAATATGCCACAAGTGTCATAATTACTGTAAAAAAGGCTTTCAATGAAACTGGGGAGAAAGTCTCTTTATAGTCAATGCATTCCCTTTAGGTAAATCCTTGGCAACAAAATGAACCTTGTAAATGTATCTACACATTGTTCACCTGATCTATTGTACCTACTATAGTGTTCACTACCATGATTGGATCTTATGGGCTTAATCAATTATCAACTTTGATCTTAAACAACTTAAACATGTCCTACTATAGTATTCACAATTTCACACTCACTTAAGAATCAAGCAAATGTATCTACACATTGTTCACCTGATCTATTGTACCTAATATAGTATTCACTACCATGATTGGATCTTATGGGCTTAATTGATTATCAACTTTGATCTTAAACAACTTAAACATGTCCTATGCTTATGACTTCTCATGAATCAAGTATAGGTTTCCATATCGATAATAATTGCATATGAATGTGATAAAATATTATGGACCATTCCATGAAGATGTTGGAAATGACCTACAAATATTTGCATCTATCAATTATAAGACACCCTTAGTTCTCTCATCCTCTAATTTCCTCTTATTAGTAGTTTTGCCCTTTATTCACTTAACACAAATATCATAACTTGATTTATCAAGTTTTTGAAGGATCCCTTGTGACGCAATTATGTTAATTCTCTTTTTTATAGGTATGATGTAAACACTTATGTCATAATGAAAAAAAGTTCTCAATTGACAATTTGTATTTAATGCCTGTTGTTTCAATATTATGAGGCTCATCATATAATTTTATTATATCAAGTAAATAAAGATTCTTAAGATCAAATAAATTACTAGTTTCAACAAGCATAAAGTTAAATTAAACAAAGTATTTTTTTTATTTCAAAATAAAAAATTAAATCTTTCTTTGCCCATTATAGAAATAGAAACTAAATTCCATCTAAAGGATGGTATAGTAAATGTGTTTTTCAATTCTAAAAAGAAACCAGTATTTAATAATAATTAAAAAGTCATGTAACCCTACGTATATATACTTATGAACTTCTCATCGTCATTAGGTTTTTGGTGGTTTAGAGAACCCTACGTATATATACTTATAAAATTGTAGCACTAGAATCTAATTACCAAGTATACCTAGGTACTAAAACCCAATTAAATTTAGTACTAACAAGAATAAAAGATGTACCTATCTTTATATGTTAAGTGTGATATTTAATATGGCCTTTCTTCATATAAGAAGAATCTTTATAAAAGAAGCATTTTATTTCCTTATATCCTTGAGATGCTTTCTTAGGCTTCCTTTGAAGTTGCATCACCATAATTTCTTTATTTTGTTTTTCTTTTTCCTTGTTAGAAGAGGTTGGTGCCAAATGAGCACTATTAGTCATGTGTTATCTCATCTTTTCTTCCTCTTGCACTAAGTGAAAGATGAGCTCATTCATTGTCTATTTGTTCTTTTGACAATTATAACTCACCTCAAACTAACAAAATTACAGAGGAAGAGAAATAAATACTAAATGTACAAATAAGTCTTCTTAAAACTATATATTTAGTGTCTTTAATTTTCATAAAACATTTTACGTATGTACTCTATTATGCTCTTGTTACCCTTATATCTCATGAAGATAAGTTTTCTTATGGTTGCACTTGTCTTTGCATTATGGCTTTTAGAATATCAAATATAATACTTTGGATTTTTAATAATTTTTAGAGGAATTTTAGGATGTTTTTAATATTCTATGTATTTTTATGACTTTATAAAAGGTCAATGAATAAAAATTAAAATAAAATTAAATCAATATTAGGCCACAAGTCAATTTCGTGTCCATAAGTAATCAAACCCATAATGACTTGAATCGACCAAATTTGAGCAGGCAAGCTAAATTGATTTTTGAAATGGGGTGAGTTTTTGTTGGAGCTCGATAACTCAACAATGACGGTGACTAGTGATGTCTCAAAATGTTATATTTAATTTTATATGCTTCTATAGTTTATTAGAGTGATTTTTTATTATCTTTTGCTAGTTATTGAGTTCATATTGTTTGTTTGATTCAAAATCTACTAGTTCTCTATTTTTTTTTGGATTTTCCAAGTAAAACATGCACAATTTTATGGATTTACAATGACCTTGCATGAACCTTCCTTGACACTTGTCGTTACCTCCTCTCTGATTTGGTAGTCAAAAAAGCTTGGGAATCTTTCGATAGACCCAAACCCTAGCTCCACCACTAATCTGAGTTTTACCCTTGAAATTGCCCTTTGGAATTCGTCCCCTTGGCCCTGCCTTCTTCTATCCCTTGTATATCTTCTTCTACACCAGATTTGTCCAATCTCCCTAAGAATAGTGTTGATTTGAACCCTAAAATCACGATCGAGTGATTTGGGGCGCTTTGTGTGTGTGTGCGTGGGGGGGGGGGGGGGGGGGGGGGGGGGGGGGGGGGGGGGGGGGAGGGCTTAGGGGGGATCTAGGTACGTAAATTTTGTTTAAGAAATATATTTTTTTTATTTTTTAGGAATATTGTATACCTTGTAAGCTATCCAATGGTACATATATTGGGGTATTTTAGATTGTGAAAGAAATGACTTAGGGGGGAAGAAATGGCACCCAGCTCAGGGCATTTTGATCTATGTACGTAAATTTTGTTTAAAAAATATTTTTTTTAAATTTTTTAGAAATATTGTATACCTTGTAAGCTATCCAATGGTACATATATTGGGGTATTTTAGATTGCGTATACATATAAAATACCTTATAGAAAAATTGATTTTTTTATACTATAAAAAATATTTTGTCTTATATGTGATTTTATATAGGATATTTTATACGTATACGAAATCTAAAATACCTCAATATATATACCATTGAATAGTTTAAAAGGAATACAATATTTCTTTAAAAAAATTTTAAAAAATATTTTTTAAGCAAAATTTACGTACAATATTTTAAGCAAAATTTACGTACCCAGATGAAATGCTTCCCCCCCCCCCCCCCCCCCCCCCCCCCCCCAGATCTGAGGAGGCCGGGCTAGATGAAGCAGGCCTGGGCCATAGCCCAAACCCACGGTGGAGAAGCCCAAATTCCGATCAATATTTGGGTCAACGCCCACATCAGACGCGAGCGTCTTCTTCGGCGTGCTTTCTGGACGCGAACAGCAACGTCGACGGCTGGCGATGAGGCAGTTGGCGAGCTTCAAACGCGGAGACGGGCGATTGCCTCGACGTGGGTTAGTGGTGGTTCCTTGGCGGTTTCTCGGCGGTTCCTTGGTGGTTCCTTGGCAGTTCCCTGGCGGTTGGAGCACGCCGACGACAAGGCATCTCTCCTTTCTTTAAATCACCAGGAGGGTGATTGTTGCAAGGTGTGCGCGAGGAGGCGTCACCAAGGTGATGTGTGAGTCCCCCCCCCCCCCCCCCCCCCCCCCCCCCCCCCCCCCCCTTCCCTTTAGATCACTAGGCGGGTGATTGCAGCGGTGTGGCGCTGAGGGAGTGTGTGTGGTGGAGAACCCTTTCCACCGGGGGCTAAGGAGCCCCCTCTTCAGTGAATGTGGTGCGCGGCATCTGAGTTAGTTAGAGATGCCCCCCCACCGGGGCTGAGGAGCTTCGTTCTAGTGTACGTTGAAGGACGACACTAATGCCGATGGAGAGTAGGATGTCATTGAAGAGTTTTGTGAGGACTTTGTAATCTGGCAGTAGAGGTTGCTGTCAGGGGAGTGTTTGTAACCGGCAGCGTGTGTTTGCTGTCCGGCGAGGGAGGGACAGGGGCACCGACGATGGGGGTCGTTGGCGTAGAGAAGGGACTTTGCAATTCTTTGTGTAGTAAAGAAGGAGATTTCCCTTAAACTGTTCCTTGTTTCCAGCAATATTCTTGTATCATTCTGATGGGCTGACATACGATGGTGAAGAGGCTGAGGATGAGGCGCGAGGCCCTTTCCCTGCCAGCACATCCAGGTTCTTTGGTGGTGGAGTTACATGTGTACGCATGAAGATGATGGCGCGGTTGAAGGTGACTCAGCCAAGCTTGAGAGGAGCACGAGGCGAGAGGTCAAAATTAAGGGAGTAAATTTTGACTACGGCACACAAACTCAAGTTCGCCGGAGTAACGGTTCGCGGGGTGTGACACCCCTCCCCCCCCACACACACAGCGCCTGTCCAAGTCTTTTTCGCCCAAATCACTCAATCGTGATTTTAGGGCTCAAATCAACACTATTCTTAGGGAGATTGGACAAATCTGGTGTAGAAGAAGATATACAAGGGATAGAAGAAGGCAGGGCCAAGGGGATGAATTCCAAAGGGCAATTTCAAGGGTAAAACTCAGATTAGTGGTGGAGCTAGGGTTTGGGTCTATCGAAAAATTCCCAAGCTTTTTTGACTACCAAATCAGAGAGGAGGTAACGACAAGTGTCAAGGAAGGTTCATGCAAGGTTCTTGAGCAAGAGGAGAAGTAGATCAATGGCAATCTATGGCAGCGGCAATGCACATATGAGAGGAGACAAAGCAGGAGTAGATAGCCATCACATAGTTATGGGGTTGTGATCACAATCACACCCCTTAGTCTTGGGAAGTTAAATTTAATTTTTATTTCTTTTATATCTCGTAAACCTGATCGATGAACACTTAAATCTATGAATTTTTTTATGTAATCATGATTTTTATAATGTAAAGTTCTCTTAGCACCGAGAGAGTAGCTCTCTAAATTTTTAATGGCTTAATTATTTAAATTTATTTTGTCATAGTACTTGAATAATTCAATTATAGAGTATTTCATGCACTTGTGGTTATTTGAAATTAAAATATTGCATATTTTAGGTGTCATAACATGTATTGAGAGAGGCTTATAGCCCTAGAACCCTTTAATTTTGCATGTACAATAAGATTATAAGAATAGCTAAATCTTAATAACTTAATTATTGATGCTTATTCTACATGTGATAAATTTAGAGCATATAATTGCATTGTTTTAGATATTATAGGTGCACTATAACATTAGAAACCTGTAAATTTAATATGTAATTTAAAACTACGAGAATGTCTTAAAATCACTCGAGAGAAGAATGGTGAATTAAGTCAGGAGAGTGATTCATATTTACTATGGGATAGAATAAATTACTATAGAATTTAAGGCTAGAACAATAAGTAACGAAAATGAAAGTTGGTTTAGCATCAAGTTGGGCACATAAGAAGAGAACTTAAATTTTAGGATAATTTCTCCTTAGTTATACTCAAGCAATTGACAAAAAATTTATTATAGTGTACTTTCAAGAATTAGTGTGGTGAAACCTTGTCCCGGATGTTATCTATTCGATATTTCTCAAAACATCGCTTCTTTTTTATTTCTCTAAAAATTCTAAACTTGATTTGCATGGCTATTATATTACAATTTGTTGGTACTTCATGTCAGGGTAGGGCCTATTGGACTAGGCCGGGTCAAAATCCGTCCAAAAACCCAATTTGAATAAATTAATTTGGGAAAGAAATTGCCTCGACCGATGCCTCAGATGAAGGTGACAACGCCAGCTCCTGCCGGCGGTCGGAGGTCTCGGGTGACCCGACGGAGCCGATGTCAGTTAACGAAGCGACGTGAGTGGTCGATTCCCGGTAGATGAGGTGGCAGTGTGTGCAAATCAATGAAGTAGCGATCGACGAATGACGTCTGGAGATTTAGTGTGCAAAGCCTCAATCCCACCAGCGTTAGACGGTGGCGACAACTCGTCAGACACCAGTGTCCTATTGCATCGTCACCAGCATGCGCACAGCCACGTGGAGATGTTGTAGTGGGGTTGGCAAGGCAATGCAATCGCGTGGAGAAGGGGCAGTGGACGCGAGCATCGGCTACACATGAGCTCGGTGAAAAAACGAGGTGCTGGCGAGTGAACTCCTAGGCTGGCGCACGTAGCTGGAAGATAACGACGCCGCATGGCATTCGGTGATGCAAATCTAGAGAAAATTGGGTAGAGATCGAATTGGGTGTGGAGCACAAATGCGTCGCTTGGAACGAGGATCTGAGCAGGGGCACCGAAAACGAGGTGCTGGCGAGTGAACTCCTAGGCTGGCGCACGTAGCTGGAAGACAATCTAGAGAAAATTGGGTAGAGATCGAAGTGGGTGTGGAGCACAAATGCGTCGCTTGGAACGAGGATCTGAGGGAGGGGGGGTGGTGGTGGTGGTAAATTTTGGCACTAGGGTACTCAACTGCCGCATCTGCAGTTGAGTACCTTAATTGTTCATACGTGAATCTCAAAGTTGCAGCGATAAATTTGATGCGAAGTTAATTTCACGATGCAGCGGTCTATTTTCATGATTTTTAACTCTTATCTAACCCAAGGTTTAAGTCAATTTCACAATTTCTGATCAACTCACATGAAACCAAAGTAAGTTAGGGCAACAGATTTGGGGCTCGGCCGAGCTCCACTCCACCACCCGCCTCTGCTCCTCTGCCACCTCCGTGAACTTGTTCAGCAGCACCGCTAGCGACCATCCTTCAGGTGCAAAGAAGTGCAGAGGATAAATCCTTGCTGGTTGCTACGTACGAGAGTGAGCACTATTGGTGTATATGCCCTAAGGACCTAATTCTGGTCCGTTACTTGTACTACTTGACATTGATATTTATATCATACTGGCATTGTCGTTATCATTATTTGTTTACATCTGTGAACATGTACTTATATGATAATGTCCCTGGAGACAGATTGGATCTGTGCTCAAACTATTGTCCCTAATCAATGTACCTTAGTGGATATGGGACAGCTATGGTACTTGTAAGACTGGTATATGGGCTGGTTGGGCACGAGGTGCTAACGCAGACATATGAGTATATCAGTGGTAGATATACTGGACCGACCCGCTGTGAGACAATGACTTGGTGTCACGAGTTATTCTCACAAGTGATAGGAGATGCATTGATCCCTTGACTTGAGGTCATTGGCCATTCTATGTGGTTAGGGATATGCTTTGATACAACCTAACACCTTGCCGTAGTTGAGAGGAATAACGGTTGTCATTGGGCATGTCACGACCCATATGAGAAGGTCAATGCACAGACATAGGATTTGCCCCTTCCTAAGGGAAGTATGATATCCATGGAGCTTCTCTATGGTTCTATGACTGAAAGTGTATGGCCATACCTAGGTTAGACCTGATTTAGTCGTAGCCATGAGATTGGATACAAATAAGTGGTGACACACTTGTCCAATCGGATATCAGTACGACAAAGAGACTGTAATGCATCTATACCTGATTACGATGATGGGGATGTCGATATCGATATCCATTCTGATGACTTGGGTAGCAGCGATGTACTGCTAGGTGCCACTCACTGCTTGTGATGACCTTACATCAGCACTGCCAACGTTAGAGGAACCTACAGGGTCTCACACCTTGATACTCGAGTTCTCGTATTGATCGGAAAGCCTTATGATCGAGTTATTGGATAACTCGGATCTATTTTGGAGATTTCATCAGCGCCAATGGGCCTGATGAGTTGGAAGAAATTTATTGGGGCCAACTTCCATTTACGGCATATTAACCATGGTTAGCCCAATTTGACCTAGGGTTAAATTTGGATTAGATCCGTGGGCTTGGTTAACATGCATAATGGACATTGGGCTAAGCCCATTGATAAGTTAGGCTTAATGGGGTTAAGGAGGAGAAAAAGGGATGGTGTGTGCATGGCATGTGCTTAACCCTAGTTAGACTAGGGTTAGTGCCTATGCATCATGAGGTTTGAAATTAATCTTGGGACTAATTATTTGAATTAATTAGAGTCCTAATTTATGAGGTTTAATGGGCTGATTTATTTGAATTAATTAGAGTCCTAATTGGATTATGATTCAATTAATTAAATAAATAATCAAATCCTAATTGGATTAGGACTTGTTCAAACAACCCATTGAAAGTCCTAGTTGGATTAGGACTTGGGCTTGATCAAATCCTAATTAGATTAGGAATTAAACTTGATCAAACCGCCCACATGATCAAACCGTTCATGAGAGTCCTAATTGGATTAGGGCATGATCTAACCGCCCAAATTAAGTCCTAATTGGACTAGGACTTAACTCCCTAAAATCCCTCCTAGCCGCACATTCAATTTGAATGGCGGCCACACATTAAGCTGCCCCTTGCCCTATAAATAACACCCCAAGCCACCCCTCTCAAGATACTTATTCATTGGAGGCGTGATCAAGAGAGGAGGCGAGTTCTAGCTCTTGAGGGCGAGAACAAAGAAGGCTTAGGCGAACACCTTCCATACCCTAGCCGCAAGCATCCTTCCTCCTTTCCTTTTGGCGTTTGGAGCTTGGCGGCTTGTCTTCTCTCCTCTTCCTCCTTGGCGCAACTTCTCTAGAAGGTAGCGCAAGTGAAGTGGTGATCTCCCCAAGGCTTGGATCTTCTTCCCAAGGCTAGCACCGGTCGTGGAAGAAGAGGACTTGAGCAATCCGTATGTGTGTGACTGCAAAGGGCGCACACTTGGGCGCCTACGTTGACATCGGCCTCACCTTGCATTAAGGTATTTTCTATCACATCGTGTCGACTCTCTCGCTTGACGATCTTCACTGGGTTTTTGGGACTGGTCTGTTTCGGAGATATTCTTCCGCTGTGCAATGTATTTGTGTCCATAAACCTCTGAAAAATTGTAAAATATCCCTGGGGTTTCCCAACAAGCACAACCACGACCAATTGCCTAGCGGAATACTCATTGCCAGCAGTGCAAGTGCAGGTGCCGGAATACGGCAGCGGCGGCGCAACCGCAGAGTTTGGTGGAGTAAATGGCGTTGTCGCTGACGAATGAACGATCCTACTTTCAAAACTGCGTTAGCAGCCGCCATTTTCGGGATGATGTTTGGATCCTCCCATTCTATCTAATTAGTTAATAGAGTAGCATTTGTCTTCTATCCCAATTTCTTCTCATTTGATTCTTGAACATGTGGTGTATGTTGTAAATAGTTTTAGCAAGGAAAAAGAAGGAATTTTTTTAGATATATTGATTGGTTTTTGCCTGATTCAAACATAGTTTATTTCTTAAATATTGACAAGTAATTGGATGGACATATGTGGGTAGATGGATGAGCAAGAAGGGAGATCGAGCAAATCTTTGGTGGACACATTGTTGATTGGTTTTTGTTGACCAATGTGCATAAATCTAGAGTATGAAGCTTCTAAAAATGGAAAATCGATTCTTCACAAACCGATTCACTTGACTCAGGCGGAAACATCAACTTTGATCTCATTCCATCCCCTTCTTAGAAAATCCACTTTTTTTCACCTTCCTCGCCTCTCTTCGGCGGCGGGATCCAAGTCCCAACTGGTCTTCACAAACCGATTCACTTGACTCAATGCTTTCGATCCCTTCTCTCTGGATCTGTGGGATCAGTTCCAGGATTTCCCCTTCGATGCCTTCTGCTCCCTAGTGGAGACGCGCCCCGCCGGCTTCATAGCCGACACCTCCGCCTTCGCTAACACCCGCATCGACTGGAAGGAAACGCTGGAGGCACACATCTTCATGGATGACCTCCCCGGGGTGAAGAAGGAGGAGGTGAAGGTGGAGGTGGAGGAAGGCCGGGTCCTCAGGATCAGCGGCGAATGCACCAAAGAGAAGGAAGCGAAGAACAATAAATGGCACCGCGTGGAGCGGAGCAGCGGCAAGTTCTTGCAGAGGTTCCGACTATCGGAAAACGCCAAGGTGGATCGGGTAAAGGCCGCCATGGAGAACGGTGTGCTCACTGTGACTGTACCCAAGGAAGAAGTGAAGAAGCCGGAGGTGAAATCCATCGAGATGCGTAAATTAACCAAATTTTCTGAAGAAGTTTGACTTTTAAACCAGAGTTAACGGAGAGTTAAGATTCCGTGTACATTGACAAGAAATCGTGAACGTTGACTCGATATTGAGATTAGTGTCTGTGCTTTTTGATTCGTGTACTGTAGATAAGGGCACCCAACTGCAGATGCGACAGTTGGGTACCCTTCTACCAAATTTTTTTTTTTTTTTTTTTT
>CM050437.1:75116458-75136698 GCA_027562315.1 Costus pulverulentus | reverse complement strand
GGGGGGGGGGGGCTTTAGAGCTCATTGAGGAGGAGAGGAATCGGCAGAAAGAGATGAACGGCTATGGAGGAACCGAATGAGAGAACTCTGCTGGTGACAACTTGTGCGACCAAAACTCACCGAGAACAAACTGCTCTACTCCTCTCTTCTCCAATTTTGAACCCTGCAGTGAACATTCCGATGAGGGTTGTGGCCGCCTCTCATCTTGTGCTCCGGTGGTGTGGGCGGTGAGGTTCGGAGCACCGTTCAATGTCGGATCCCTTTGCGAGCTTCTTGTTCTCCTCCACGTCATCTCCTTCTTTTCCCTCCACTATAGCATCAGCAAGTCCAGGCAGACGAATTACAGTGGATGATGAGCTCAAGCACACTCGTCCGACGAAGGGAGGGAATGGACACTCAGAAGACAAGGTATGGAAATGGCACCCGCGCTTTTGTTGGAAGAAAGGACGTGACATCCATTGCTTCGTTGCGAATGCGGAAGTTGATTCGACGCGTCGGTTTGATTTTTGGACTCAGATTCGGACACAGCATTGACTTCCCCTTTAATGCGAACGCAAACATGGAGTCGGTATTTCAGACGCGAGTGATGGTGATTTCGGATTTCGAATCCAGATTTGGACTGAGGTATATTTTCTCTATTTGTTTTCTATTAACATGGCTTTTTCCCTTGCCCTCTTTCCTTGGGCCGGATGAAGGTTAGAACACTTCACTTAGGCTGAGGAGCACGCATGTAGGTGCGTTCTTGCCGATCATGTTGAACCTACTAGAAACTGCTTATTTGTCCCCTGCATGGGACTTTAAAATAAATTTGAGTGCTACATGGCTAAGTAATTATTGTAATAATTTCGGGTTTCGAATACAGATTTGGACTGAGGTATATTTTCCCTATTTTTCTATTTGTTTTCTACTGACATGTCTTTTTCCCTCCCCCCCTCTTTCCTTGGGCCGGACGAAGGTTAGAACACTTCACTTAAGCTGAGGAGCACGCGTGTGGGTGCATTCCTTCCGGTTGCATTGAACCTGCTAGAACCTACTTATTTCCCCCCTGCATGGGACTTTAAAATAAAGTTGAGTGCTACATGGCTAAATAATTAATTAAGTGAACATTTTATATTATCTTAACACAGGGCATGACAGACGGGTTTTAGAGATGGTTAAACTGCTAAAGCTAAAATTTGAAAAAAAAAATGGAATAGGAAAATTGTGCTGTCAAACACGGACAAGATCTCCCAGCTTGAGGTAGCAGTGCGAGATGTGACTGCTCTCCCTAAGGAAACCTTGGTGGAGAAGCTAAAGAGCCTGCTGAGCACAACCACTGAGTTGAGCACTCATGTGGAGAATATCCTAGGGCATATGGAAATTTGTAAAACTCAGTTGGGTGAGTTGAAGCAAGAGGTTGCTTAGTAGCGCCGAGCGGCTGAGGCGAACATGGGTGTTGCCCTGCACCATAAAGTCCCTGAACCCGGGTCCTTTTCGGGGATCTAGAGCGCAAAAGAAGTGGAGAACTTCTTATGGGATATGAAAATGTATTTTCAATCAGCCTAGATTCCTATAGAAGAACAAGCCTTCATCTGCACAACGTACCTATCTAGAGACGTCAAGCTATGGTGGTGAACTCAAGCTACACCAACCCTGTTAGGGGAGCAACAGACTTACTAACTCTCTTGGGAAGAGTTCATGCCAGGGAACTCATTGTGGGTGGCAAGGGAGGCCCTGTTCAAACACAAGCACACAGAGAGCGTACGCGAGTACGTAAAGAGTTATATTGCCCTGATGCTAGAGATAGACGATATGGCTGAATAGGATTGGTTGTACCACTTCCTTGCTAGACTGTAACATTGGGCACAGACTGAATTATGTCGTCGAAAAGTTATGACCTTGAAGGAGGCAATGCTAGTAACCGATGGCCTAGTGGATCTTTGGGCGTTGGATGATGTGGTCCCGGTAGCTCCTAAGCGCCAATGAGGGATACTCTACCCGAGAGGGAAGAAACCCTTGGCGGTTAGGAAGCTAAATTTTAAAGCTTCAAGAGACAAGGAAGCCAGGGACCTGAGGCCAGCCACCCAAACATCAAAGCAAGCAACTACGCCGACATGCTATATCTATTGGGAACCTCATTTTATGAGGAACTGCCCCAATTGCAGCAAGATTACTGCTCTGATTGCCGATGAGGACAAAACTGAAGAAGTGGCCAGGAACCCTTTGGTCACTATTCCTAAGTTGCTGTGACTTGTATTTTGACTGTTGGATTGTTGTAGGGGCTTAGTGAAAGTCCCATATATTTTGACAATGCTTTTCGTTAATGTTTTGTAAACCCCTGCTCTATGCGAAATTGGGTGAATGCACTGATGTATCACGAACATTATCTTTTGCATTTATGAAAGTTTCCTTTTTTATCATAATATCTTGAATTGGATAAATGTAGATAAGTTAGCAGACTTTACAACTACTATTTTGTGGACAAAACATAGAGAGATAAAAGACTCTAAAACTGCTATTAAATATGGAAAGTTAGCAAACTTTAAAACTTCTATTCGTGGATAAAATGTGGAGAGTTAGCAAACTGTATAACTGCTATTTTGGGGTAGGAAGAAGGGACAATTATCATTAAAAAAATGATACCATCTAACTAAAATAAAAGATCCCTCTAGGGATGGCAATGAGGCGGGTCGAGGTCAGGTTTTACCATCCCCGACCCAACCCCAAACCTGATGGGTTTAGAAAACCCAACCCCACACCCGACTCCGCTAGGAAACCTGACCCCGACCGACCTAAAAAATAAGTATATGTTATAAATAATATTTTAACATTAATTTTTATTGTATATTCATAATATATAAATAAAAAATATTTTACATAAATTACATAATTATTTCTACATAAATAATAAAAATAATTAACAAAGCATCAAACTATTATAAATTTAGTAACTAGTTATAACTTAGAAGGGGTAAATTTGTTATTTTAATAATCGGGGCGGGTTCGGGGCAGGTACCTGAATTCCCATACCCGACCCCGGCCCGAGACCTAGTCCACTCAGGTTTTTCCCGTTGACTTCGGTTCAAATCTAGTCGGGGATGGGCTTTCTTGCCATCCCCAGATCCCTCTTCTTAGTTGTTAGTGTTGGCCAAAGGTTTTATTATCTTGGTCTTTAATCTATTCCAATTTGTTTTGATAATAACAAATCGCTTTACTAACATTATCTTTTGAGTATCTTATTTAGGTTGAAGATAGTAGATGATTTATGAAGTTCAAGCTGAAGTTCATTTCAACTTTCATCCACATTAAGAAGGAGATTGAACTCTTTTGGTGATCAAGACTTATTTCTCATAGTTTTATTTTTTATTCCTTAGATAAATGTAAAGTGCTTAAATTACTTCTTATTAGCTATCTCTTTCCACCAAAATTCCTTGAATACACCCTTGATCACCTTGTTTCCCAAAATTTATCTATATTATTGAATAAAAGATTTTATATTTTTAACCTTATTGTAGTATTTAACCCCAAAACCATATTTTTCCTTGCCAAAATTTTGTGAAACAAGTATATTTAGAAAGTAGACTTTCTAAGCTTGTGAATGATTCAAACGACACTCAATTCGGACTTCAAATGAGCTCAAACGAGCCAAAACAATTTGAACTAAATATACAGTCCAAACTAGGCTGAACCAAACTGGGCTGACTTGGCCCAAACAAACCAAAACCGAGCTTTTTTGACCTTCAATGTCTATTTTTTCAAATCTAACTATTTGTAACCTCGAAAACCATATAAAATATTCTCAAAAGCCCTAGAATCGTTTTAGATCGTCTTCTAAATCATTTGTGCCCTAAAGAGCTTCCTTTTCTCTTGGAATCTCAATGATAAACACTGTTGAAGATCTTGAAGCCTATAAATCTTTTTGAAGCCCTCATCATTCAAAAGATCTTTTTTAAAAGAGGAGTTCAAGCACTCTAGGAGAAATTCATCAAGAGGAGTCTTCACTTTGAATGAGCATTTCTTTCCCTTCTTGATTTGTGTTTTAGTTCTTGCATTGAATTTGTTGTATTTTACTAAGTGTTGGAGGTGCTCATGGAAGAGACATCATAGTTAGTTAGTTTATTTTACTTCTTGCATTTAGGGTTTAGGGAAGTGGTTCCCTTGGGAGAAGGGTTAAACCACTTAGTGTAAACCTCAATGAAAGAAGAAAATAAAACTAGTGGGGTGTTTGAAATCCTAGGTAGTGGATATAGGCATTGGGGCTGAATTACTATAAATCACTTGTTTGCATTGCATATTTGTGTTGCTTTGAATTTTATGCTTATAAATTAGTGGCATTAGTTGTTAGATAAATCTCATAAGTGTAGTTCTTCTTCATAACATAGTTTTATCTCAATTATTATAGTAATCTTCATTTTCTTTTATCTAGATTAAAAGAAAATCATAAAGTTACAAAAAAAAATTGCTCAACAAACAATTCACCCCCTCTTGTGTGTTAATTCCTTTTCATTTTGTATCAGAGCCAGGTTTATAGGTTTAACCTTAATTGTTTTTCTTATAGTTATTTATGGCTACTTTTGATGTATCATCTTCACATGTTGTAGGACACACTATATTTGTTGTCACAGACTACACCTATTGGAAATGTAGAATAAAAATTTTTCTTCAATCACTTGGATTAGATATTTGGGAGATGATTGAAAATAATTATAGATCACCCTCAACACTTAGTACTACTTGGTCTCAAGAAGAAAGAAAGTTACACATTTCTAATGCTAAAGCTATGATTGCTCTTTATTGTTCATTAAATAAAAATAAATTTAATCACATTTCTACATGTTCTAGTGCTCATGCAATTTGGCATATGCTTGAGGTAACTCATGAAGGTACCTCTCAAGTGAATGAATCTAGAATTAGTATGTTGATGCATGCTTATGAATTATTTAAAATGTCTCCTCATGAGGCTATTACCGATATGTATACAAGATTTACTAATATTACTAAAAGTCTCATTTCTCTTGGAAGGCCATTCAAAGAGGAAGATATGGTAAGAAAGATATTAAGATCATTACCTAAAGCTTAGGGGGCAAAGGTTATTGCAATTCAAGAAGTCAAAGATCTCTCAAAGTTAGCCATGGACCAACTTATTGGGTCTCTTATGACTCATGATATTCAAATGAAATCACATGTTGAAGATGAGAAATAGTCTAAAAAGAAATCTATTGCATTGAAGGCTACTCTTCAAGCTCCCTCAAGTGATGGAAGTGATGATGAGAGGAGATTGCATTCTTAGCAAAAAGATTCAAGAAATTTCTTATGAGAAAGGGTAACAAGAAGAAATTCTCAAATGATGACTTGACATGTTTTGAGTGCAATAAACCGAGACACATTAAGAGAGATTGTTTACTTTTGAAGGCTTCAAATGTTAAAGATAAAAAAGAAGAGTGATGATATGCATTTATATATTATTTTTAATATGCTTTTACCATCAATTATCTCTCTTTTCTATCATGTTTTTACTCATTTTGGCTTAAATTCTTGTTATTGTTCAGAATCTTCACCCCTCTTCGGTTTTCTCATAGTGCAGAGAAAAATGACTAATTTTTTATGGATTTTAAAAGATCCAAGTGCATAAATGGATTCCAAACGTCGAGACGAAGTCACCCACCAAATTTCATACGAATCAGAGCTAGTTTGAAAATTACACTCCACCCATGATTTTCGTCACAACCATAATTTCTTCAATGCTTTTTGATGTTTTTCTTAGAAAGAATTACGGTCTGCCCATGATTTTTATCACGGCCATAATTTTCCTAGATTCTTGTGACAATATTCACAGAAAGAATTATGGCAGGGGTGTGATTTCTGTCATGACCGTAATTCTATCTGCCAAACTCGAGTTTGACCCCATTTCCTGCCCGATTTGGCTCATTTTCGAACTAAATTTTGGGGAAAACCTAATTGAAAGGTGGGGAACTATATAATCTAGCAAAGGAGTGATTATTGGGGCTTTTTGGCAAGGATTTAATGTGAATTTGGCGAAGGGGCGAAACCTAGGGTGACTAGCGGCAATCTTCGTTTTCTCGCCGGAAATGCTTCATTTTTTCGGCCAGCTGGCGTCGATCTTCATTAGGAAGCCTTATATATCATCTTCCTTGTCGATTCTATTATTATTTTGCCAATTGTAATAAAAAAATATGGATTTCTATTGTTAAACATCTAAGAATATGTTAGCGTAAACATTGTTTCGGTATTAGGGCGTAGCCCTCTGCGATTTATAGTTTAATTAATGATTTTTATCTAATTGAAGCTTTACTCGTGCTTGATCTGATTATTGCTGTGTTTATTCCATGTTTATTACTAGTCATAATTTACATGTTTTAGACGTTACATGAAGTACTGAAAGGTGAAGTGCGACGTCGGATCTATAGTTTTCATACAGGTCGATTTGATCATAAAAGTAGTTCGAATTGATATGAGAGATTTTATAGATTTGTTAAGAATCATTGGGTCTATCTCGAGTTAATAACCATGAAAGTAGTCTGGTGGAAAGAATTATAGTCGTGATGGTGATCACGGCCTTGCTGTAATCTTGTCATCAAAATCTGTCGCAAGAGGTCCGAGAGAATTACAGCCGTGATAGAGATCACAGGTAGATCGTAATCTTCTTGGTGAAAAATGTCGAAAAGTGCTAAAGAAAGCATGGTTGTGATGGGAATCACAAGCAAGCCATGATCTTCTTAGCCACTCCACCAATTTTGCACCAAGGGAGTTATGGCCTCGATGAATATCACAGGCAGGCCATAATTTCTTCTAAAGTCTTCCCAGGAATTACGGCCATGATGGAAATCGTGGGCAGGCCATAATTTCTAAACATGCTCTAATTTGTATGAAATTTATTAGACAGCTTCATCTTGACATGTGGTATCCATTTTTGCACTCAAATCCTTCAAAATCCATCAATAATTAGTCATTTTCCCCTGAAATATAACAAAAGTGAAGTGGGGTGAAAATTCCAAACAATAACAAGAGTTTAAGCCAAAATGAGTAAAAACATGATAGAAAAGGGAGATATTTGGTGGTAAAAGCATACTAAAAATACTATATAAATACATGACATCACATATTTGTAGGGGGAGTAGATACTCTATGTTTACTATATGCTCTTTCTTGGCATAGTTTGTCATTATCAAAAAGGGGGAGATTGTTGGCCCAAGGTTATATTATCTTGGTTTTTAATCTATTTGAATATGTTTTGATAATAACAAACCACTTTACTACCATTATCTTTTGAGTATTTTATTTAGGTTGAAGATAGTGGATGATTTATGAAGTTCAAGCTCAAGTTCATTTCAACTTTCATCCACATTAAGAAGGAGATTGAACTCTTATGGTGATCAAGACTTATTTCCCATAGTTTTATTTTTTATTCCTTAGATAAATGTAAAGTACTTAAAGTACTTCTTATTTGATAGCTCTTTCCACCAAAATTCTTTGAATGCATCCTTGATCAACTTGTTTCCCAAAAATTACCCATATCATTGAACCAAAGCTTTTATATTTTTAACCTTACTGTAGTATTTAACCCTAAAACCATACTTTTCCTTGCCAAAATTTTATGTAACTGGTATATTTAGAAAGTAGACTTTCTATGTTTTCTAACGATTCAAATGACACTCAATTCGGACTTCGAATGAGCTCAAACGAGCCAAATCAATTTGAACCAAATATGCAGTCCGAATATGGCCAAACTGAATCTGGCTGAATTGGCCCAAACCGAGATTTTTCGACCTCCAACGTTTATTTATTCAAATCTAGCCCTTTGTAACCTCAAAAAATCATATAAAAACATTCTCAAAAGCCCTAGAATCTTTTTAGTTGATTTTCTAAACCATTTGTGCCCTAAAGAGTTTCCTTTTCTCTTAAAATCTCAATGATAAACTATCTTGAAGATCTTAAAGCCTAGAAATCTTTTTGAAGTTCTCATCATTCAAAAGAGCCTTTTTAAAAGAGGAGTTCAAGTACTCTAAGAGAAATTCATCAAGAGGAGTATTGGCTTTGAATGAGTATTTTTCCCTCTTTATTTGTGTTTTAGTTCTTGCATTGAATTTGTTGTATTTTACTAAGTGTTAGAGGTGCGCTTGGAAGTGTTGGGAAACCCCAGGGATATTTTATAATTTTTCAGAGATAGACATTACAAATTATATTGCACAGCGGAAGAATATCCCCGAAATAGGCCTGTCCCAAAAACCTAGTGAAGATCGTCAAGTGAGGGGGTCGAGACGATGTGATAGGAAATACCTAGAGAAAGAGAATACTGATGTCGAGGTAGGCGCCCAAGCATTCGCCCTCTGCAGTCTCACACACATGGATTCCTTGAGCTTTCTTCTTCCACGCCCGGTGCTAGCCTCAGGAAGATGATCTAGGCCTTAGGAGATCCTCTTGATCACTTGCGCCAACCACCAAGAAGAAGTGGCGCCGAGGGAAGAAGAAGAGGAAGGAGCCGCTATTGGTGTATATGCCCTAGGACCTAGTTTTGGTCCATCTTTGTACTACTTAACTTTGATACTTATATATCATTCTGGCATTGTCGTTATCACTGTTTGTCTACATCTGTGATTATATACTTACATGATAATGTCCCTAGAGACAGATTGGATATGTGCTCAAATAGTTGTCCCTAGTCGATGTGCCTGAGTGGATATGAGACAGCTCTGGTACTTGTGAGACTAGTATATGGGCTGGTTAGGCACGAGGTGCTAACGCAGACATATGGGTATATCAGTAGTGGATATACTGGACAGACCCACTGTAAGGCAATGACTTGGTGTCATGAGTTATCCTCACAAATGATAGGAGATGAATTTATCCCTTGACTTGAGGTCATTGGCCATTCTATATGGTTATGGACATACTTTGATACAACCTAACACCTCGCCGTAGTTGGGAGGTAATAACGGTTGTCATTGAGCATGTCACGACCCATATGAGAAGGTCAATGGACAGACAAAGAATTTGCCGCTTCCTAAGGGAAGCTTGATATCCATGGAGCTCCTCTATGGTTCTATGACTGAAAGTGTATGGCCATACCCAGGTGAGAACCTGATTTAGTCATGACCATGTGATTGAGTGAAAACAAGTGATGACACACTTGTCTAATCGGATATCAGTTCGGCAAAGAGACTATAATATATCTGTACCTAGTCGCGATGATGGGGATGTTGATGTCGATATCCATTCCAATGACCTGGGTAGCAGCGATGCACTGCTAGGTGCCACTCACTGCTTGTGCTGACCTTTGGGTACCACTGCCAGTCTTATGATCGACATTGATACTTGAGTTCTCGTATTGATCGGAAAGTCTTATGATCGAGTTATTGGATAACTCGGATCTATTTGGGAGATTTCATCAGCGCCAATGGGCCTGATGAGCTGGAAGAGTTATTGGAGCCAAACTTCATTTTTGGCAGGTTGACCCGTATTTGACCATGGTTGGTCACATTTGGATTAGGGTTGCATTGGATTGGATCCAAGTGCTTAATCAACCCATGTAATGAAGTTTGGGCTAGCTCATTATCCAATGAGGCCCAATAACAAGTTATCATGAAGAGGCAATGGGCTAATAGGGTATAATGAGGAGAAAACTTCTCCCTGAGGCGCCTATGGGCATAATGGGGAGAAGTTGGCAAAGTTGCTTCATTAAGGAAGCAATTTGCACCTCCCCCTTGCTCCTTTGATGGTATGAATGCCTTTAAGGCATGTCTTGGGCTGATATGGTGCTTGGGTAATTATGGATAGATTGAAAGAGGTTTATGATAAAGTCTTGGAGACTTTCCTTGCCTCAAACCCTCTCATCCTAACCACACACTTGTCATGATCCTAGCCCTTGCCCAAACCGCCTCTTGCTCTATAAAAGTAACCCTAGCCGCCCCTCTCTGTGGTTGAATTCCTTGGAGGTGTGTGCAACATCAAGAGGGGCGAAAGCAAGGGCTCAAGTGTTGGCACAACATCAAGAGGGATAAGTGCTTGGCGGCAATCTCCTCTCCTTGCTTCATAATTGGCGCATCTTCCTTGAAGGTGGCGCATGCTTTGAAGAAGGAGAACAAGGCTTGGATCTTCTTCCCGAGGCTAGCACCGGGCGTGGAAGAAGAGGACTCAAGGCATCCGTGTGTGTGAGACCGCAGAGGGCGCACACTTGGGCGCCTACTTCGACATCGACCTCATCTTGCTTTAAGGTATTTTCTATCTCATCGTGTCGACTCCCTCGCATGCGATCTTCACTAGGTTTTTGGGACTAGCTCAATTCGGGGATATTGCTTCCACTGTGCAATGTATTTGTGTGATGTCTATCTCTGAAAATTGTAAAATATCCCCGGGGTTTACCAACAGCCGCAAGCCTTCTTGCTCCTTTGCGCCAAGGCAAGGAAAGGAGGAAGGAGGAAGAATCTTGTTGTGCCCTTTGATGGAAGAAGGAGAGCTCCAAGCTCTCAAGTTGTCGCCCCTCTGTGCCTCCACGCCTCCAAGATATTAGTCCACAAGAAGGGGCGGCAAGGGGTCTCTTTTATAGAACTTAGAGGCGGTTAGAGGAGATGGAAAGTGTGGGCGATTAGGGCTTGATTTAGGGAGATTATCCAATCAAATTATTTGATCAAATCCCTAGTACCATATGCGCATAATTGCCTAAGCAAGCTCATGCCATATGCACCCACATCAGCCCATATGAGGCAATAGATTCATGCATGTGCAATGACAAGGTCAAGCCATCATGAATCCTTGCCTAAATTGGCTTGGGCAAAAATCCTACTTGAATTAGGATTCTAATTAAGTAAATAATCAGCCCCACTTGCTTAAATCACATCTCAATTAATATCTTATGTGATTAGATCAGATTCTAAATCAAATCAATCACAAGAAGATACCTAATTAAGAAGCATGTGCCACTCCTAATCCAATTTGGAGTCTTCATGTGCCAGTTTGATAATATTCTCCCCATTATACCTTTTAAGCCTCTTAGCTCTTCATTACATCTTATTAGCAAACCCAACTAATCAATGGGCCTTGCCTAAAGTCCATTATGCATGTTAACCAAGCTATTGGATCCAATCCAAATTAACCCAAGGTCAAATGAGCCTAACCATGGTTAATTTGGTTAATATGCCAAAAATGGAAGTTGGCTCCAATAAGTTTCTTCTATCTCATCAAACCCATTGGCGTTGACGAAATCTCCCAAATAGATATGAGTATCCAATAACTTGATCTAAAGGCTACCCGATCAATATGAGAACTCGAGTATCAAGGTGTGCAACCTTGTAGGTTCCTCTGACATTGACAGTGCTGACCTAAGGTCACCACAAGCAGTGAGTGGCACCTAGCAGTGCATCTCTGCTACCCAAGTCTTCAGAATAGATATCAACATCGACATCCCCATCATCGCAACTAGGTACAGATGAATTACAGTCTCTTTGCCGAACTAATATCCGATTGGATAAGTGTGTCACAACTTATTTTCGCCCAACCTCATGGTTATGACTAAATCAAGTTTTCACCTATGTATGGCCACACACTTTCAGTCATTAAACCATAGTGGAGCTCCATGGATATCAAGCTTCCTCCAGGAAGGGGCAAATCCTTTGTCTGTGCATTGATCTTCTCATATGGATCGTTGCATGCTTAATGACAACCGTTATGACCTCGCAACTATGGCGAGGTGTTAGATTGTTTCAAGCATGTTCCTAACCATATAGAAGAATCAATGACCTCAAGCCAAGGGATCAATGCATCTCCTATCACTTGTGAGGATAACTTATGACACCAAGTTATTGCCTCACAGCAGGTCGTTCTAATATATCCACCATTGATATACCCATATATCTGTGTTAGCACCTCGTGCCTAACCAGGCCATATACCAGTCTCTCAAGTACCATAATTGTCCCATATCTACTAAGGTACATTGACTGGGGATAATAGTTTGAGCACAGATCCAATCTGTCTCCAGGGACATTATCATGTAAGTACACAATTGCAGATGTAGACAAACATTGATAATGACAATGCAAGAATGATTTATAAATATCAGAGTGAAGTAGTACAAAAATGAACCAAAACTAGGTCTCAGGGCATATACAATCAAGGGGATTATACCCCATGTCCCAAAAAGATGTGTAAGCTAGCATGGTAGAGGAATTACAATAAATCATAGTTTAGAATGATCAGAAATCATAGAGAAAGGGTATAAGTTACAAAACAGGGCTATAATGAAAATTACAGATCGTAATTTTGTGAGTGAATAGTGCCGACGCCCGCTCTTTCGTTGATTTCTCCTCTAATCGACCTCCTTTTGCTTTGAAACTTCTGGGGTATCCTTTCCTCCTCCAAGCGAAGCTTCCTTGTGAAAATCGCGGCCTGAGGTGGCCTCTACGCCTCTCGGCGCGAGGCCGAACCCTAATGATGCCTCTCTTGATTTCTCTCTGAATAGTGGATAACAATTAAGGCTTTTGCTCTCCTCATCTTCTCCTCATTGAGATGAGTTTATAGCTTCTTTTGGATCTCAATTTGGTGTTCTATAGCTCGAGAAATCATCTTCGCAAGTTTCTAGCAGAAGAATCGAGCAACTGGGCTGAAATTACGGTATCATAATTTTCATTACGGCAGTGCCGTAATTTCTTTCTGTATATTTCTAGGTGGAAATTATGGTAGTGTAATATTTATTATGGCACTGTCATAACTTTGCTTCTGTGCTTTCTGGGGCAGAAATTACGGTATCATAAAATTTATTACACCCGGGGGTGTAATTTTTCAAAGTTGCTCCGATTTGCATGAAAATTGACAGGCGGCTTCGTCTCGATGTCTGGAATCCATTGATGTGTTTAAATCTTTCAAAATCCATCAAAATGTGGCACTTTTTACCTAAAAATTATCAAAAATAAGAAATGGTGTAGATTCCGCAATATTTGACAAATAGGGCTTAAAAACAAGCAAAAGAGTATAAATATGACACAAAAAGACCAAAGAAATGACACAAAATATACTATGAATTTTGGTGTCATCAAACACATAGGGCTCAAACTTTGTTTGTCCTCAAGCATAAATAGAATGAAGAACAATGCTAAGTATGAAAAATATGCTCTTTTATGAAAAATAAATTTCTAAAATATAAAATATTCCACTAATTTCTTGCACAAAATTTCAGATAAATACATCGTCCTCGAAATTTATCGTTAAGATTCACAACTTAATCAAATAAAATTTTGCAACTCGCATAATAAACAGAATCTCAGTCTCATGAATTCACCCAAGTTTCAGTTTAAATCTATCATACCTTTGTTTACTGGAATAGGATATCCTAAATCTTTTTCAAAATCTTTCTCTTCATTTTGTTTATATTGATGACATGTACCCACATAGATACACACTTTTTATTTGGACTTCAACTCTTGTCTTCGGTACCACTGCCAATTTTACACAGTGCCAAGTAGAGGAGTCATCTTCTTTTTCTTCTTTTTTTCCTTTTTTTTTACAGACTTCAACTCATATCTTCGGTACCACTGTCAATTTTTCACAGTGCCAAGTAGGGGAGTCTCTTTCTCTTTTTGGATCTTGGATTCTTTCTTTCCAACAAATAGTAAGATAAACTAAACATCAACTAGGTCAATCAATTGACATCAATTCAAAAATTACACTCATATGCGCATTTTATTCAAGAAAGATGTTTCACTTTTAGATTGCATTCATCAAGCAATACATCTACCCAAAAACTATATGCATCAATCAATGAAGAATTTCAACAAGTAGATATATATTGAAGAAATAAATTCAACATAATAGGTATATCTCCATCACAGGCATATGCATAAACATTCATCATAGAAAAATCCACCCTTCTTATTACATGGATTCAAGTCATAAAAAATTTAAACATCAAAAATGTCAGTATCAATGCAAAAGGTGTGAATCCTCAAACTTATACAATCATAGTCAAAAGTGTAAAATGATAGATTTAAGCAACCACATCGAATAGAAATCTCGATGAGTGATACAATCATAGAAAATAGCAAAAGAAATCAGGTAGCAATACCATACAATCATACCGAATAAGATCACTAGAAAGTGCAAACAATACTCACGAAATATTATAGCAAACTCAATCATTGTCCGGGGTGTAGCGTCAGGGCAGATGCGGCTGGGTCCAAAGATGTGCCTTTTGAAAATTTACTTGCACAATTTTAAATACATAAGGCTCAGATCAAAAAATAGTATCTTACTTTAAAAATAATAAAAATAATTTTCTCAAAGGAAAATCAGAGATATCGCTGGAGGTCCAAAGAAGGTGCTGGTGGAAAAGAGTTGATAGGGGCGAGAAGCAGAGGTGGAACAAATGCTAGCTGAAAAGCTGCAAGCAATGATGGTTCCGACAGTATAATGATGATGAGTAGTCTCCAGTGGCCAGTTGGAGATTGCAGTCCTGGAGGCAAAGTCGTCGGCTGGTGGGCGGCCAGAGATGATGCTGCACAGATGAAAAAAATCATAGTCAATAATAAAGATCTTGCTGCAGAAATATATAAGATCAATGGAAAAAGAGGCATCAGAAGAAGTAAGAGGTTGCTGGTGGTAGAATCCAGTGTCGATGACTGGAAATTGTGGTGTCAGAGGCAGATGCAGTGGTGGTGGCTAGGCTGGCTAGAGGTGCTGCAAATCTGGAGAAGAAGTTGTAGACAGCTAATAATGCAGAGACGGGAACAGAGGCTGATGGCACTTAGAAGCAGAAAGTGCTAGCTGGATGAAATCAGAGTGCTAGCGGCAGAGGTGAAGTCTGAGTCAGCTGGGAAGAGATGTGCAGCTTCTGGTAGCAATTTGAAGACAAAGAGCTGCTGATGTTGATGAAAAGCAGTGCAGCTTATTGATTCAGTTACAAAAAGTAGCTATACCCAAGAATAAGATTTAATGATCCATAAAGAAAATAAACAAAGCCAAAAGGTAGAATAAAACTTGTTCTTTCTGGGCGTATGAAAATTAAAGGATCAAAATCTGTCAGGAATTTAGGGAATTAACAGAAAGAAGGCTACTCAGATTTCTAAATGAAAAACTGCACAGAAATTAATTAGTTACCAAAAGTTGCCACATGTTATAGGATGGTCTATGGACTTTAAAATTCAATAAAAATATCCAAATGATAGTAAAAGATGAATACTTCATGTTCGTGCCTAAGATCAAAAATTTTACCACTCCAGTTTCTTAAAATGGCTGTGAGAAAACACCTAATCTAATAAGCAGAATGCAGTCTAAAATTACGGGTGTGAAAATCATTACGGCAGTGCCGTAATTTGAAAAAAAAATTGGCTCAAAAATATGATGGAATTACGGCACCGTAAAAATGGTTACGGCACTACTGTAAAACTCAAAAAACTTTCTGTTCAAAAATTACCCCAAATTACGGCCTGTAAAATTTCTTACGGTAGTGCCGTAAAACGCTCAAAAGTTTCTAGTCAAAAATGGTCCGAAATTACGGTACCGTGGAAATGATTACGGCAGTGCCGTATTTTTCGCAAAATTTGATTTTTCCTGCAAAAAGAGAAGAAAAATTATTTCAAAAAATAAAAAAAGAAACTAAACTAAGGTAAGAGTGCTTGGGTTGCCTCCCAAGAAGCGCTAATTTTTAGGTCTATAGCTTGACCAAAACCCAAATATCATGGTGAAGCAGGTGGATCAGTACCATAGTAAATAGCATACAATTTTCTACATGTTCTTTATCCTAGAAGTTTAGCCACTAATCCAAACATCCAAAATTTCATGTAAATCAAGATCGACATGGTTTTCTCAAATATGCAGAAATCAAAACCAATAGGACTTTGATCAAAAGATACAAGTATTGATCATCAAAATAGTCTTTCTGTCTTACATTAGATTCCTCAATAAAGCATAAATTTTCAAATAAATCAGCAAATTGAACAGTAGTTATGGGCAAAACTTCATAGTGAGATTCATCAATTTTTATAATATTCAAATCTTTTTCCAGTTCTTCATGTCCATTATCAAATAATTTATCAATTTCAAAGTTATCAACAAAATCAGAGTGAGATTTTTCTAAATCAGTTTCCTCATATCATTCATCAGATTTAACGATAAATAATATATCGTCAAAAGAATCAACTTCATAACTATCACTAGAATGAAGAGGGGATTTTTCAAAATCATTTTCCTCAAACTTTTCCACAAATAATTTATTAGATGAATCAATTTCAAAGTTATCAAAATCAGAGTGAGATTTATTAATGTTCACATAAGACTCAATTTCAAAACAATCAAAATCAGAGGGGGACTTTTCTAAATCAATTTCCTCAGTTTCTAAATCAAACTCAAATAAACAAGCTTGTTGTGCTATCTAGGTTTCTAGCATTTCAGAATGAGCACTCATATTATCCATCCTAGAATTCATATCTTTAAAGGTCTCATGTGACTCCTCACTTTGTTTCATGAACTTTTCAAAGCAATCATCATAAAGAGAAGATTGGTGATTTTCCCATCTAGAATTATATTGATCATCTTGATACCATGGTGAATTGGGGGAATTTAAAATTGAAAATCAGAAGTATAATGATCAAAACATCCACAAATATGACATCTAATAGAAGAATAAGATGTCCTAACAGGGTGCATATAAGAGTCTAATTTTAATTTATCTGCAAAAGTGCACAATGAATCATCTTCATACTTACCTTGTGGCATATATACCTCACCTCTTTTAGTTGCCCATGAGTTGTGATTAAAAGACATATCTTCAATTCAAAGCTTTTCTACACAACTAAAAAATTGTTATCTCAAAGTTCACATGAAATAAAATATATCAAGATCTAAGACTCTTGCGTATAAACAAATAGAAGAATAGTGTAAACTAAGAATTTTCAGAATAGAAACAGAAAGATTATCCAACACCAATCAATTAGAATTTTTTTTTATTTTTGTCAAAATATAAAAAACAGAAAACACATGTGAATTTAAATTTTCAGAAGTCACAGTTCTATCACAACTTGTGAAAATCCAAAACCTGCGAAAATAGAAAACAAAGTTAAATCTAAAACAAGCAAACTTAGTCTAGCAATACTAATAACTATTTTGATATTAACAAAAGTAAGGTCCCTGGCAATAGTGCCAAAAACTTGTTGGTGTCCGCAAGTGCACGAAATATTTGAGAGAGATACTAGGACTAGGGTTTCATCCACCTTAATTTCCATGACTAGATATGAATAGATATTCATCAATCAAATTTTATTATGATAAAGATATAATTTACTTCATAAATAAATCATTTCGCTCTCGCGCGGACAATTTATAAATAACTAATCCTCACTCATGCATGATCTATTCAATGTTAGATATAAGTAAATCATTAACAAAGAACTCAAGGATCACTCTCGTGCATTCGAATTCTAAGTCAATCATCTCAAGTGGAAACTCAAGGATCACTTTCGTGCATTCGAATCTCAACACAGGTTCTACTTATGGTTCTCCAACTATCCGATACTTGATCTCTCACAGTATCATCATGTTTATTATATTAGCTCAATCCTAAATTTAGATTATTGAAATGGCATTGTACTTCTAAAATTGATAAATAAGAACAAACCTAATTTCTTATAATGAGTTCCTAACATTCAATTTTAGGGTTCCAAGTTCTCAAGCAAATCACCTATCGGTCCATATCGCGAAAACTCTAAAACATGCTACCAATATGAATCTTTGGAGAATTAAAGGCATTCATCACATAAGTAAAATTATCGTAGTAAAGTTATCATGACGAAATAAGGATTATCTAGCCATATAAAATCAAGGGGATTACACACCCCATGTCCCAAAAAGATGTCAAAGCTTGCACGGTAGAGGAATTACAATAAATCATAATTTATAATGATTAAAAATCAAAGAGAAAGGGTAGAAGTTACAAAGCAGGGTTGTAATGAAAATCACAGCTTGTAATTTTGAGAGTGAACAGTGCCGGCGCCCGCTCTTTCATTGATTTTTCCTCTGATCGACCTCCTTTCGCTCTGAAACTTCTGGGGTATCCTCTCCTCCTCCAGGCGAAGCTTCCTTGTGAAAATCGCAGCCTGAGGTGGCCTCTACGCCTCTCAGCGCGAGGCTAAACTCTAAGGTTGCCTCTCTTGATTTCTCTCTGAATAGTGGATAAAAATTAGGGCTTTTGCTCTCCTCGTCTTCTCCTCATTGAGATGAGTTTATAGCTTCTTTTGGAAATCAATTTGGTGGTCTATAGCTCGAGAAATCGTCTTCGCAAGTTTTCAGCGGAAGAATCGGGCAACTGGGCTGAAATTACGGTACCATAATTTTCATTACGGCAGTGCCGTAATTTCTTTCTGTATATTTCTGGGTAGAAATTATGGTAGTGTAATATTTATTACCGCACTGCCGTAATTTTGCTTCTGTGCTTTCTGGGGCAGAAATTATGATATCATAATATTTATTACACCCGGGGGTGTAATTTTTTAAACTTGGTCCGATTTGCATGAAAATTGACAGACGGCTTCGTCTCGACGTCTGGAATCTATTGGTGTGTTCAAATCTTTCAAAATCCATCAAAATATGATACTTTTTACCTAAAAATCATCAAAAACAAGAAATGGTGTAGATTCCCAATATTTGACAAATATGGCTTAAAAACAAGCAAAAGAGCATAAATATAACACAAAATATACTATGAATTTTGGTGTCATCGAAGTCTTCATGCGCCAGTTTGGTAATATTCTCCCCATTATATCCTTTAAGCCTCTTAGCTCTTTATTACAACTTATTAGCAAGCCCAACTAAGCAATGGGCCTAGCCCAAAGTCCATTATGCATATTAACCAAGCAATTGGATCCAATCCAAATTAACCCAAGGTCAAATAAGCCTAACCATGGTTAATTTAGTTAATATGCCAAAAATGGAAGTTGGCACTAATAAGTTTTTTCCATCTCATTAGGCCTATTGGCGCTAACGAAATCTCCCAAATAGATCCGAATTATCCAATAACTCGATCTAAAGGCTACCCGATCAATACGAGAACTCAAGTATGAAGGTGCGTGACCCTGTAGGTTCCTCTGATGTTGGCAGTGCAGACCTAAGGTCACCACAAGCAGTGAGTGGCACCTAGTAGTGCATTGCTGCTACCCACGTCTTCGGAATGGATATCGACATCGACATCCCCATCATCGCAACTAGGTACAGATGTATTACACTCTCTTTGCTGAACTGATATCCGATTGGACAAGTGTGTCACCACTTGTTTTCACCCAATCTCATGGTTATGACTAAATCAGGTTCTCACTTGGGTATGGCCACACACTTTCAGTCATAGAACCATAGTGGAGCTCCATGGATATCAAGCTTCCTCTAGGAAGGGGCAAATCCTTTGTCTGTGCATTGACCTTCTTATATGGGTCGTTGCATGCTTAATGACAACTGTTATGACCTCCCAACTACGGCGAGACGTTAGGTTGTATCAAAGCATGTTCCTAACCATATAGAAGAATCAATAACCTCAAGTCAAGGGATCAATGCATCTCCTATCACTTGTGAGGATAACTCCTGACACCAAGTTATTGCCTCACAGCGGGTCGGTCCAGTATATCCACCACTGATATACCCATATGTCTGCGTTAGCACCTCGTGCCTAACCAGCACATATACCAGTCTCTCAAGTACCATAACTGTCTCATATCCACTAAGGTACATTGACTGGGGACAATAGTTTGAGCATAGATCCAATTTGTCTCCAGGGATATTATTATGTAAGTACATAATCGCAGATGTAGACAAACATTGATAATGACAATGCAAGAATGATATATAAATATCAGAGTGAAGTAGTACAAAAATGGACCAAAATTAGGTCTCAGGGCATATACACCAACAGGAAGAGACCTCATAGTTATTTAGTTTATTATACTTCTTGCATTTAGGATTTAGGGAAGTGGTTCCCTTGGGAGAAGGGTGAAACCATTTCGTGTAAACCTCAATTAGAAAAGAAAATACAACTAGTGAGGTGTTTAAAATCCTAGGTAGTTGATGTAGGCGTTGGGGCCGAACCACTATAAATCACTTGTTTGTATTGCTTATTTGTGTTGCTTTGAATTTCATGCTTAAAAATTAATGACATTAGTTGTTAGCTATATCTCATAAGTGTAGTTCTTCTTTATAACATAGCTTTATCTCAATTATTATAGTTGTCTTTATTCTCTTTTATCTAGATTGAAATAAAATCATAAAGTTACAAAAA
>CM050437.1:75069120-75116358 GCA_027562315.1 Costus pulverulentus | reverse complement strand
GTGTTAATTCATTTTCATTTAGTTCAACTGAGTCAATCTTACATAAGAGGATGCTTTATGTAAGGAAAAACTTAGAAGGACAACAAGGAGGTTCCGTGTGTACACAGTAAAAGCTAAGTTTCTCTTTATAAGAGGATGCCTTTATGAGTGGAAGACTTTGGGACAACATATAAAACATGAGGCTAGTTACGTTATTGTCTTATAGAGGTGGTATGGGACACTTACATAGAGAACATAGAGATAGACTTAGACATAACCAAATTGGATAAAACAAATTGAGAATCACCTAAGGACGACGAGATGATCAAAAATCCTAGAGATGCGTGAGGTTAAGGATTCGAGCGATTAGTCTCGATCGCAAATCTTGTCGAACCCCTTTCTTGCAATTCAATTGGAATTTTCTGAGTCAGATGGCATATTTTTGTATCGCTACCCATTTGGGCTTTCGAATTGAGTTCGAACTCAAACCTCACTTTAAAGTTTGCCAAGGATGACGAATACCTCAGGAGGGGGAATATGTGTGGCCCATGGCCTATTGGACCTAGCCTGATCAACTAGGCCATTGACTAGGTCAAAATCGGCACAAAACTCAAATCAAAGAAAGTGATTTGGGACAGAACTCACCTCGACCGATGCCTTGGACGAAGGCGACAACACCAGCTCTTGCCGACGGCTTGAGGTCACGAATGAACCAAGGGAGCTGACGCCAGTCAATGAAGTGATGCCAAATGTTGATTCCTGGCAGACGAGGTGATGGCACGTGTGAAGTCGATGAAGTAGCGATCAGCAGACGACATTTGGAGATCTGGCGTGCGAAGCCTCAATCCCATCGGCATCAGACGGTAGCAATGTCTCGTCAGGCACCAGCATCCAGTTGCATTACCACCAGCATGCCCGCAGCCACATGGAGCCATTACAGTGGAGTCGGCAGGGCAATGTAGCCATGTGGATAAGGGGTAGCAGATGCAAGCGTCAGCTACACGCGAGCTTGGTGAAGAAATGAGGTGATGGCAATCGAACTCCTGGGCTGGCACTTGGGGTGTACATTCGGTATTTACCGATACCGAATATACCGAACCGAATTTACCAATTTAAAATTTACCAAAAATTTTAATACCGATACCGAACCGAATAAACAATTTACCGATTATCTACCGAACCAAATTTACCGAATAATTTTCGGTAAATTCGGTAAATTACCGATTTACTTATTTAAATTATTTAATTCCTATAAATATAATAATATTTTTATTTTTACCAATTAAACTACCAAACCGAATTATTTTACCGAACCGAATATACGGAATATACGGAATATACCGAATTTACCAATTAACCGAGTAAATGGGTAATGTGTAAATAGGTAAACGGATAAAATCGAGTATATAAAGCTTAATCGGTAAAATCGGTTATTTATCGAACCGAAAAAAATTAACCGATACCAATACCGATACCAATTTAATTGAACCGAAATTACTGAACTGATTGGTAAATCGGTAAATACCGAATTTACCGATCCGAATGTACCGCCCTAGCTGGCACACGTAGTTGGGGGGAAAACAAGTAGTTGGGGGGAAAACAACGTCGCATGGCATTCGCCGATCTTCACGTGAGGAGAACGCAATCACCGAAACAGATCTCGAGAAAATCAGGCAGAGATCTAGTTGGGTATGGTGCTCCGTCTGACCTCTGACATCATGTGCGCAGATGCGTGCTTGGAACAAGGATATGAGCGGAGGGGAGGCGTCGTGAGTCTTCCTATAAAGAGTGGGCAGAGAGCTCATCGAGGAGGAGAGGAATCGACGGAAAGAGATGAACGGCTATGGAGGAACCGAACGAGAGGATTCTGCCAACAAAAACTCGTGCGATCAGAACTCGCCAAGAACAAACTACTCTGCCTTCTCTTCCTCTCTTCTCCATTTTGGGACCCAGCGGTGAACACTGAGGGTTGTGGCCACCTCTCGTCCTGTGCTCTAGTGATGCGGGTGGTGAGGTTCGGTGCACCGTTCGATGTCGGATCCCTTTGCAAGATTCTCGTCCTCCTCCGCGTCATCTCCTTCTTCTCCCTCCAACGCAGCGTCGGCAAGTCTAGGCAGATGATTTCTAGTGGATGACGAGCTCGAGCACGCTTGTCTGATGAAGGGAGGGAACAAACGCTTAGATGACAAGGTAAGGAAGCGGCACCCGTGTGTTCGTCAGAAGAAAGGACATGATGGTGTCGCTTTAAGAGTAGTATTTTTCATAAGATCTAACGATCAAGGATTGATGGTGTCATAAACTGATATGAAATAGGTAATTTAGGAGAATCCCATAATCTCAAAGGCACATGAAGGCGAACAAACATATCACATCTCAAAACCATAGAAAACCATCCGTTACAAACGCATACATAAAATAATGCCAAACATTTATGTGCTTACTTCTCGACTTTTACTTTTTACTTATTTAGTCATCGTCGTCGTCGTCGTGATTGGAAGTGTCGGGCTCCTCGCAGGCCGGCGAGGTGAAGTAGAAGGGCCCCATCGTGTACTTTACCAGTCCAGCGTGCACCAAGGTGGGGTGGTGCGGCTTCACCCCGTTCTTTCCGCCGCCGAAGTTGGTCATCACGTTGCAAGCAGCGTCCGTCGACGACGCCAACCGCACCGTGCAGTCCTCCGGCTTCATCGTCCGCCCGCACGCCTGCTTGTTCAGCAGCAGGTCGAACTCACCCTTGTCGTCGGTGACGTCGCTGGCGTGGTACACCGCCCGCCGCCGCGAATCCAAACATGTCACCGCCACCACGGCGCCTGCAATTAGACTAATCAATTATTCCGTTCTATAGAATTAATGAATCACGAATAATGTACCTTTGAGGGGTTTGCCATTCATCCATTCGTGCCAGGCGTCGTTGCAGTCCTGGCAGAGGACCTTGCCGCCAATGTGCACGATGTTCACGTCCTCGTAACTCCGCCGGCCATCGATCACTACGCTCAACATCAAGAAGGCTGCTGCCAGCATCGCGGCATTGACAACCCGAACATTCCCCATCTGAATTAGTTAATTTCTGGATGGAGACTAGTTTACTCATCTTTATAAGGGAAGAGGTGAACGTGACGACGACTAATTATTATGAAGGTAGAGAGTAGACGTGGATGCCATTTTGGAGCGGAGGAGCGGCTCGTTGAAGATGAAGTCACTCTATGTATTATATTATTAATTAAAATTTTGGCCTGCACGTATTCCATTCTCTTCTTGATTTCCGTTGACCTGTCAGGAAATAACTAATGCATTTTTGCAGTAGGAAATTAAATTTGAAGCCATAGCTCTTAAAAGAAATTTGGAAGACTACTTGCCCCTCTGAATGGGTTTGTGCATTGTAATAAGTTGATTCATATATGAAAATTAACATGTCAAAAGGGGAACGATGATAAATGGGAAGCTACCTCTTTTTAATCTCAAACAATCTTTTCTTAAGTCTTTGCTTTTTCAATTCTTTTGTTGTATTTTAAATTACTTAGAATTCCATCTGTGCAACTTTTTCTTCTATATATTATGTACATACCTATTTTCATAATCACCTTCTACATACATAATAAAAAGAAACATTGCATTATCCTACATAATGTTGCTTAAACATCCGTGTCAAAGTCAATCCTGACTAAGTTTAACGCATCAGACTTGGAGCCCTTAAACAACTCCATATTCCCCCAAGGAGCATGTTCACATCTTATGGATGGATTTTTAGGGCATTAGACACCATATTGTCTTGATATTTTCCTAACTTTATGTGATAGTAGTTCGATAGGCTCATACATTGTCACATCCATTCACCAAACTAATAATAGCTTCCTGACCTACTTACTCAAATGTTGCTGAATGCAAAAGATGATATCTACCCTTATGATCATGTCATAGGGAGAGAACGTGTAGCTCGTATTATACAGTGTATTTTAACCATGAGGAATAATAGGTTCAAGGCACCCTTGTATCCACCGTCATCAAGTTTAATACCCAAACTCCAACTAGGAAGATTATCCTAGTCTCCAAAAAATGTAAAATTTATGAACAAGTTAGTTGATATATCTTAGTCGACACAATACCCAAACTCCAACGGATTTCTTCATTCACTCTTAGGTTGTATTTCTTTAGATGAAAAACTAGAAGAAAAAAATAAAAAACATATTAAATCTAGTAGTATTTTTTATCTAGATTTAATATGTTTTCCACTCTTTTCTCTCTATTTAGCGTCAAAAGGTGCAACAAGTTGTGTCATGCCCCAAATGGGCGCGCTAACCCAATCAAAATTAACTATTTACTCATAGCACCACAATACAACCACAGGATAGCAAGTTCCATGTAAAACTATAAAATAAATCCACATTTATAATAACTCAACTAGTATAACGGCAAACCACTATATAATGATAATATCATTATATTAATTATACACCGCTACTATCTAGAAGTACCAATGGGCAATGTCGATCTAGCTCAGTCATGGGCCCACCTAAGCCCGCCTCTATATGTGTCCTGCTTGGCTCGGCGTGGTTTGAAATGGCCCATGCCGGGCACAACACAACACAAATTTAGCTCGGCGCAACATTGCACATGACATGACTAGGCCAGGGCAAGTATGACACAATAATTTTTTGGCTCAAGTCAACATAGCACAACTGGCACAGCCTGGAATAAAATAAAGAATAAAAAAATCAAAAATTCAAAAGTTTAAAAATTCAAAAATTTCAAAACAATACAAAAACAGACTAATCCATAAAAATATTTAAAAATAGGGGGAAAAGAAAACAAATGAAAAGGGGAAATCAAGAAAACGAATGAAAAATTCAAAATAAAAGCAAATCAAAAAATAAAAAAAATAAATGATATGAAACAATATTATAATAATTTGCACGAGTTTTTAGATAATATTTTTATTATTTATTTTAGAAAAAAATTGGGAGCCTTGAAGTTGAACGCATGAACACATCTATTATAAAATATAATAAAATTAGATTAGAAATTTTAAATTCAAAAGCTTATTTATTATATAAAGACACCACTTAAAACCTTAAATCATATATTTAAGCCTGATCATGCAATTAATTAAAAACAAACTTAATTAAACTACATATTTATAAATTATATAATATCACTTAAACCAACTATCATTATAGTGGGCAAAGGTGGGTTAACTTATAGCCATGTTGCATATTACCATAGTGGAAGATGTGTAAGCACAACATTCAGTATACTTCTTCTATATGCTGTATCATCTCCAAGCATATCATGCACACCACGCTAATAATTCTATCTCCTTTTTCAACACTGAAAAAGTCACTTAATTCTAGGACATTGTCAAAGCCCTACATTTGGCTTTGGTCTAGTTCAAAACACTTCTCTACCTCATCATTAAGAGTGTCGTTGTCATTCGCATTGTCATCAAATTGAAAGTCCTCGACTGTAACTCGATCCAAACCAGAGAGGGTAGAGGGAATCTAAAATTAGTTTTTTTTTTTATCTTGGTTAGATATACAGAGAGAGCGTTTTTTAGACCTAAATACATTGATGCGTATGATTCAGTGAACATACTCGATAATACTTAAAACCATGATTCACCACTATTTAGCGTCGAATAAAATTAAGATGGACATGTAGAAGATTAGGCATCAAGAATCTAGTAGAATGATATTAATCTCTAATCTCATATTATGTAATATTTTTCTCTCAGCCTCATGCTCCACCCATGGTATAATTATGAAAATAATTGAAATTCAAAAGATTAAGAGGAATTCAAGCAAAATTAACTGGAACTAAATTTTTTTGTGTGGAAACAATAAGGAGCCATGGGGGATTTATAAGGATGAGTTGAGTTTAAATTTATAAATTTATTCTTTTTTTTTTACTTTTTAAGATAGTAAAATAGTAAATTTATAAATATCATATATTTGTACTCTTATTTTTAAATTTTAAATATACTTTATAAGGGCAAATAGGTAAAAAAATATATTTAAAATTTGAATTGGGTGGTTAAATTTAAAATTTATAAAATTGAAGCATTGAATTAGGTCATGCTATGCCAAGCCCGACACACTAGACCCTCAACCCAACACGGCATGAGTCGTGCCTCGTGCTACCCATGGCACATTGACCACCAAGTCAGGCTCGACCCATGTCATGCTAGTGTAGTCCATAGGCCACCCTACTTGTTGGCAACCTCTATTACTATTGGTACAGAAACCAAAACTAGGTAATTAGAACTAAGATCAAAACAATTTTGATTGGTCAAAAATACTAACACAAGGATTTAAATAACCTAATCACTTAGAAATACCACAACATAAGTAATAGTATCAACCCAAGATATCAAATGCAACATTGGTCAACACCAAACATCAATACTTATCTAATCAAGTGCCAACAATATCCACAAGATTTAGGTGGCCTCTACTTCTAACAATCGCTAGCATGAGGAGTAATTTCTTTACTTAGAGGCAAAACAATAGGAGTTAACCCAAATGGCTAGGTAGGAATCACAAGATATATATATGTATCAAATAACCAAACTAAAACAATCTATCATGCACAGAGAATAACTCAACATGGTGATAACCAGCATCAAAATATGATAACATAAATGTCATGCAATCAAGAGTAATGACTATATAATTGCATCATTATGAGCTCGCAAAGTTTTAAAGAGTGTTTTCATTTTTACTCATACAATGAAACAATGATAACCACTTTTCTTTCTCATTTATTTTATCTCTCATGACTGTCTATGGAACTTTGATTGACTTAATTGTGGGAGCGAAGACATCTCCAGTAACTTCGATGACAGCATTAATTCCGATGACTTGGATAGTAGTGATGCACTACTAGGTGCCACTCACTACTTGTGATGATTAGGTCATCACTGCTAACATCTGAGGAACATACAGTATCGCACACCTAGACGCTAAATATTCTATATTGATCGGATAGCCTCAGATTGAATCTATGGATGGTTCGGATCTATTTGAGAGTATTGTTCATCACATATGCATGTTATGAGTTTAGGGGATCCTTATAGACTTTAGTGATCAAGTTGACCCCGGTTGACCTTAGATGACCACTTTTGACACTGGTTGACAAAGTCTTATTCAACGGGTCAAAACTCGGGTTAGCATCGAATTGATTCGGTGGCTTAATAACTTGATCTACATGCGCCCACAAGCTTTAGTCGCCTATTTAAATATTATATTCACATGTATTAATTAATTCATGACTTAAGTTGTGAGGGCCACGACTTAAATCTCAAAATTATTATTTTGAATATTTATATTATGACTTAAGTTGATAGGGCCCGCACGTTTGAAATCTATAAAAGAGGGGCTAGGGTGGGCGCATATCACATATATTCTCTCTTGGTTGAAGCCCTAGCCACCTAGACCTCTCTCCCTCCTCTAACCCTAGCTGCCACCTTCCTTCTCCTTGGCACCTCTCTCTTGTGGTGATCCTCATTAGTGATTAGCCCCTTGCTTTGGCACAAGGTGAAGGTGTTGAAGATCAGCCCCCTTGGCACAACTTCAAGGAGGTTGGCGCAATTGAGGTGGAGCACTCCCTTGGAGTGGATCTCTTCTCCCGAAGCTAGCACATGCGTGAAGTAGAGGAATCTTGAGGCAGATCGTGTGTGCACGAGAGTAGAGGACAAGCACTTGCGTGTCTCCATCGTCGTCATCCACAACCTCAGAATTGCTAATAAGGTATATACCCTATCACATCTGTTGTCCCTCTTGTAAGACGGTCCTTGTTGAATTAGGAATCTCATTTCGGGCTTGCTTCCACTATGTTTTTATTTTTTTTAAAAAAAAATATCTTGGGGATTCCGAACAGTGGTATTAGAACCAACCTACAAGATACACGTGGTGTATAGATTTTTCTAGCATGCGCCATGTCATAAAAAAATTTTCAAAAATTATATGCCATAGTTTATGTGTACAAAAATTGTAGGTTTGTTATTTCTCGCATCTCATGTTATTATGTGATTTTTGATTTCTACACATTAGGGATAGACCCTATGTGTGAGAATTAATTTCTCCCCACACTCATGGGATAGACCCATGGTGTGGGACTTATATGGATTATATGGGATAGACCCACACTCATGCACTTGCGGCCGCATTAGTCATCAAATGTCTTGTGATGCTTGTTTGACCAGGACCAAGATTAGCCCTTCTTCAACAACTCTATTAGAGGTGAGCATGCTCAGCATGAATACCCTTTGATAACTCTTCGATAATAGTTCACGAACCGAATGAATGATGTTAGTCCAATGACTTTGGTTGGTTTGGACCAATTCATCATATTCTTGACTTTGGCATTATCTATTCGAATCTATCCACCACCAATTTGATGCCCTAGGAAAAGGATCTCCTCTTGGGAAAGTAACAATTCTCCAGCTTGAGGTAGAGTATTATTCCTCAAGATCTCAAAGATGATATGGAGATGTTGGACATGTTCTTCGAGTATCTAGCTATAGAGCATGATATCATCTAAATAGACCACCACAAATTTGTCAAGATGGTCTTTGAAGAGTTGGTTCATCATTATACAAAATGTGGCTAGTGCATTGGTTAATTCGAATGGCATGACCAAGAACTCGAATGAGCCATATCCGGTCACACAAGCCATCTTTGTGATGTCCTCCTCTACAACTCGCATTTGCCAATATCTCGACCTTAAGTTGAGTTTTAAGAAGTACTTTGCCTTGCCTAACTAATCAAACCAGTCCACAATGAGCGGGACAAGATACCTATTTTGCATGGTTACTTTATTTAGTGCTCAATAATCAACACATAGTCGCAAGATCCCATCTTGCTTCTTCTAAAAGAGCACTAGCGCACTAAGGGGTGACTTAGAGCTCCAAATGAGTCCACCCTCTAAAAGTTCATTGAGCTGCTTCCTTTATTTTGCCAACTCAGTTAGAGCAAGTTAGTATGGCAATCGAACTAGTGGTTTGGTTCCAAGTTCAAGCTTGATCCAATGATCCATGTCTTACCGTGGAGGTAGCTTTTTTTAGCAATTTTGATGGCATCATGTCCTCAAACTACTTGAGGAATCTCTTCATCTCCGCGGGGGGGTGGGGGGGGGGGGGGGGGGGGGGGGGGGGGGGGTTTAAGATCTGGTCTCGTCTATTGGATTCTCCAACTTCATTATTGTAACCATGGTGTATTTATTGGACTTTTTTCTTTAATTGCATGGCTGAGAGTAATTTCTTCCTATCTTTAGGTGCTTAATACACCGTCCAGACTATGCAAAGATTCTTGTCACCCATCAAATAAATGGTGTCTAGGAATGCCATTTGTACTGCCTGTGTCGATCGAAGGAACTCCAACCCTAAAATAACTTCAAAATCATCTAACGGTACCACCATGAGTGTGGTTCTTCCTCTCTAATCACCAACTTTTATTGGGATGTTCGTGGCTACACCGCACTTTATCTCTGAGTTCACTGCCTTAACTTGATTTCAATTATTCTCTAGTCTAAAATTTAACTTAGTGGTTTCTTCCTTAGAAATGAAATTATGACTTTCTCCATAATCAACCATCATTTTGACTCAATGTCCATTGAGTCGGATCTCAATGTACATCAACTCATTAAGACATGTTGATTGTTTGCTCTTTGATCTAGACTCTCTCACTTGAGCCTTGATCTAAGTGAGAGTCACACTGCACCCATCATAGGATGTCTTGGCTATTCCTCCTATGATGAATCACCATATTCGCTAGAAGATGGATTTGCATTTTGCCCTTCCTCTTTTAGTCCATGGAAGATCTCTCCATCACCATAGCGTGAAGGGTTTGTCTCTAACGATAATATTTCAACCAATATTTTTCTCCACATGGAAAGCACTTGTTGGGTTTCCTTTGACTAAAGTTTCTATATGGTTCGCTGTGATTGGGACTCCATTGTTAGGTTCATTGATTCTCGTCAATTGGTTATTTTCCCTTTGACTAATAGCTTCGTGAAGGTTGAGTAAGTCTTCCCCTCTCAATCTTATATGGTGTTTGGTAGTTAGTGGGTCTCTCCATGGTAACTTGCGCTGATTTTAAGCATGTACATATCGTTGATGTAACTCTAGTCGTGTCCATGGTTTAGAAAGTAACACATCTTATTGTCTTCAGACATATTATAGTTATCAAGCATCAACATCAAGAATTGCTTCATGTACTCTTTGATTGAGACCATATGTCAAAGATTTTGTAACTTTCATCAAGCCATGCAACTAACATTATTAGGCATAGATTGGATATTTAATTCTCTTTTGAAATCCTTCCATGACTCAAGAGTTGAGCCATTTTTGACCCAAGTGTGCCACTAGAGCTTTGCATGCCGCTATGGTCACCTTGATATCTTTAGTCTATTCAAGTGACCATGAAAAATTACTCCATGTTAACGAGGAAATTCTCTAAGTCTTTGGCATCCCTGGCGCCATCATAGCAGTGAGGTTTTGGGATTTTTATGGGTGGATTATGGTGGGGTCGACCGATTTCTCTACTCACTTGTATGACCTTCATGAGCATAGCTATTTGTGCCCTCATGTCCTCCACCTGCTGATGAAGCAGCTTCATGGGTGTCATTAACGATTCAGTTGATGGATTCATCCATCGATTGTTGCTTCCTTCTAGAAATGCAAGATGACAAAGGAATCCTCCATCACTTGTAGTTTCGCCTCTAACTCAGTAAAGCGCACATTCCTAGTCTGTGTCTAATCCCCCAGCTCCTTTGGGATGGCTTCCACTATAGAGCTACAACCTGCATCATGTTTTGAATGCTTCACCATCGTCTCACCTATTTGTACTCCTCTAATACCAACAATCACAAGTGTACATTTGATGTTGTACCCTATGCGGTCTACCACCCTGTGCGGCTTCGAGTGATAGTTAACATATTTGAAAAGAATCTATAATGTGTAGAAAGGCGATTGGTTAAAATGGACATTATGGACCCCATAACGAATTTACTTAAATGTGGAAAAAAAATTACAATACTATATACTAGGACCTATGGTCACAAAGGAAGAAGATAGGGAAGCTTCAATTTTATAAGATTTAATTTAACCCAACACGTTTATCCCTCATGTAATATTTAGATATCACTAAGTATCCCACATGAGCATAAGGCTTTTAGAGGCCTTAGATAGACTACTTTTATACATTTCTAGCCATATATACCCTAGGATTTACATAATAAAATACTTGTTGGTTCTCATGTAGCTCCGATACATAACTATACTCTACTCATGTAATAGGCTAACTATTCACTAAAAATGCAAGAAAAATACAAAAATTTGTTAGGATTAACTTCAGTGGGATATTGCACTAAACACTTGGTGGTAGAACCCTAACAACAGAGCCAAATGGGCACTATGAAATATTAACCTTTTGTTTTATTGTGTGCCCTTGCTGTATATGGTATAATGTGAAAATGGTCTATAATATATTTTGTTTGCAACTATAAAATGTTAGATCTATAACCTATGGATATACAAGGGCAAAATTACAATCTTAGCTATTTCTAAAGATTAGCAAAGCAAATAATATACTTTTATTTTTTAAAAAAATATGAAACCCTCAACTATATGGGTATTATCTTATAGGCTAGTTCGGGCAATGACTCTATTTTAATGCACTCTTGACAACACTATGAAACTTCATATAAGCTCTCAACACAAAATCTCTATGTCAACCACAAATGAGTAATAGTTCAATCTTTACTACTTGCTATTAAATCTAAGGCATTAGTATTATTGATATTCAAAGCAAAAATATGTGATATTTTTGAGAGCCGTAATGCAACCGTGCTACTATTATCAAACTCTATGCTAACAAAGTCGTCTACCTTGCAATATCAAGGTATGATAGACACTTTTCAATATAGTGGTAAGACACTTTTAAGTAAAATTCTACTCTCTCTTATGACTATCATTATGGTTATAATCTCCATCAAACTAAAAATGACTGATGGTGTTATAACATATATTACATTGTTGTCATCTTTTTCTTTTTTTTCTTTTGGAGCTTTAATTTAATTATTTTTTAGTTTCTATTATATCAAATCATCTTGAAAAGTTCTAGTATGATACCGATTCTTATATTTATATTGACTTGTGACTATTCCCCCTTGAGTCTTATCTCTAGAATATAAGATTGAATTGTTTTATTCTTTTCTACTATCAATGATGGTGCCAAAATTATCTAAAAGAAAAAGTTTTTCAATCACCCTTCAACTCACAACCTTCTAAAATTTATTCAAATGTAGTAAAAGTATTTTATTAATTCAACTAATTTTGATTTAACTACTATCTAATTATGAAAATATGCCCTCATTTAACCATCCTCTTATACAATTTCTCCTTGCATTTAAGCCAATAGGCTCAAGTCCCGTAAGAGGTGTTATAAATAAGGATTGGATTAATTCACTGTTTCTCATGATGATATACTATTTTATGATTGTCCTTAGGCAATTTTGGTCGTTCTTCTCATGTGGTTTTGACACCCTTTCATTGTTTTAAATATACGTAATCCTCCATCACAAACTTCTATATACCATAATTGGGAAGATTGTAGTTTCATCATCATCTTGATGATGAACTCATCATCTTACATTTACACTAATATCTTTTGTTGAAATTAAGCATGATTTAATGTACAACATAGATTATATTTGGGGTTGTTGTTTAATAGCTTTTGCTACCACACATAGTAAAAAAAAAAAAAAAATCTATTATAGGAAGTCCTCTAAATTTAATATATTTTTTATTCATTTCACCGTAAATTCTATCCAAAAGAACATAGCTACGCTACATCCTCGAAATCTCTCTATTTTTGCAAGACATCTCTTGTGCCTACGTGAGCTCTACCCCCAATCACCTCACAAGCCCTTTCCCTTGCTCGTTGCAATTAAAGTTAACGGCTAGTAACGGTCAAAACTGTCACACTTTAATGTGTGACTATTTGTAACAATTGTGCATTAACTTGCAAAAATGCCTACAAATTAACTCCGAAAGGGCTAATTCATAATGTTTGGTATTAGCACACCATAATATTTGGGAATTAATGGGTTGGTGTTATACAAATAAATAAATGGTAAAAGTTAAAATTGAACCATACTAGCAATTAATGGGTTGATTGCATTTTCTATCCTTTCTATTGTAGATTTCATCTATATTTATTGCATTTTTCATCCTTTCCACTGTGAATTTCATCTATATTCATTGCATTTTTTATCCTTTCCACTGTGGATTCTATCCAATAGAACATAACCTAAAGATAGTTCCACTCAGGTTTAAGATCTCTTAATTTCTCGTTCAAATTTAGATCAAGAAGAAAGGGAAAGTTTATCTAAGAGAAAAGAGATTTGATATTATTCATTAAAGATGATTTCACTTGTATAAATTTTATTAATCATGTTTTAAAAAATATGAATTTGATTATTTATAAACAAGTAGTCAACCATCACATATGAATTAATCATGTTTTAGGTTCTGTTGGATGAAATCCACATTGAAAAAGATGAAAAATGCAATGAATCTAGATGATTTTATTTAAATTGATTGCATTTTTTATCCTTTCCATTGTAGATTCTATCTACATTTATTGTATTTTTCATCCTTTCCACTGTGGATTCTATCCAATAACATAACCTAAAGATAGTTCCACTCAGGTTTAAGATCTCTTAATTTCTCGTTCAAATTTAGATTAAGAAAGGGAAAGTTTATCTAAGAGAAAAGAGATTTGATATTATTCATTAAAGATGATTTCACTTGTATAAATTTCATTAATCATGTTTTAAAAAAAATATGAATTTGATTATTTATAAACAAGTAGTCAACCATCACATATGAATTAAAATTAGATGTAGTGAATGTGATTATACTTCAAGATTCCTTAAATAGGTATTTTTTTAGTACATTCTAAATTTCTTTAGTTATTTTATATTTTTTTATAAATTTTATATAAGTTATCACTTAAGCATGAGAGAATATGGAACCTACGTTGGCATTAAATCTCCTTTGGTGATTTAAAAGAGTTGTGGGGAGAGAAAGGAAGAAGGTTTTTTTTTAAAGCAACGGTTAGACATAAAAAAAATTAACTAGAGTTCTAATTATTTTTTTTTGCTAGATAGCATAGCTATATCTATTATTATTATTATTTTTTTGGCTTGAAGTGATCTTTTAAAGGAATTTTAATTTTAACATGAACAAGATGTTTCAGTATATACATTGAAGATTTCTTATTATGATAATTATTATAAATATTATTGGAATAATTAATTTATAATTTATGCATATCAAATTTATATTGTTCATTATGTACTTTATGTCCATTATGTATTATTATGTAGATTTTGTTTATTGTATATATTACGGCCATTGTGTGCATTATATTCATCATGTACAATATTTGTATGATGTGGAGATTTATAATAATTAAAAGTGCTCAATTTGTACAACATATTCAAAATATCCTTGTTGATGTAACATGATGATGTAATAATAAATCATAATAAAATTTATATACATGCAATTCTAAAAATATATATATATAATGAAGCATGTGTAAAAATATGGGTTTAGTTAATTTTCTTAATATATATAAATTATATTTCTAATTTATTAACAATTAATTTTTTTAGAACACTTCTCAAAATCTAGATGAGAGAAGGTTGCAAGAAAAGTAGATGAAGAAAAGTGCAAGAAAAATACAAAAAGGATAGGAGAGATAATTTTATTTTTCGGCTCTCATTGAGATTGGTTAAGACGCTTTCTCCCTCGACTCGATTATTCTTCTTTTGTTCATTATTCGATGCTTTGAAAAATTTCTAAATTCTTAGGTTGTGCAAATTATCAAAGCAACCAAACAAAAAAAACAATAAAATTATGATCAACCTTGAATTTAGTCTTAGTCAAATATCCAGAATAGTGACGAGTAATTTATAGTTATTTAGCTCTGGAGGCTTCAGACCAAACAAACGCCAAAAGAGATATTAACAAATTAATTTATTTAAAACCGAGCAAAAAAAAAAAAAATCAACAAATTAATTATTAATGTATGGATGGTTCTAGAAACGAGAGCAACGCAACAAAGCATTAGTTGCAGGATAGGATCTCCACAGGCCCCCCCACCGCGACAGGGACCGACCACCACTAATTACTGCCTCCAAATGTAGTAGGAGTATCCCTCCTCGGTCTTTTCCCCTCTTGTATGTATCATTTATTACCAGGGCCGCGCGCTTTGCCTTTGGGGCCATTAATGCCAAGCGCCTCTGCGCTGCAGTTTGAATCAGAATTCAGAATCAGAGCGAGGGGGGGCGCTCCGCACGACGACCAAACCCGACTCCATAACATTAGGGTTTCTAATTCTACGGCCTCCATGGAGGAGAATGGGGGTGCCAAGTTGAATCCCCGGTGCTACATGGACATCAGCATCGGCGGTGAGATGGAAGGCAGGATTGTGCTCCAACTCTTCGCTGATGTGGTGCCCAGGACTGCGGACAACTTTAGGGCACTCTGCACTGGGGAGAATGGCATTGGCCTGGCCACCGGTGTTCCACTGCACTTCAAGGTGCTACTTTCTCCTCTTTCTCTCTCTCTAATCCACCGCACTTCAAGGTGCTACTTTCTGGTCTCGTCTCTCTCTCTCTCTCCATCCATGCCCGCCGCCCCACATTTGCTTCTGCAGTTCCCTTTCCTTGTTGTCTGTTTACTCTTGGATGCTCCGAGATCACGGGCGAGAGACGCAGCCTTTGTGTCGGTTTGTGGATCGCGACCGCGGGGTATTCTTGTCTTTTATGTTGGGTGTGGGGGTCCTTGTTCTACCGTGGGTTTGTCAGTGGCAAGTTGGGGAATATACTTACCGACGATTTTCTTTTTTTCTTTTTTTTTTCTGTCCTCCTTTGCTTATTCACTTATTTTTTTGTCCTTTTACCGTTCATTTTGCTACTGGTTACATGATGGATTTTAGTAAGCGGTACTACGGAGATGCATCTCGCATTGCCTTTTTTTTTTTCCTCTACTGTGATATTGATATAAATACACAATAGCAGATGGTTTGAACTGTGTAGAAAGTGAAAGAGAAAAACCATAGTTATTTCGAGAATTTCATACTGTTACGTGTCCGTTTGGAGTATAATGCCCTCTAAAGTTCTATTATGTATGTAATAATTATTTGATATGCTCAGAAAATATCTTAGTAAATCTTTTAGGTTCATTTTGATTCTTAAATTATCTGTTACCCTTTATGTATCGTAGTAGCATCTCTGGCTACCTAGCAACGCCTCTTCCATATGCAGATTTCTCTTCTTTATCGTCAATTCATAGACATTAAACAATTTCCCGTTTGTGTACCTGGTGCAAGTTACGTTCGCCAACAATTACCTTCACTTGCTTTCTTATGGACAAGCCTGAAGTGCTTACTCCTTGTTACAGCGGACAATTGGAAGATTATACAACGACTTTGGCATGTTCTAATTTTTACGCCCAGTTTGAAGTTTTGAAGTCTATTAATTATACTACTTATGTTGTCCATCATGGGTGGTTTCCTTATTTAATATTAATGAGTAGTTCCTAACATTATTATTAATTGATGGTTATTTATTCCTCTTTATAAGTACTTCTACCATCGGGGTAGATTATGCCTATCTAATTTTACTTGTGTTTTTTTTTCTCAACTGTTGACATCATCATGTTTTCCCCTGTAAAGTATCCTCAATTTTGTTTTCAAATAAAAAATACGGGTCATAGAAAGTAAATTGATCCTAGCTAATTTTATCTTTAAAAGTTTTTCATATTGTAAACTCTTGCTCAATGCATGATATCATAAGACTTGCATAAAGAATGTACTTCATCTTTCCGTTTTGAAGTTTTGCACAGAATATGTTTGATGTTGGTCGTCTAACCAAGTTAGGTACTTGATATCCATCCTTGATTTCTATATGAGCACCCCCCAATGCTTCCATTTCAATATACTACTGACATCTTGTTCTTTACGTGGTTTTATAATTTCTTATATTGCAGACATGTTTTATCATCTTTTTACAAGGTAGTACATTTATTTTACATGTTTCCATCATCTTTTTTTCTTTTTTTTTTTTCAAATACAAAGAAATGAAAGTATACGATGAGATGTTCGTTTCTACTGATAAAAAATTGTTCAAACTTCTCTGTTAATATTTGTATTGATTCTTTTTTGTTTCATTTCAGGGTTCACGTTTTCATCGTGTAATTAAGGGTTTCATGATACAAGGAGGGGATATTTCTGCAGGTGACGGAACTGGAGGAGAATCCATTTATGGATTAAAATTTGAAGATGAGAACTTTGATCTGAAACATGAAAGAAAAGGAGTGTTATCAATGGCTAATTCCGGTCCTAACACAAATGGCTCTCAATTTTTTATTACTACCACCCGGACATCACATTTAGATGGAAAACATGTTGTATTTGGGAAGGTGCTTAAAGGCATGGGAGTGGTTCGTTCCATTGAGCACAGCCCTGTAGGTGAAGCAGATTGTCCAACTGTTGATGTTATAATTGCTGAATGTGGTGAACTTCCTGAGGGGGCCGATGATGGTGTAGCAAACTTCTTCAAGGATGACGACCTACATCCTGATTGGCCAAGTGATTTGGATGACAAGCCAACTGAGGTTTCTTGGTGGATAAATGCTGTAGACTCTGCAAAAGCATTTGGGAATGATTACTTCAAGGTAAAATTTGTTGAAATATGCTCTCCAATTTTTTTTTCTACAATTATTCTGCATTGAATTTTACTTTTGTGTTTATTCTGCTTCAGTTATTCTCAACTTGACATTTCTGGATTTCTGATCCTTTGTGCGAGTGCACAATATGCTTGTTGGTCTTCTAACTCTACACATTTATACTCAAGACATTATTCATTGAATCCATTTCTTGGAATTGTGCTGATTCAAATGTATGAACCTTTATGTCATACAGAAACAAGATTATAAGATGGCTCTTAGAAAGTACAGGAAGGCTTTGCGCTATTTAGATATCTGCTGGGAAAAGGAAGAGATTGATGAAGGCAAGAAACTTTCCCTCAAGAGTTCTATTCTGCTACGAAGTATGAACACAACATTGCTTAATTTCCTCTTTCCTTGTAACCTTTGCTTTTGCAGAGAAAAGTTCAATGTTGCGCAAGACAAAGTCAATTATTCTAACAAATAGTTCTGTAAGTTTTGTTTTTTTTTTTTGCATGCAAAATATTATTCGATTATAGAATGTTCAATGTATTAATTATGATTATGTTAGATTGTAGACTTGATTCAAAAAATCATAAATATGTAAATATGGTCCTTTCCAAATAGCTCATCTTTTGGAAGATTTGGTAATCCAATTAAATTCAATAAACTATCCAAACCATACGTCATGAGTTTGAAACCCATTATTATATAATTTCTAGCTATTTCTCTTATTATTCTATATCCATATGCGAAGCAACAAATTCTAATAAGACTGTGGATAAAGTTCTAATCTTTTGCTTCGGAAATTCATTTGTAGAGATCTTTGAAGTATATATTTGACTGAGATTTAGTTTTAGTAAGTATTCTAACAATTATGGTGCGTCAGGAGAAACAAAATATGAATGGTTGCCAATTATTTCTTCTGCTATCTAATAAGCTTAGATCCTGACTTTTTATTATATTTTGTTGCTACTTTGCTTTCAGTTCTATGAACCAATTGGTCTCCAATGGCTCATGTTACACCTCCTTAAGCAGTTAAAGATAAATAATCTAAATCCAAGAAGTGCGGTAGAAAACATGTCTTTTTATTAAACAACTCTAAGAAAACATATCCAATAGCAAAAAGGTGTACAACTATTTCAACTAGCTAACACTTTAACTTTTTAGGAATAACAAAATAACTAACAACTTAACTCTAACAACTATCTCATGGATTCTCTTGCCACCTGAAGCACTTCAAGCGTAAGTGTGCTTGCGGGGATTTGCCGGACGATCTAACTTCTCTTGAACTGCAACTGCATAAACATCCCTCACGGGTTAGCAAATAAATACTAAGCAAGCCTCTCCCCAGAAGAAAGGGTAGCCCCTTAGATACAAAGGAGGAAACGGGCAGTAAGTAAGAACAAGAACAGAGACAGTAAAACAAAAACAGTATAATAGGGTTGAAAATGAGATTAATAACTGTTTAAGAAAACTGTAGTACAAATGCATAAAGTGGTTAAACTGAGTTAACTGTGGATAAAAATCCATACTGATGAAAAATACAGAAACTGATATCAAACTATAAAACCACTGTGAGCAATACCTACTGGCTTATGGGGTCGTCACCCCGAATACACATAATAAGATAGTGAACCACACATCTTATATGGTGAATACACGCGCTACCATGTGCCACGAATCCCGATGCATGCTAACGTGGGACCCCGATCTGTCCACGTAGTGGATACTAACCCTGAAGGAAACTGGGTATGTGCTCAATAATAAAAGTACAACTGTATAAACCGATGTGCAGAATACTACATCAATAGAGTCAATTGGAATGAATATTATCAAAACTTATTTACAGAAATCTGGTTTGAGGTCTTACCTTTAAAAAACCAATAAACCGTTGTCAAACAATGCAAGCCGAGCAATGGGTCAATCACTTTGAAACATAAATTTGTACATGAACTCTATCAAATAAGATTCAAACTTAAAAACAGAGACCACCAACAGATAGAAAACGTCCCAAAACCTAGGGAACCAACCTTGGATCTAGTGAATCGGACTCAAAAGCCACTGAATCGGACTGGATTGTAGTGAACCGGTCATATTCACCCTGAACCAAACCAAACCGACACTTAAAACCTAAATTACACAAAATATACAAGTCATCTAAGGACACACAAGATACCATTGGATAGGCATTTTCATAAGCTTTCCAACGGCTACTTGAACCGGCCCAGCTTCGACCGAATCGGGGTCGAACCGGATGGAAAACCTATGTTGGGCCAGAATTAAAATTGAACCGCCCAAACTGTTGAACTGGTTCAAATCAATTCTAAACTCAACGAGCCGGGTTTATTTGAAATAAACCGCTGCCCAAAACCCTAAATCAGGCCGAACTGGCCGCTCGCCCGCACCGCCCCATCGCCACCGTGCAAGGCGGCCAGATTTGCGTCCGTCGCTTGCGCCGGCGAGCTCCTGAGAGCGCGTCGAGCGTCCGTTCACTTCCAGATTTCACCAGAAGACTTCTGCCGTCGCCGGGAAGCTCCTCAACCAGCTGCGGCGAGCTTTTGACGCCCGTTCGAAGCGCTCGCAGTAGCCGTAAGTATCGACGGTGGCGCCGCCGCCATCGACACCTCAAAACCTATCTAAATCTAAACCAAACTTCTCCAAAACTTCACAGAAGTATTCTTACCTTGCTACGAAGTTGAAACGTAGCCCAGAACAGAGGTATCGTTGTCGCTGGTTGCACGGAAGGCGAAAGCGGTTCCTCTTCGGCGAACTCCTTCAAGCTCTGATTTCCTTCTCCTGACGGCGCGTTGCGGCTCGAGAATCCTCTAGGTTTGACGACGAACTAGGGCGAACAGAAGCCCCCTAAAATAGATGCGAAGAGCGTCCAAAAATAGCGAGGTCGCGGCGGCGACTCAGTCACCGCGAAAGTTGGAGACGACGACGATTCAACTCGTCGCCCAAAACAAACCAAAACTCGAACCAAATAAAATACACGCGGTTTAATAATAAAATCACAAACTAGCTTAGCGGTTCGGCTGAGCCATCTCTTTAGGCGTGACGCGGGTTCGAGCCCCCGCGAGCGCAAATTTATTTTTTAACACTAAAACAATTTATTTTATATTTTATTTTTATGATGTAAAAAGTGAAGAAAACGTTGAGTAATAGTGTATGCAGAAAATAGTCATTAATCTGTCTGTTTATTTATTTTATCTAAATGTTATATTAATAATCTTTAGGAAAATATAAGTGTTAGCTATACTTGTAATGAATAATAGTGAATTAATATGAATAAATATTTTTAATTTTTTTTGACATGCTTATACAAGTATTTATGATAAATGTTGGAATTCTTTAATGAATATCAACATTAATATGAACAATGTAATACTGAATTAAATTATTTAAGCGCAGTGAATAAACACTATAAATATAGACCGCAATATTCGATTCATATCAACCAATTCGACAATCTCTATATCATTTGAATATGTGTGATTACTTTGATTGAATTAGAATGGGTTAAAAGAATAAGTTTTAATTCAGAAAAAAAAATTGAGAAAACAAGAAACACAAAATATTGTAATTGGATAAGGTTTTTCTTACATATTCTCCTATTTGAAATCTTTTTACAAAAATAATATCATTTGAAATAAAATAATTTAAATCTCAATAAATACCACAATAACAATCTTGATTTGTGTATTATTATTTTAATATTTAAGCATGTTACTTTAGAAACTCAATTATTTTTGCTAAAGTACTAACAGACTACAATTAACCATCCAATCTACATTTAATTATTTTCGTTTTGTTATTCCCACTAATTATTTACATGCAATATTATATTTTATAACTTTCATTTGTTTAACCATTTTGCAGATTTTTATGTATATCCATAATTTTACAATAAAATTATATATTTCACAAATTTGAGATTTTTTTTGTATTTATGTTATTTTTCAGCACGTCTTTGTTATTACTTAAACTTTGCATGTGGCACGTTTGAACTAGAAACATACATTTCTAACTTAACATTAAGGTACATCATCTACTTGGCAAACTGAACATTCTCTCTTAATTGCAACGCTTCAATTAGTGGACTGTGGGAATTTACTCATTGTGATCCTTTATGTGTGATTCTAAGCCTAATCTGCTTGGTTGGTGCTTACTGGACCGAGAGTTAATACCTTGATATATATGCATATGCATACATGTATTTGTGTATGTACATGTATATATGTAAATAGCCTAATATGGGTTCACAATAAACAACATCTTCACCATCAAGAGTGCATTAACTATCATGAGTGAGGACCCATATTAACTATCATGAAATCTTGTTTTGTAGCTGGTACAGTTATATCTTTTCTTAATTCATTATTTCATGAATTCCTAAAAAAAGTAGGTTTATCAAAATGAAAAAAAATATAATAACAACTAATTCAAACGATTAAATTAACGCTTTTTTGGACTCCCAAATATCCAACTGATCAATTAATTTCTTTGAATGCACTCCATTTTTCTTTGCCGTTGATGTTTTCCCAAAATTTTTTGTAGACCTCTTTGTGATAAGAGTCCCTTTTGTGCAATTCCAGATGTGAAGTAAGTCCTCGTATCTTATTGGTGAAACTAAATCTTTGAAATTCAACAGAACCTTTGTTTTCTTCTTGTGTTATAAGTAAAATGAATGAATTTTTGACCATAAAACTTGTTTCTCTTTTTTTTTTCCATGGATTTTACCGATCAAGAAATAATTATTATATTATGTTATGTTTCTGTTTATTTTTTTATTTTTTAATCTAACTTTAATCTAGTACACACAAAAATTTAGATTTATTGGTTTCCATTAGATTTATTCATTTCCATATAGCTTTTTATTTTTATTTGAATGGAGAACCAATGTAGGTGTTAAGTTCAACAATAATGATATCTTCCAACGTAGCAAAACTGGCTAGTATTCCACCGTTTGTAAGAGATATAAGAATTGATACATAAAATAACTTTTTATCTCATTGATAATAGTATGAAGCAGAAGATATTTTAGCCATTTGCATCAAGCTCAAACTTCCTTCTTGCATGCACACTCCTCGAGAAACACACACAGGGAGAGATTGATTAGTAGTATACTCGATCAAATGACTAATTTTCTCACCGACTATGGATCCCATACTATCGCCCATAAACTGAAAGTCCATAACGCTAATTGCTATGAATATACCATTTAGTTCACCTATGCCTAACCTATCTTTCTTTTATAAGAATTGATTCGATCTCTATAAGGTTCTTTCTGAATGAAATTCAATTGGGTCCATAGATACCATATGTTCATTTATAGGATCCCAAGTTCCAGGGACAATCGAAAGTTCAATTCTATCTGAAATGGTCATTTTCAAATGCTATCCACATTGTTCACAAATATTCATTTTTGACCTATTTTTTATAATTTAATCCATAACAATTTTTGCATTGAACCCATAAATGTTTTTATTTTTTATTTTTTTTACTTAGATTGGAAACATTGAAAATTTTCCTAGTTCTTATACTAGAACAACTACTCTCACTACCATTTATATTTTTAGTATAAATGAAATTATAAATGTAACGGTTACTTGTTGGTACAACTCAAAATAGAACTAGTAATACTTCAAAATGAAGATAACTATCAATGCTACTATTAATGTGATTATTCCAACTAGATTAAATATCATACATGTAATAGTAATAGTAGTGAATTTTTTTCTTAGATGCCCCATTCAAATTATATGTATATATGTATATGTGTATGCATATATGTACATATAATCATCAGAGTTTTAAATCTAATCTCGGTCTTTACTAGTGTATTGGTACAATCTTAGATTGCTTTGTATCAAAATTACATGATCATGACACATTACAAATATTTAAATGCAATATTGAATTCTATAATATTGTTGTAACACTAATATCAAAACATCATGTGAAGGTAATAGCAATAACATTTTTTTCTGATATTTTCACTCGTATAAATTAATTTAATTGAATAATTGTTTAGAATGTAAAATTGTGCAGAACTGTTGATATGTGTTAATCAAAGATCATGGCATTCCGATTTGTTCTAGCCCAAAATGAGATATTTGGAGTATTGACTTTATTAAATGAATAGGATTGGTCTACCAGGATGAGAAATAAAATAATCAAAAATAAAAATTAAAATCATAAAAGTAAGAGAAAAAGAAAACTAACTTTTTCATGTTTTTTTTAAAAAAACATGAACTATATAACTAAATTATTTGACAATTCTTGCCTTTTTCATGTATATAATCACTTCACTTAAAGCATACACAATGCTTGAGTAGTAGATGGCAAGAAGATAGTGACAAGACTTCCTCTCTTTACTCTTTTCTTTGCTGTCTTTTGCACTTTCTGTTTTCTGTCTATTTTCTACATTTCATAAAAAACATTGCTTTAAATGGTTTTTAATTATTGTTTAATTTCAAAACAATTCTTTTATATTTTTCTTATTTCTTAGTGATTGGAGTATTGTCCTCTTTGAATTTGTACAATTTTGAAAATTTTGAGTTCAGTAAGGATAATATGTTTGATTTATCGTGCACAAGATTGAATTCTTCTTGATAGATCCATAGCTAAATGTGTCGATTGAGATAGGCATCAACCAATTATGAAAAAACTTGAGTTATTATGAATGATTATTTTGATTTCTTGAAGATGATAGAATTTATTTCACACAATCTTGATCAAATTCGGTTGATCTAGATTGTTTGACATTGGACACTATGCTAACTATTAACAAACATTTTTTTGTATCTCAGGAAACTTTATTATCGTATTAGAAATCATTTATCAACATATAATCTTCAGAATTTGCATTTTTGGCATCAAGTTATCAACATATAATTTCTAGAAAAGAATACTTTTTAAAGCAAAATTATCAAGCGTGCATTGCATATATATATATATATTTAGTCATTGCACATACATTTTATTAGAATAATAAATTAGACCTATATATGTGGTTTGGTTCTAGTAAAATATGTTTATATTTTAACAATCTAAATTTAAAACAATTTAATAATGTAAGGGGAACAATTTATTTGTCAACAAGAAGTGTTCTTGCAAATCAAATTACGAAACTGAATGACGATAATATACATAATTTGTTGAATATTGACATTAATATTGTTTACATAAACCCCAGCCCAAGTCATTTCTATTTTCCAAGAAAAGATGCAATATTACTCAAGGTTAATTTTGTTGATACGAATACTTTTCGTTCTCTTCAATTTGTGGAATGACAGCCTTAATCATTTGTTGTATCATCCGACAAAGCGTCTTGCAATTTTGCGTTATCAGTTCATCTCAGCCCATCCTTTGCATTGAGCAATTAGATATTGTTCAGTGACTTTGCCCATATAGTCAAGGAATTCGGTCTTCAAAAGTGATTTAGTTCAATCCAATTGCATATATCTATGGATAAATCCTTAAAAAATTGTTTGTAATTGCATTTTACTTATTAATATCTTACAATAATAACTATACATTGTAAAATTAAATAAACACCACCTAATTACCACATTGTTTTTGATTGGCCAAATGTGTGAGAATAGTTACCATTTTACTTGTGATTTACTTTACATTATTTGTCATATTTATTTATTTTTATCATATTTAAAGTGATGTAGACTTCTTAAAAACTTAGATTGCCTAATTTTTTAAACGTGAACCAATATAGGTTATCTAGTGGTTTTCTATGATAATGCAGATTGATGTTCCCAGTAAAACCTGGATACCCTTGGAACTGGATTGAATTGGGTTTTCTTCATTTTATGCTAATTTTAACCAACTTACATGTAAAATTTAGCTTTCGATTCTGAAATCTCTGGTTACAAATCTGCAACAGTTGACTAATAATCAGGCTCCAATCACCATCTTCTTTGAGTCTCTTTCCTTCCATAGTTGTCAAGCTTCTCTGTCCTTTTGTACCCTTGGTCTTCTCATTTTTGCATCTTGAGCACTTTCCTAATGAAGATCATTGAAGATGCTTGTTGCTGAAGCTGTCTTGCTCCCTTCATGAGAATCCTCAACCTTTGATTGATGCTGATGGTTAATAAAGATTAAGCATGTTTGAAAGCTTTAAATCAATTATTATTACATAATATTCTTGTTTGTTCAGTCATGATTGTACGCTTTGTAAATTAACACACAAATGTTTCATTTTTTAAGCTGTTCAACTAATTGATGTTCGTTGGATGAACTTCCATGATTCTGAAGCATCTTTTTTTGTGAAATTTGGTGTTCATTCTAGAACACCAATTTGTTGGTGTAAAGAAAAAAACTTCTGTTAAGCTTAGATTCAAGCAGCATAACTTAGCTGTTACTTATTCTTCTATCTCTAAGGACCAACAAAATTACAAAGCACAATTCACAAAGTTGAACTTGTCTGTCCTCTCTATGTTTTCAGAAGAAATAATCTTCCCTTTGTTCCTCTGCTTTTTTTTTCTCTAGCAAAGCATGGCCTGAGCATGCTTGTTCTGCATTTTATTCGAAAGCATATTTCCACCAAATGCTTGCAAAGGACATGTGCACCAATGGCACTGTCTCTATCCAAACGAGTGGCAATTATATGCAGTGAGCCTTCTTATGCTTGGATGGGGAAAAATGGGTCAACTAAGCAAACGCTGAAACACTGCAGGCAGCCAATCGTTATCTGATTGTGTTTTCGTCCTGATTGGAGGTTACGGTATTGCTTGGAGCAAGAGAGTTCTCACTAGTGGTGGGCATCTAATTCTATTAACGTCATTGTTTGCCATCATTTTTGCGATCCAAGGAATAAAGAGATAAACGAACCATAGAATGGCATCGGTTACTGTTGATTGCCCATGTAATCTATTTGCATAAACTATACCCAACTTATTATCAGTTTCTCTGTTTCTATTCATTCCATGTCATCTTTTTATGGGATTTTCTTTTGGCCACTTCAAATTCTTTTAGTAGGTTTACATATGTTCCTCTGTCATCAGATAGTTTAAATTCTTGATATAATTGTGGTGGAATGAGTAGTGTTTCTTGACTTAAATAGATCCAATTCTGGACAAGATTGAAACGGTTCTGTTATTGTGAGTATTAAAATGTGCCAAAACCTTGATTTTATTTGTAGTGTCCTTGGTTTTGTTTCTTTGTCATTTAAATTTTCCCTGGTTAAATCAACCGTATCTGTAATATGACAGGTTAATGCTATATGCTTGTGGCAAAAGGTATATCAGAAGTTGACACATTATCTAATAATATGAAGTTACCTTATCAGAACTTCTATAGTGAGGAGGCATTCTATGTAAATGTTTTTTTCACTTAAAGATAGTAGTATTGCTTAAAATGAGTCCTAAATTTCTATTGCTTGTAATTACATTGTTCTGTCTAATATTTATTCTCCTGGTTGCATGCTTAACGATGTGTTACTTAGGCTTGCAAGTTGAAGATAGGAGATCTGAAGGGGGCTTTGTTAGATGCTGATTTTGGAATACGTGAAAAAGAGGGTAATGCTAAAGCTTATTTCCGACAAGGTCAGGTGAGTCTAATCTCTTGGATTATCCATCTTTTGTAGTCAAAAGTACTTATTTATTCTGCATACACTTTCCTCCAAATGTGGAGGTAGAGCTAGGGTTGCCTTAATGGATATCTTATTAAATGAGTCTACTTGGGAGAATTTAGATAAAAGCTTTCCCCATTTTTTTAGTATAAAAGTTTTGAGTTGTTTTTCTTGTGTTATAGAACAATGTGTGGAAACTGAATTTTAATGCTCCTAATATGTTGTAAATGAGGTAATAAATTTCTTTCAAGAGAGCCTGATTTAATTTAATGCAGATTTAATCTTTACTATCAAATTTCACATTGTTTTGATTTATTGATTTTGAAAATTTTCTAGATACCTACCACGTATATGGCCTAGTTGATTCAATTGGTTCTCATTTGAATTTAAATAATCTCACTAAAAAAAATACTTCTTATAATTGATCCCAAGATTTAAGATTTTGGTTCGTACCTATAACTTTTGACTCTTATCTTTTTCCTCTTATAAGTTCGTAAGTCTGAGTCACATAGTGAAGATATACTAATTATCAAGCTAGCAATATGATAGTCTTCTCATAACCTTTGTCTGAATCGATGAGAAGGTTAATCAATTATGTTCGTATCTACTTACTGACGGATACTGAGAGTTAATCAATTATGTTCGCATCTACTTGGTGACGGACACTGAGAGGATATAAATTGCTATTTTATAAGTTCAGGGCTTTAGCTCCAGAGTGTAGCAACCATTCAGCTACAAATTTAAATCATATCATATTCAATAATCTAACTCATACTTACAAGACTAAAATAATTGAAAAAATAAATTAAAATACTTGGATCAAATTTGTAGCATAAATCCAACGCAATAGGATCTATGAATGCCATTTCACCTTTTCTATATATTTGACTTTTTCCAATTGCCATAGCAGACACTTCTATATTTAGCATCAAGAGTGTGCTACATTGCATAATGCTGTCATTAAGTCCTACCATATTCCTAAGTTATACCTCCAAGACAAAGTAAATATTATTAATATCTACATAAGATTAAAGTTAATAAAATAACAGAAACAATTGCATAAAAAATTATGATGTTCACTAGCTAAGTGAATTTCTTGCCCTATTTAGTTCTTGTGTCTAATAGTGTTAGCGTATAAAGCGGTCTTATTACTCATAGTTATATTAATGTCTAATGTATTCTTGAATTATATGATATATTTCTCGGGCCATGTATAGAAGCTCCACATCCATTATGATATTGCTTATGTTGTCCCAAAAGTATATGTTGAGAATGATGCGGTCTGCTACTCCTACTCTATCCTCGTGTGAACTTGAATATGAAGATTTGCACCACTCTTTATTAACAAATAATGTTTTTAGGCCAATAAGGACTCCAAAGCAATAAAGTGTGTGACAATCTTTTAGTCCCAGGTTGTAACATACACCCATTGATGGCTGTATGCAAATCTATTGATAGTTTATGTCATCTTCATTGTATTTCTAATCTTATCGATCTCACCAATATCTTTCATCATTATGGGCAAGGGTTCAGATAATGGAGGGTAATTAGTTTGAATCACCATACTAACTTGCTTGGAGCAATTGTTTGTCATTAGTTCGATAATGTATTTTGGTTCAATCCCTTCGATGATAGTCTTTAACAATGTGTTTATTTGGAAGGAAAGAAAATGAGAAGGAAAGAAAAGTAGGGAGGGAAGGAAAATAGGAAGGATGAAAAATGTTACAAGTTTTTTATCTTTATGTTTATTTGGAGGGAAAGAAAGTTGAAGGATTACTTTCATTATTTAAATTAGTAAAATGGGATTGATTTTTCAATACTATTAAAATCTAACTAAAATATTTAAACAAATTAATTAAACTAATTTATTGTAAGCTAAAAATTATAAAATATTAATAAATAATTTACAATACTATTAAATATTGTTAAATTACTAATTTTTTTAATTCAATTAAATAATATAAAAATAAATTGAACAAGTCATAACATAACATTATCACCATGCTATTAACATCTCAAAATTGATTGGAAGGTGCTTATATTGAAGAGAAAGTCATAACAACATAACATAATACTACATTCAAAATAACATAAATTTGGTTATGCAAACAACAAAACAATATTGATAAGAAAATAATAAAGAACTAATGTAACCTTGATAAGCTCATCCATACTTGTTCTTCAGCTTGAAACATTTTTGTTTTATAACTCCAAAATATGCCACTTTTGTTCTTAAATAATTCTTGCCATATACTGAAGTTGTGTTTCAATGTTTTCATTTGATTTTTCAAGGATAAAACCGCACCCAATGAGTTGCATATTCTTATAAGATATATGAGTTGTATATTCTTATAAGCAGTTGTGGTGATTGTGGCATCTATCCTAAATCTGTTGCTCTAGCATCAAATCGATAAATACATTGTCCATTTCTTGTGTCTATTTGATATTTTCTTTCCCGGAGCTTTTAATGTTCTTACTTTTGTTACTCATCCAATATCGAAATAAAAACAATGTTTGTTAGTCTGCCAATAAAGAAAGAAATATTATATTATTAAATAAAACACATTGCATATGCATTCACAAGACATTAATCAAAGTCGAAGTATAATAATACACATTGCACAAGATATTAATCAAAGTCAAAGTACAATAAAACACAATTAACGTCAAAATACAATAAAACACAATTAACGTCAAAATACAATAAACATAATCACACCACAATGTATTTATAAGATATAATTAGCCCACAATGTAGATGTCATAGAATTTCTAAGTGTAATTCATTGCCTAGCATCTTCATCGATTCTTGTTGATCCAAAAATATCTTGGCGATTTATATTTGCTAATTCTCAACAATTATGCTTGAATTAGGGTCAACACCCATTAAATAGTTATGTAAAACACAACATACAAGGATAATTTAAATGTCTTTCATAGGATAATGTGGTTCTATACCACTTGCTATAATTAAAAATCTTTTCTTCAATACACTAAAAGTTTATTTAATAACATTATGAGTAGATGAATATTGGTGGTTGGAAAGTTCACTTGCATTTTCTGGAGTATGATTTGTGTATTTTTTTCGAGTGATAGTGAACTCCTCTATATAGTGTCGTGAGAAAACTTTTAATTCTAAATCTAGCATTGCCTAAATAGTATTTCCCTATGATAATAATATGTGATATTATAATAAAATTAAGGAATAATAAGGGTAGATTTTAATGAATTAATGAAACCAAACAAATTTACCTTATGGAATTTTCAAGTTATTGGGTCTAGTGAGTGCATCTTTTAACATCCGTGAGTCCCTTCCCACCCTGGTAGGATGTAAGTAAATGAACGGTAGATGTAAATAAATTTCATATCAAAGCTACGTGTTGCCAAAACATTTGTAGTTGGCTAGACCTTTCACCCCCTAAATCTAGGTGCATCCTTAGAAGGTACCCTCATACGAATGTGTCCTATCAATAACTCTTAAATAGTCCTGCAATTTTACACATGATTTTACAAATGAAATAGTATTATTCATAATAATATTCTTCGTTAAAATAATATACCTTTAAATATAGATAGAATATGTTATATTTGAGGAGGATCAAATGCACCATTTGGTTTGATAAATTGATTATGTAAGCTAATAATAGCTCTTAACACCTCATGAAAATGAAGATTAATACTTCTAAGAGTTTGATAAAAGAAAAAGCAAAGTTCTCGATTCTTGGTATTATGGGCTGTCAAATGCAAGAACTTTGCGACTTTTTCCTCAACACATAAGATTTGAGTAAATTCACTAGATTCAGGTCACATAGTATCTCACACAGATGAAAAAAATGCATCCTTAATCATCCTTAAAATGTTATAACAAAATTGATTAGAACTAGTTAATATTTTTAAAAGTTTGAATTGCATTTTATCTTTATATTCACTACTCTTTGTCAGTGGTTTATCCATGTACGATGAATTTAATAATAAAAGCTGAAGTTGCAATCACGCAACATGAACTCCAGTTACAGTCCGCTAGTTGATGAATCTTAAGTTGGTTGTTGAATATCAACATAAATCTCGTCTTTGTTTCTCATTGAAGCCTATACATGAAAAGAAAAATCTAATTAAAAGCTAGCCGTCATCATCTACGCAGATTATCCACAACAAATATGTCATTTATATCATTGTAGATACTATCCAGCCTTTTCCCTTGCATTACAATTTATAGTCTTTTGCACAAACTAACTCCTTTTTCCCACTCCAACCACTAGGCATAATTTCCACCAGCATCTCTACACAGATTATCCACAACAAATATGTAAAGAAAAGCACTCGTCATGTGAAATGTAAAGATGTAATATCATGTTATTTTCATCGTTGTTGTGTTGCTTACATCGTAATCCTTTTTCATTATTTATAAAATTTAAGATAAAATATAAGATACAAATCTAACTACAAAACCCAAAAACAACTATGATGAATTTCTTCCGCGCAAAAAAAAGAGTATCCCTAAACAAATCCAATAAAAATCGCTAAACAACCACAATGTTCTTCCATGCAATAAAAAATTATAGAAGTAAAAAAATCGTCTTAAAAATAATACAACAACAACAAATCTAGACCAAGAGATAGCAGGGGATTATCACAACCTTCTAGTTTATTAAACATTCAAGGAAGCTAAACTTTTGCAATCACATCAGGTAAAGAAAGAAAATGTGATTGAGAAAAAAGACAAACATATCAAATACTACAAGTGCAATACCCTGAGTTTAGTCCCACATTGCACGAGAGAGGAATTATTATATGATGCATAAAGCTTAGTGAGCTTGCTATTGTTAACTTAGGCTTAAGTATTTTAATAAATTAATCTATGTTGCAAATTGGCTCACAAAGTTAACGAATAGTTTATTTACTAAGTGGGTTGTAACAAATGGTATCAGAGCAAAACTGAGTACTAAGCATAGTGAGATTCTAATAGAAAAGGGTTGCCGAGGATGGTGAAGCCGTCATTGGGTTGACCTCATATGCTGCCAACTAAGAGATGATTCCTGGGCTTGTGTTAAGGTTTGGGCTTGACGAGGACGTCAAAAAGGAATATCTTATGTTGGTTACATGGTTCTTTTTTCAGCATGGAGCCCCTTGTAGCGAAATATTCCTTGTTAAACTAAGCACAATTAATTGCTCATTTGTGTTAGTTCTGTTACTATTATGATTCTTTTGCTTTCTTTCTTCTACTACTGCTCATAATTGACCCACCTTTACAAGGGCATCATGGCTTTAGATGTTGGTTCATACAAGTATGTACTAGTCTAGATATATATATATATATGTATACGTATATATGTATATATATGTATACGTATGTACTAGTCTATATATATATATGTATACATATATATATATATGTATATATGTATACGTATATATGTATATATGTGTATACGTATATATGTATATGTATATGTATTCATATATATATATATACATATGTATACATATGTATACATATATATATATATACATATGTATACATATGTATACATATATATATATATATATATACATATGTATACATATATATATATATATATATATGTATTCTTGTATTTTATGCAAAGAATGAATTTTGTAGGCTAATTGAGCTCATCAATATTTGCAGCTATCTACTTATTTGACATTTACTTGTAAAGAAGTTTGACTTTTGAAACTCTACTAGGCCCACATGGCACTTAATGATGTGGATGCCGCAGTCGAGAGCTTCAAGAAAGCATTAGAGTTGGAGCCAAATGATGGTGCTGGCCCTTTTCCTTTCATGCGTTCCCTTGCCATTTTAGAAGACTAACTCTATTTTCTGACATTACTAATTTACTAGGTGGTATAAAGAAAGAGCTTGCAGCTGCAAAGAAGAAGGTGATTAAAACAAGTCCTTAGTCTTTTGTGACTGCTGTATTCTCTCCATCTCAATTGCTAAAATGTCATCAGATTGCTGATAGACGAGACCAGGAGCGGAGGGCTTATTCAAAAATGTTCCAGACGTCTGTTAAATCAGATGCAAATAACTAGGTTGACAAATTCTCTTTTTTTCTTAAAATCTATTTCTTAATCACGACTGTTTAAGTAACTGAGATTTTCAAAGAAAGCACCAACCAGTTTCATAGTAGCATGAGCTGATCTGTCTCCAGTGATATTCCTTTTGTAGGATGGGAATTGCTAACAGATTTGAACTCTGAATCTCGTGAATGGATTTTCTGGATATATGGCTCATAATGCATCGGAGTTTTGGTTAAAGTACATTCAGGTATATGATTTTGTATTGGATTCCTAATTTGGTTCAACTTGGGCAAACTGATAAATGACTTTTTCTGCCCTAGGTATACAGTTGGGACTGAGAAGACAACTCTTCAGATCCCTACTGTCAAGGACGGAGATAGCATGAGCAAATTTCTCAAACCATTTTGTTTTCCTTGCACTTTATAATTGAAACTGAATATTTTAGCCAAGGATGAGCAGGGATTTCCTTAATAGATAAAACATAATGTTTTATTTTGCTGATAAAGCTTTATTTTTCCGGAACAACTATCTACCGCTTCGATCATGTTGACCTCCAGTGTTATTTCTTTTCCTTGCCTTAAGCAGTACAATAAATCTTGGATTGTTTAAAGCAAAGTTTCCTATCACATTGCTCGTTTGACAGACCAACTAGTCACTTTCATAGCTCACGACTAGGGGCCCATTTGGCCCCGCTAAAAATTTGCTTAAAATTTTTGTTTGGGAAAGGACATCCAAAGCCGACAGAAGCAGATTTTTAAGAGAAGTTTGCCTCGATTTTTTTCTCCTTGCTCCCTTTGCCCGAAGCTTTAATTTTTTTTTTCTCTTCTCCTTCCTCTCTATTTTGCCAAAATCCTCTCATTTTTCCTTGCTAGTGCTTGCATTTTGCCTCCCTTTCTTTCTATTTTGCTAAAAGCCTCCATCATTTTTCGTTGCTGGTGCTTGCATTTTTCCCCTAGCCTTCTCTCGTTTGCGCTTTTGCCGAGCTCGATGTTTGCCGTCAATCTTCTTTCACTTGCCTTTCTTGATATTATTTTTAAAAACTTTATTAGCATCATTTATATTGTCATTATGCCCAAATCACAAAACAATCAGAGCTAGTAAGATAGCATAATTTATATCGTCATTACAGAAAAACATATCCCTAACCAAATTCCAGTGGCCATTCACTCTTTAATTTTAAGTGGTATTTTTTCTTTTCAAAGCAGTGTGCACAATTAAGTGTAATAAAGTTCCGCCATAAAGAATCAAAACATTTACTCAAAAATTAAAGCTTTAGAAAATTCTTAAACTATATAATAGTCATACTATCATGGAGTATATTATAGAAAATGAACCAACAGGACAACAATAAAAAAATGGAAGAGTGAATAACCAATGCATATGGTTCTTGTGCCTAAAGCACTTGGGGAAGCATGGAAGAGTGAATAACCAATGCATATGGTTCTTGTGCCTAAAGTACTTGGGGAAGCAAAGTGCGAAACGGTATTATTTCTACTAGTATTAAATGTCCTACTAAAATTTGATAGGATACAAAATCGTGATATTTTTTTTTTAATTCAAGCATGCTGTTGATATCAATTGACTCTTCAATCAAATAAGAAATTAAACATTAGTTTTCATATAGATCTAAAAGTATTTAGTCGAGAATGTGTATCGATAAAGACAAAAAATGTTTTGCACAACAAGATGCTTGCACATAATGGGCCTAGCAAAAATATTGGAAAGAAATTTTAAATTGACGACCATCTACTTAGAGTAGAATAACTTAAAATGCAATATAAGCCATCAAGTTTGCATAAAGGCCCATACTTGTTCAAATTGTGTAAGCCTTGATTTGAACTCTTGGCTAGTGCTATAAAATTATGTTAAGAATTGATTGAGTGACCACTTGCACTAAAAGCTTAAGCTATTAAGAATGATCCAACCCATGTGTAATTGTAGATGTGGCATATAACAACGGTTGTAAAAGATGTCTTATGTGTATGCCTTGAGACCTAGTTTTGGTCTATTTTTGTACTTCTTGACTTTGATATTTATATTATTCTAGCATTGTCATTATCAATGTTTGTCTACATCTACGATTGTGTACTTACATGATAATGTCCCTGGAGACAGATTGGATCTGTGCTCAAATGGTAGTCCCCAGTCGATGTACCTGAGTGGATATGGGATAGCTTTGGTACTTGTGAGACTGGTGTATGAGTTGGTTAGGCATGAGGTGCTAACGTAGATATATGGATATATTAGTGATGGATATACTAGATCGACCCGCTGTGAGGCTATGACTTGGTGTCATAAGTTATCCTCACAAGTGACAGGAGATGCATTGATCCCTTGACTTGAAGTCATTGACCATTCTATATGGTTAGAGACATGCTTTGATACAACCTAACACCTTGCCATAGTTGGGAGGTAATAACGGTTGTCATTGAGCATGTCACGACCCATATGAGAAGGTCAATGGACAGACAGAGGATTTGCCCCTTCCTGAGGGAAGCTTGATATCCATAGAGCTCCTCTATGGTTCTATGACTGAAAGTGTATGGCCATACCCAAGTGAGAATCTAATTTAGTCATAACTATGTGATTGGGTGAAAACAAGTGATGACACACTTGTCTAATCGGATATCAGTTCGGCAAATAGACTGTAATGCATCTATACCTAGTTGCGAGGATGGGGATGTCAATGTTGATATCTATTCCGATGACTTGGGTAGCAACGATGCACTGCTAGGTGCCATTCACTGCTTGTGGTGACCTTAGGTCAGCACTGCCAACGTCAGAGGAACCTACAGGGTCGCATACCTTGATACTCGAGTTCTCGTATTGATGGGGAAGCCTTATGATCGAGTTATTGGATAACTCGAATCTATTTGGGAGATTTCATCAGCGCCAATGGGCCTGATGAGATGGAAGAGGGTTATTGGAGTAAAACTTTATTTTTGGCAGGTTGACCCGTATTTGACTATGGTTGGTCAAATTTGGATTAGGGTTCAATTGGATTGGATCCAATTGCTTAATCAACCCATGTAATGAAGTTTGGGCTAGCTCATTACCCAATGAGGCCCAATAACAAGTTGTCATGAAGAATTAATGGGCGAAAAGATATAATGGAGAGAAATCTCCACCCCATAGGCGCCTAGGGGCATAATAGGGTGGAGTGGGCGATTTTGCTTCATTAGGAAGTAAAGGGCACCTCCCCCTTTGTTCCTTGATGGTAAGCTTACCTCTTAGGCAAGTCTTGGGGTTGATATGGCTAGAAGGATTTCTTAGGAAGGTCCTTGGCGCATATGGAAAAGGGGAAGAGGTTTATGGTAAAGTCTTGGAGGCTTTCCTTACCTCAAACCCTAATTACTCCCTCCCCTTTACCCTAGCCGCCCCCTTCTTTATGAAATTCACCCACACCCTATTATTTCCGCCCCCTTTTGCCTCTCTATATATACATGTGTATATGTGAGAGCTAAAAAAGGAGAAATATTGGCGTGATCAATAAAAAGGGGGCGAAAGCAAGAGGCCTTGGCGAAAGCTTCCTTCTTCCTTCAATTGGCTGCAAGTCTTCTACCTCTTCTACTTCCTCTCTTGGCGCAAGAAGAGCTTGAGGTTGGCGGCATCATCTCCTTCCTTGACGCCTTATCTGTGAGAGTGGCGCAAGCATAGAAGAAGGAGCACAAAAGCTTGAATCTTCTTCCCGAGGCTAGCACTAGGCGAGGAAGAAGAGAGCTCGAGGTATCCATGTGTGCGAGTGATGACACTGAAATTTATAGTAAATTTCATGCCATTTCATATATCTTTTTGTGTCAAATTCATGAACCTTTGCTTATTTTTATGCCCTTTTTATCAATTACTGCGATATCTACACTCTTTTTGGTTTTTGATGTTTTTTAGGCAAAAAGGCACGATTTTTAGGTGTTTTCAAGCAATCCAGATGCATGAATGAATTTCCACCATCAAGAGGAGATAACATGTCAAATTTCATGAAGATTGAGGCTTTAGACCAAATTACGGTAGTGCCGTAATCTATATTACGGTACCGTATTTTGACGGCTACTGTAATATCAGAGCATTGCCGTATTTTGGGAATTTTTCATCCAGAAAGATTTTCGGAAATTATGGCACTACCGTAAAGATTTTAACGGGTCGTGATTTGGAGCGTTTTCCGACCAAAAACTTTGGCTGAAAATACGGCACTGCCGTAAGCTTTTCTATGACCTATAATTTGGGTTGATTTTCCACCCGAAAGATTTGGGAAAAATACGGCACTACCGTAAGGGATTTCACGGTACCGTAATTCCAGATAGATTTCCACCCGAGAACTCGACTGAAATTACGGCAGTGCCGTAACCAAAAACACGGTCAAATTTGAGTCCGATTTTTGTGGGATCAATTGCAGATGATCGGGGCAATGAAATTCAAAGCTGTAAGAAGCAAAATGGGAGCTTTCGATGAGACGAGGAGGGAGACACCAAAAGCCCTAATTTTCATCCACTGACAAAAGGAAAAATCGAGTTTCACACCGCTGACCTAGGTTTCATTGCCGGGTACATCTTCCAATATTCCAACAGGTCATCGAGCAGATCGGTCGGCCAACTGCAAAGTAATAGTGGTTGGCTTCAGGTTGCCTATGTCGAGTTTCCTACAGATTGACAGAGGCATCAAACTGACACTTGCACCCAAGTCGCATAGAGCTCCTTCAAAAGTCATGTTGCTAATCTGGCAGGGAATGGAGAAGCTTCTCGGATCTTTCAACTTCTGAGGAATCTTATTTTGTATTATTGCACTGCATTCCTCTATAAGTGCCACCATTCCACATTCTTCGATCTTTCGCTTATTAGAGAGTATATCTTTTAAAAACTTTGCGTAGGTGGACATCTGTGACAAAGCATCTGTAAAAGGAATGTTGATGTACAACTTCTTTAGTACCTACAGGAATTTGCCAAACTGTTTATCCAACTTTGCCTTGGCCAGTCTCTGAGGGAATGAAATAGGCGAAACATATGCAGGTGGACACACATATTTCTCGTTCTCTTCCTATGTAGTCTTTTCCTTATCAGGCTGTGGTTCTTCAGACTGCTCTTTATCAACTGCAGGCGTGATCTCCTCTTCAGGCATCTGGGGCTCATCTAGCTGCTTGCCACTCCTTGTAGTTATTGCACTGCAATTCTCTCTAGGATTCATCTCGGGCTGTCCTGGTAGTTAGGGCTGCTAGCTGTATTGGCCTCCTATGCAATCTGGTTTTCCAACATCTTGTTGTGGGTAGTCAGGGCTTCCACACAAGATGTCAGTTGCTTGATCTGGTCAGCAAGGTTGTCGGTTCTCTTCTGTTGTTTTATAACAACTTCCAGCATGGAATCAAAGTTTGACTTAGGGGGCTGCCCGTATTGCCTTTGTTGAAAGCCTGGTGGTGGCCTGTTATTCTACTGAGAATATTGAGGAGGAACTTGCCCTTGATTATTTTTGTAGGACAGGTTAGGGTGGTTCCTCCATCCTAGGTTGTAAGTTGAAGAATATGGATCATTTGTGGGCCTCTGATTGAAATTCCTCATAGCATTGGCTTGCTCCTGATTAGACTCCTCTTGTGATGAAGCTATGATTTGGCATTCAGATGAATTGTGTCCTGTTACACCACATACGTCACAAGAGACTGCATTAACTACGCTAGATGGAAAAGACAAAGAATCTATCTTCTGAACCAAAGAATCTACCTTAACTGCCAGTGATGTCAAGGGATCATTGTGGTACTTACCAAACCCTGTGGAAGTAGTGTTCCGCTCACTCGACCAGTGGTTATGGTTCATGGCCATGTCCTTAAGTAAAGCAGTTGCTTCTTCCAAGTTCTTGCTCATGAACGTCTCTCCAGCCGTAGCGTCCACCATCAATCTGGTGTTATAATCCAATCCGTTGTAGAAGATGTGGATTAAAACCCATTCTTGAAGTTCGTGGTGCGGGCACATGCGCTGGAGCTCCTTGAAGCGTTCCCAGGCGACATAAAGTGTTTCTCCCTCTTGTTGTGCAAAAGATGTGATCCTATTGCGCAGTTGAACGGTTTTGCTAGGCGGGAAATATTTGTTCAAGAATGCTTTAGATAGCTCCTCCCAAGTGGTGATAGATTCTGCTGGCTTCGAGTACAACCAAGCTCTGGTGCGATCCCTGAGAGAAAACAGAAATAGTCTTAGTCTTATCGCATCAGATGAAACTCCATTAACTTTGACAATATCACAGTATTGAAGAAAAATAGCTAAATGAAGATTTGGGTCCTATTTTGGGGAACCCCCAAATTGATTTTGTTAGACCATCGTCATCAGCGCTAGCTTTAGTTCAAAGTTATTCGCCTCTACGTTAGGTCGAACGATGCTAGAATTGAACCCTTGTATGTTTGGTGCCACGAAGTCCCTCAAAGATTGATTGTTCTGGTTCGCCGCCATCTCTCCTTCTTCAGAGATCTTTTTGGTTTCAAATTGCAATCTTCTTCGAAGGCGAAAGGTGCGCTCAATTTTTGGGTCTTCTGGAAACAAAGCACCTGCATGAGAAACTTTGGGCATACAACGTGTAAGTAAGCAATAACAAGAAAAAGAACAATAAAAATTGGTAGTAGAGCAAAAGAAGAGAAAAATGCCTAATCTCCGAACTTATCAATTAATCAATATTAACTATCCGTAGTCCCCGGTAACGGTGCCAAAAACTTGATAGCGATCCGCAAGTGCACGGATTTATTGAAGTAATAAAAGATTATCGTTCCCAACGAGGACTACGTAGCTAAGTATTGACTTCTTGATATATTTGAATTTAGGCGGAATCAATCTTTGGTTGTTCTAACTTCTACGCATGACACAAACTCAGAAATAGCTTTTAAGAGACTTGATTTCTAAAGTATCAGGAATTTATGGGTTTGCCACACTGTTAAACATGAATCGTGTAAAAATAACTCAATCAATAAACTTAACTATCCTGAAAGGTACTTTTCCTATTGTACATATTATCTCCTCTCGGAGCGTAATACGGTATTCAATTAGGTCAACTCCCTACTCTCGTGACAGTCAACCTAATTAAACCCCTTGAGTTCTATGAAAAGCAGGTTAATTCATTCAGACGAATCCAACCTACTCTCGTGATTAGATTTGAAGGCTTAATCGAAATAGGTCGGACGTTGCGATTCACCTCTCGGTCCTTCTCGCTTCGTCAAAGACGTAAGATTACTTGGCCAAGGTAATTTACGGATTACATGCAATTTCAATTAAATCAGGATGATAAATTTATAAGAAAAGAGCAATAATGTAGATTAATCCATGAAAATTAGTGGGCTATGCCCAATAATCCCGAAAAAGGTATCTACTTGCTCATATTGCTAAGGAAATACATGTTTGTAATGAACGAGTGAATATCTTCTAAGAATTTGCAAAGAAATCACAGAAAGAACAACGAAACCGCCTTCTCCTCGTTCTGGAGATGAGGAAGAGTGGATCAATCGTCGAATTCGTGTGGAATTTTGCTGGAGTATGCTCAGAAATCAAGTTGTCGCCTCTGTCGCCGCCGCCGCTTGTGCTCATCCGAATCGTTCTCTCTCTTTCTCAAAAAAATCCTTTCTTTTATAGCTGGACGGATTTAGAATCCATCAATGAACGGTTCTGCGAAGTTTTGCTCAAATCCGGTTTGAATCGGGTGAAAAACGCGTGGAAAACTCGTCGGGCGGAAGTTTTTACGCCCCGTGATGTGTTTACGGCTGAGGCCGTAAATGTTTCTGTGTATAATGCTTTAGGTCACAGAAAGTTTCACGGTCCGTGATGGAATTACGGCCACACCCGTGAAAGTTTCTGTTCATTCCGACACTTAGCCAATTTTTGCCTTCCGCTCGTCGTCGCGTTCACGGCTGAATCTGCAATTACGGCCAAGCCCATAAATGTCTCGTTCTTCACCGTTTTCGCCCCAAATTTGCCGTGTAGTCCCACGATCTCCTCGGGAATCATGCTTTAGCTTCAAACCCCTCAAAATCCTTTGTTTTTACACCATTTTACCTACATTTTCATTAAAACGAAGAAAAGTGAAGATTTCATGCAAAGTAAAGCAAAAATACTAAAAATAGCACAAAATTATTCAATTAAGCTCAAAATATGATCTAAAATATAGGCAAAAACATGGTGTAAATGCAACGCATCAATTTCCCAAAAGCATTTAGAGCAACTTAGCTGCATCTAAGGTGAGGGATCACCTCAGGCTCTATGTATATCCTCAATAATTGATCAAAACCTCTTACAAGAATGTATGCTACATTCGTTAATAGTGCATAAAATGCCTTGAGCAATTATCAATTAGTGGGAAGAGATTGATATGACCTAGTTAATATAAACCTATTTATTGATGATGTTATAGATGGAGGTTGTATTTGGCCCAGCTTTTGTTTCTAGCTTCTGCTGGCTGAAGAAGTGCTGGTTGAAAAGATGCCGGTTGGAGAAATTTAAGGGTGTTTGGGATGCACAGCTTGTGGTTAGGATATTCTGTTTGTGCTGTGCTGTGCTGTTAAACACAAATATTGTTAAAAACATACTAATAAATATGTAACTCACATGAAAATATTATAATAAAAACTCACGTAACTTACATAAATAAATATTATAATAAAAACTATATATATATAAAGTAATTCATGTCACCACTATTATACATTTAAAATATATTATAATTACATAATTGATGCCATCTATTTTCACATAAATATAGCCACTATATGTTATGATAAAGTGCTAATATTTATTGTGTACCTAAAGTTAATGTATTCAAAATATATGCCTTCAATTCTACTCATAGTATAATTTATTTTTGACCATAGACCTTGAATTAGATTTGAAAAGAAGGTTGAAGAACTCATGGACATTAGATGTTGAAAAGCATAAGAGGGGATGCTATCATCCAAAACACATAGCATAAGAAGCTTATTCATTATAGTTCAGGCTAACAATAATTTGTATATAGATGGACATTGAAGAAGCTAAAGGGCAAGAAATTGCAAAATTACAAACTGCACTACAAGAAATGCATGAGAAGCATGATGAAGCACATGAAAAAATTGCAAAATTACAAACTGCACTACAAGAAATGCATGAGAAGCATGATGAAGCACATGAACAATGAATATTTGTGCTATCCTCCAAGTAGAAGATGGTTTACTGGTGTGCTTACAAGTAATTACAAGAACAATGAATATTTGTGCTTTTGATGCAACAAACAAACCTCTCACCTCTCAATTATTTTTCATGCTTATAGTGAGATTTTTAGGCTGAGGAGACATGGCTGCAAGAGACAACACGGCTAAAAGCTTCGATGGCTATTGAGCTTCGACGGCTGCTGAGCTTTGACGGCTAAGCTTTAACGACGGCAAGCTTCGATGGCTGTTGAGCTTTGACGGGCAGAACACAGTCTTGCAACGGCTAAAAGCTTCGACGACGGAGCTCAGCAGCTACGAGAGGTCAACGAATGGGCGATGAGAAGGTGAGCGATGCTAGAGCGAACGACGGCTGCAAGAAATGCTGATCGAGAGAATGTGCAAAGAAAAAGGGGGTGAGCAAAGAGAAAGAGCGAACGGTGGTGACAAATCTCTGACATTGATTGAGCGAACGGGCGGAAAGGGGAGAGATAACAAGATGCAGGCAAGGATTGGGAGAAGCAACCTTGGGCATGCTTCTCCTAAACAATATAACTTATCTGTTTGGAACCGAGAAGCTAAAGACCCAAATGCAGAAGCTTCTCGGCCACAGTTGAATTCTGCTGGCTGCAAACCTTATAAGCAGGTCCATAAGCTGTGCTAAACAGGACCGGATTCTATTGTCATTTCATATGTTTCGAATGTTTTTTGAATTTCTTAATTCCAAGTCAGTCAACTTCTCTAACTTGCATTTAATGCACTAAGGTGCATTATGATACTGAGGATTGAGTAGAATGGGAATTTCATTGTAGCTGTGGTGAGGTCATTGTGACCATGAGAATGATATGAGACAAGTGAAATAGTTGATTACCTGGGGTAGTTCTCTTGTATAATTTAGTTTTTCTTCCTCTGTTAAAAACTACATTTATGGGTTTCATAAATGAAAGCTACTTGTCACGAATCTCTAATATGATGTTAGAGTTCGTTAGGCAATTATAATTGCCTTTGAGTTCACAAAACACCTTTGAATTATAAAATAATAAATGTCACTAGAAGTAATAAAACCCTAAGTCTAGAAATTGCCAAGTACAAGCTCAATACTCTCACATCACATTAGTATCTTAAGAAATCATAAGGTGCTACTCAACCACTTATGTGTGAATTTCGGATGGCTATGAGAAGTATATCGATGATTTAATTCACAATATAGGAATTAACAGCGTAGATAAAGCATAAGGACTATTAACAATATTGAGCTTGACCTATACAAAGGATTTAATTAGATGCATTGAGAATGTGGGGATGCCCTAGTTTATGAGGAAGACAAGACTTATTGTATGATCACTTTGATAATAGGGTGCTCAATTATACTTGTTTGAAAGTTCATGCCAAACATATAGGGATTTGAGTGATGATTGACGTGATGCAAGTATTGATGAACTCTAAAAATGCAAGAAGAGTTAATGTGGTTAGTGGAGCTTGAGGGGTTAGTTTTCATTTGCATGTCAAGAACACATATCAACGCCAAAACATTAGCTAACTTCATAAATGAGGTCACATAAACTAGATCATCCCATTTCCTTTATGCAAGGTAAAAGGTTGATTAGGTTCAAAGAGTAGATGTTATAGAGCTTGTAGGAGAATTGCAGGTATATTAATAAAAATTTAACAAGAATAATGCTATGAAAAAACTTAAAAAAAATAATTTATCAAGATTAGATGTTTAGTTTGTTAACGTTATTGCATGCCTAAAGCTATTGATTGATCATGGAGTAGATGCACAAGTGTCTGCCCTTTACTAGTATCTACATATTGACCATCTTGAGATCACCCTGCTCCATACTTGGTGCTAGCCTCAAGAGAAGAGATCAAAGCCTTCAAAATCTTCTTCTTGTTTGATGCCCTCGATAACAAAAAAGAGAGGAGGGAGGGAGGTGGTGAGAAAATAAATGGTAAGGACTTGGTGGTTATGGCTTGATGAATAAACTCTGTATTCCATGTCGCTATTTTTTGCTTATTTATAATAAGCAGTGAACCATACCAAATTGGTTTAGGCACCTCCTTGTGCCTTTTTGGTAGAGTGGACTAGCCACTCTAAGAACTGGAGCCAGAGTTAGTGCCTTCCTCATAGAGTGAAGCCTTCCAAATTAGGTGCATTCATTAGGGACCCTTGCCATGAAAACTACCTAGCATTATGGTAGACACCAAGTACTTGCACCTCCTACTAGGCTTGCTACCCAAGGCATATGCCAATAAAGACACCACTGCCTAAATGAGGTACCTAGTGGCCTATGCGCCTCTTGCACCCTTACCATTGCTCTAATTAGGTCTAAAGCCGAATTAGCTGGTCCAAATAACTTAGAATAGGTAGGTGCCTAGCCCCATTCTAGATACAGATTAATTGATATAAATAATTGGTTCAATTAATTATGATCCTGCCACTATTTAGATCCTAGAATCTCCCAAATGAACTAAATTAATAATAATTCAATCCAAGGCTACTCAATCAAAATATGATCACATGTGCCTAAGTGTGCGGTTTTGTATATTCTATAGGACGTTGGTAGTGATGATCACTAATTAGGTCATCACAAGCAGTGAAGGGTGTTTAGCAATACATTGCTGCTATCCAAGTCATAGAGAGTGTATCCTCAATCGACATCCCCTAGCAACAACAAAGTCTTGCTATAAAATAATAAGTTTGTCATATGATATCCAAATTGGACAAGTGTATCACACTTGCTATTCCAATCATGTGGGATAACTCAGATAGGAGTTCATAATCCACTAGGAATGATCATACACTCTTAGTCATACTCCTATAAGAAGGGCCCTTGAATATCATGCTTTGTAAAAGAAGAGGCAAAACCTATATTAGTTACTTGTACTACTCATATGACCTATGACTTACCCAATAATAGTAGTTATGATCTCCTAGCTATAGTGAGACATTGGATTATATCAAGTAGGCCAATCGCTATATAGTAATATCCATAACCTCAAGTTGAAGGACCAATGTGCCATTGTCATATGTGATCTTGACTTGTGACACTCAAGCTATAGATTCACAATGGGTCAATCCAATAAACCCACTACTAGTATATCCATATGTTTATATTGGTGTCAATCATACAAGCAGCCCACATAGTAGTCTCACATAAACTAGAGCTGTCCCTTATACACCAAGATGTATTGACTAGGATTAATGAGTAAGATTGGATAAATCTAATCTTTAGGGGCATTATTATGCTATTCTACACATCAATACATGAGTTGCAATACATAATAACGACAATACCTTTATTAGATAAATAAACATAGAAAAGTATAAAATTATTGGTCTTCATGACATATACACTAACAATCTCCCACTTGTACTAAGACTAATTGCTACTGAGATATCTTAGTCTCATGTCTCTAGTATGACTTTTAAGTTTTTTGCTACACTAGAGGCTTTGTTAGTAGGTGTTAGTGTGTATACTTTGAAGACCAATCATACTATATAAACTTATTCACTGAATAAAGACAATTGCTGTTATCATGTTGATCGCTATGTTTGCGTTGATGTATTTGATAACATGATAGTATCCCTAGAGATTAATATTGCTCAATCTCATAAATAAGTCCCTAATCAAAGTATCTTAGTGGATAAGAGACAACCTTCATACATATGAGATTGGTATGTGAGCTAGTTGGATGCTGGGAATCAATGTAGACACATAAGTACATCGAGCAAGATGTATTGCACCAATCTGCCGTACCAAGGTGTCGATCCCTTCTTCCAAGGCTAGCACCAAGCGTGAAGTAGGGTGATCTTCAAGGGTTTATTGTGTGGATACTAGTAGAGGGCGAACACTTGAGCACCTATCATCATCAACGTCAAACATGCTTCATAGATAAAATTACTAGCATGTCCCTTAGCTCATCTCGCGTGGATCCTCTCGGAGGAGAAAAATTAGTTTTAGCCTCTTTTCCTACAATGCATTTTTTTTATCTAACTGTGATTTTTTCCCAATAGTGGGTTCGCTAGATTATTATCTTTGTGCACTTTACAAATTTGCATTTTTTTTCGCTATCGATTATCTCCCTAATAAGGTGATATCACCATACTACATGCTTGGATTATTGGTGAGACCTTGGTTCATTAGCCTCTGTAATTGCTCCATTATTATCTCAAAAGATTTGAATGGGATCCACAACACTAGGAACCACTTGAGGTTTAATAATGAACTTCTTGATCCATATTGCTTCTTTCGATGCTTCAAAAGTTGTAATATACTCAACCTCAGTCGTAGAATCTACTATAGTGGACTGCTTAACTCTTTTCCAACTCACATCACCTTCGTTTAGGTAGAACATGTAACCTAATTACAATTGATAGTCATTAGGGTTGAATTGGAATGATGCAGCAATGTAGCTCAACACACCAAGCTCTTTCTCTCCCATATAGATAAAAAACATATCCTTAGTCCTTCTTAGGTACTTTAGGATATTCTTTACTGCCATCCATTGCCGAATCCCTGGATTGGACAAGTATCTATTGGTTATGCTCAAAGTATATCACGTCTAGTCTCATGTATAATATCGAGTATATGATCGATCCTACTACATAAGCATAAAGGATATGACTCATGTTGTCACGCCCCGGCGGAAGCCGGTTATTTCTAGCTCAGGGTTCCCCAGGGAGTAACAATATTGATAGGAACCAGAGAACTACAATAATCACATATTCTTTATTTAATAAACAATCCAAATTTAATATCAACA
>CM050437.1:75057055-75069020 GCA_027562315.1 Costus pulverulentus | reverse complement strand
CGTAGTATTGTCCGAGGACAACTGGCGGTGCCCTAACCGGTAACTCAAATAGTCTGATATAATCAGAACTATAACTCAGATAAACAGGCCACTGGAGAATAAATCATCCAGGTCAGAGGTCAATATAATTCACGACTTTATCATCTCAAATTTACAACGGTTTCACATACTCATGTGTCAATATCTCAGATACACAATTGTTCAACCAGGCTCATAAACTAATATATCAGATATCTCAAAACAGGTTTGTTAACCAATCATACAGAAGCAGAATATGACCAAATAAACAAGATAATTGAGGTCAACAGGAATTCAGAAACAAATCAAGCAGATGAAGCAATTAGATACCAGTGTCAGTCAATTCTATGCATCATATATCTAATCAAAGGGATAAGTGACAAATCTTATAAGTTCTTGACACTGTGACAAAAGGAGTAGGGTAAGATTCCTACCTTAATCGCTGTTATCCTAAATTCTTTTTGAAAAGCCAATAATTGTTTATCACACGATGCAAGCCGATTATTGGATTAATCACTCTGAAACACGAATTTGTACATGAACTCTATTAATAATCATTCTAACTTGGAAACCAAAACTACCAACATGTAGAACGCAACCCTAAACCTAGAGAACCAGTCTCAGATCATATGAACCGAACCTAAAACCCACTAAACCGAACACAATTGCACTGAACCGATCAAATTCACCCTGAACCAAGTTAAACCGAGACTTCTAACTTCAATTACACAAAATATAAAACTCCTCTAAAGCTATACATATTACCATTAGATAGGAAATTTAATTACCTTTCCAACGACTACCTGAACCGGCCCGGATTCGACCGAATCATGGTCGAACCGGTCGAAATTCAAGTATTGACCTGAAAACAGAATTGAACCGCTCAATCCAATTGAACCGGTTTAAATCGCTTTCAACATAGCCGACGGTTTATTTCTAAATAAACCACCTAAACCCTAAAATTGAAACCGGTCCAGCCATTCGAACCGCGCCGCCCGACCGCCGCCGCGCAAGGCTGCCGGACTCGCGTCCGCTGCTTGCGCCGGCGAGCTCCCGAGGGCGCGTCGAAGATCGGATCACCGCCAAACTTTGCCAATAGACTCTAGACGACGAGGCGAGGATCCACGACCAGCTTTGGCGAGGTTTCGACCCACGGTCGAAGCATCCGAAGCGATAGCAGGTATCAACGGTGGCGCTGCCGCCGTCGATACACAAAACATACCCAAACACAAACGAAACTTCACTAAAACTTCACAGAAGCTTACATACCTTGCTACGACGATGTATCGTAGCCCAGAACACAGAGATCGCCGTCGATGAAGGCGCTGGATGGCTGGAACACGAGGCGGCGCCGCTCGAACTCCGGCGACGAGTTTGAGTGCGATTTCTCCTTCTTGGCGGCGCTTCGAGGGTTGAAGACAGGTTAGGTTTCGAAACTCCTCGAGTCGAACAAAAGCCCTCTAATATAGAGGTAAAACTCGTTCCAGACGGCGAGAACGCGACGGCGAGAAAATCGCCGAGATCCGCGGGGAAGACGATGGGTTGACTCGGTTTCAAATTCAAAATTTAACTTTAAATCAAAAGAATCAAATCCGATATTATATTAAAATCGAAACCCGATTCCGTGGTTAGACGGAGTCGTTGGTTGACGCGCGACACGGGTTCGAGCCCCCGCGAGCGCATAAATCAAACTTTTTTATAAAAACTCGAATTTTAAACTTTTAAAATTCCAAAATTTTTTCTAAAAATCATAAAAATTCAAAAACTAAATTTCTGAATTTCAAAAATTCAATTTATAAAATTAAGGTTATAACGCATGTTATCTCTCATAGCTTGTGTCGAAGGACATTGATTCTTAGAGATAACTAGACATTGCTTGTTTAGAATAAATCCCTTCTTAGATTTATCCATGCTAAATCTTTCCAATATTTTGTCAATGTATTGACATTGACTTAGGGCAATGAGTTTCTTGGATTTCTCTATAGATCCTCACACCTAGGATATAAGTAGCATTCCATAAATCATTCATTTCAAAATACTTCCTAAGCTATGTCTTTATCATGTGAAGAGCTAGGATATTGATTCTGATGAGTAGTATGTTATCGACATATAAGAGCAAGAAAACTACTATGCATATATGAAACCTTTTAAAGACACGAACATCATCTTCATTCTTGATAAAGTTAGATTCCTTGACTGCTTCATCAAAATGAATATTCAACTACGAGATGCTTACTTTACTTTATAAATGGATTTTTAGACTTGCATACTTTATGAGCATCTCTTAGATGTGCAAAACTTTTAGGTCATGCATACACACATCATTTGTCATATTCCCATTAAGAAATGCAGTTTTGACATTAATTTACCAAATCTCATAGTTATAGTATCCGAATGGACTAAAACATGGTTATTGATGATGTTGGGAATCCCTAGGTCAATTTAAAATTATTTTACAACGGAAGCATGGGCCCGAAATAGAATTCCTAGAGCATGCCAGGATCCCTTATGAGTGAAAACCAAAGGATGTGAAGAGTAGTACCTTTCAAGCAATTTCTGGAGCAAGCCGATGATGCTGTGAATGTTGCATGCTTCATGGAATAGTTCTGCGCCTAAGTCATGTTATGCACAGAAACTTTCACGGTTATGGCCGTGAATTGTTCACGGGCCATGAATGCCTCGGCGCAAAGCAGTTTTCTTCATTGAAAGAATTACGATCGCAGCCGTGAACGACTCACAGGCCATGAATGTTTCTGTCCAACTCGGTTTTTCACTGGATTCAGCTTCAAATTGAGTCATAACTAAACCAAACTTTGCAGAAACCTTCCTAGATGGGTTCTAAACCGATTGAAGTATAAAAAGAAGGATTTTTGGACCGGATGAGAGCTTCTTTTAGGACAAAAATACAAGAGGTAGTGGCTAGGGTAAATTTTAGGCAGCTGGGCGAATTCAGGCGAGAAGATCACGCAAAGGGAGGATTTTGACACTATATCTTCATTTCCAGATCGAGGATAAGGGTTTTCAATTACTTTCTAGTGTCTTCTTGTAATTTGATTAGGTTTTCATGTCAATTACATTAATATACATGCTATCTATCATGAACATGAATGCTTAAACCCTTTTTTAGGACTCAGGGTTTCACTATACTGACTTTTCAGAATTAATATAAATAAATCTTCATACAGAAATTTAAAGTATTGAAAGAGATATTTCCTTAGGTACAAGTACCTAACTACGAAAATCCCCTACTCTCGTGAGAATTATCGTAATTAGGCCCTTTAAGTTCTATGAAAAATCATGTAATTCCTTCAAATAAATCCAAACTACTCTCGTGATTAGATGCATAGGTTTGAAAAGAATAGATCCAGCATTGTGATTCTCTCCATATTAATTTTGTCCCGAAACGCTTATTTTTTGCTCTTTTCACACTTTGAAGATTTTAAACAAAAACCACAATTTGATTTGTCTAGTTATAGATCAATCGTGTAATCGGTACTTGACCGCCATATCCTTGTTGGGAATGATCTTATTTTATTACTTCGATAAAGCTGTGCACTTGCGGTCGCATCAAGTTTTTGGCACTGTTGCCGGGAAACAGGCCAGCCAATATCGATTTAATCAAAAAATTTAGAGACTAGACATTTTTAGTTTTCTGCATTATTTAATTTTGCTTATAGTTAGTTTCTGTTATTTTTTTTATTGAATTAACACGTTATATGCTCAGAGCTCTTAAGACAAGTACTGTTCTTCCCGAAGATCTAGAGATTAAAAGCACTTTTTGCCTTTGGAGAAAGCTGCAATTTCAGATTCATGAAGCTGCGAAGGAAGCCGCAATGGCGAACAATCAATCACTTAGGGATTTTGCCATACCTAATGTTCTATCTTGAAATCTCGAGGTTTTTAATATTTTTACATAGACACAGCGAAAGCAAATCCCTGAAATAGGCCAGTCCCAAAAACCCAAAAGATCGGTTCATACGAGGGGGTCGACACAATGTAAGGAGAAAGATACCTGAGAGCTAAGATGAGCAATGTTGATACAGGCACCCAAGCGTGCGCCCTTTGCAGTCTCACACACAGCCGATGCTCAAGTTCCCTTCTTCCACGCCTGGTGCTAGCCTCGGGAAGAAGATCCATACCAAGGGAGAGCTTCTAGTGCACTTGCGCCACCCTCAAGGTAGGATGTGCAAAGCCCCAAGTCCCTCTTGCGCCAAGAGGAGGAGGAGAGGAGTAGAGCTTGCAGCTAGGAAGAAGAGTTGCGCTTCTAGATCGCCTTACTCTCACCCTTGTGATGATGCTCACATCTATGGATGTGCTCTCGCAAATCTTAGGGTGTTTTCAAGCAAGGGGCGGCAAGGCAAGAGATATAGGCGCCAAGCATGAGGAGATATGCAGCTAGGGTTAGTGGGGAAGGGCAATTAGGGTTAGATTCAAGGAAAGTCTCCAAGACTTTACCTTAATTGTCTAACCATTAGCCATATGCACCTAGGACTTGCCATATAAGTCTATCAAGCCATATGCGCCCCAAACCTTGCCATAGAGGTAAGCTTTCCATCCAAGGATAAGACATAGGCGGTAAAGAGATGCCTAATGAAGCATTAGGTGCCAATCGCACCCTATTATGCCCTTATGAGCTTATATGAAGATTTTCTCCGCACTATACCCATATGCCCTCTTATCTCTCCATGACAACTTATTAGTAGGCCCCATTGGACAATGGGCTAGCCTAAACTTCATTACACAGGTTAATTAAGTCATTGGATCCAATCCAATACAACCCAAGTCAAATAGGGCTAACCATGGTTAATTTTGGGTCAACCTGCCAAAAATGAAGTTTGGCTCCAATAAGTTTCTTCCATCTCATCAGGCCCATTGGTGTTGATGAAATCTCCCAAATAGATTTGAGTTATCCAATAACTCGATCATAAGGCTACCCGATCAATACGAGAACTCAAGTATCAAGGTGTGCGACCCTGTAGGTTCCTCTGACATTGGCAGTGATGAACTAAGGTCATCACAAGCAGTGAGTGACACCTAGCAGTGCATCGCTGCTACCCAAGTCATCGGAATGGATATCGACATCGATATCTCCATCATCGCAACAAGGTACCGATTCATTATAGTCTCTTTGCCAAACTGATATCCGATTGGACAAGTGTGTTATCACTTGTTTTCATCCAATCTTATGGTCATGACTAAATCAGGCTTTTAACTAGGTATGGCTAGACACTTTTAGTCATGCAACCATCCCCATGGATATCAAGCTTCCCTTAGGAAGGGGGAAATCTTCTATCTATCCATTGATCTTCTCATATGGGTCGTGACATACTCAATGCTAACCGTTATGACCTCCCAACTACGGTGAGGTGTTAGGTTGTATCAAAGCATATCCCTAACCATATAGAAGAGTCAATGACCTCAAATCAAGAGATCAATGCATCTCCTGTCAGTTGGAGAATAACTCATGACACCAAGTTAGAGCCTCACAGCAAGTCGGTCCAGTATATCCACCACTGATATACCCATATGCCTGTGTTAGCACCTCATGCCTAACTAGCCCATATACCAGTCTCACATATACTAGAGCTATCCCATATCCACATAGGTACTTGACTGGGGATAAGAGTTTGAGCACAGATACAATATGTCTCCAGAGACATTATCATGCAAGTACATAATCGCAGATGTAAACATAGCATAATAACGACAATGCCAGAATGATATATATAAAATATCAGTGTCAAATAGTACAAAATATAGACCAACAATGGGTCTAAGGGCATTTACACCAACATGTTCAGTCGTTTAATTGCAGCATTATTTGCTTGGCTGTTGAGGCGAACAACTTTGAGTTAAAACTAGCTTTGATGATCATGGTTTAGTAGAACTGGTTTGGGGGTTCTCCCACACAGGATCCTAACTTACATCTTGCTATTTTTCTTGAATATTGTAATATTGTGAAAATAAACAGTGTCCCTGCTGATGCCATTGGACTAAGATTATTTCCCTTTTCTCTCAGGTATCATATGCGTGCGTGGCTCTTATCTCTTCCTCTTGGATCGATCACAACTTGGGAAGAACTCTCACACGTGTTTCTATCAAAGTATTTCCCTCCTAGCATGATGGTGCAATTAAGGAACATGATCACTTGCTTTTGCTAGAAGGATAGGGAATAACTCTATGATGGTTAGGACCACTTTAAGAAACTTCAATAAAGCCATGCACTTGCGGTCACATCAAGCATCATAGAGCGATTCCCCATCCTTCTGGCAAAAGCAAGTGATCATGTTCCTTAATTGCACCATCTTGCTAGGAGGGAAATACATTGACAGAAACGCGCATGAGAGTTCTTCCCAAGTTGTGATCAATCCTGGAGGAAGAGGCAGAGAGCCATATGTGTGCACAATCCTTGAGAGAAAAGGAAAATAATCTTAGTCTAATGGCATTAGCAAATACACCGTTTATTTTTATAGTATCACAATATTCAAGAAAAATAGCAAGATGTAAGTTAGGATCTTGTGTGGAGAACCCCCAAACTGGTTCCACTGAACATGGTCATCTAAGCTGGTTTTAGCTCAAAGTTGTATGCCTCAATAGCCGGGCGAATAATGCTAGAATTAAACCCCTGAATATTAGGTACAACAAAATCCCTAAGTGATTGATTTATTACCATTGCGCCTTCCTTCTCAACTTCATGAATTTGAAATTGTAGCTTTCTCTGGAGGTAAAAAGTGCGTTCAATCCTTGGATCTTCGGGAAGAACAGTACCTATCTTAGGAGCTCTGAGCATACAACATGTTAATTCAATAAAGAAAAATAACAGAAACTAACTATAAGAAAAACTAAATAATGTAGAAAACTAAAAGTGTATAGTCTATAAATTTCTCAATTATATCGATATTGGCTGGCCTAATCCCTAGCAATGGCTCCAAAAACTTGATGTGACTGCAAGTGCACGACTTTATAAAGTAATAAAATAAGATCATTCCCAATGAGGATCTGGCGGTCAAGTATCGATTAGATAATTGATCTATAGCTAGACGAATCAAATTGTAGTTTTTGTTTGAAATCTTTTAAGTGTGAAAAGAGTAAAAACAAGCATTTTGGGTAAAAATCAATATGAAGAGAATCGAGACTTAGGGTTTCACCACACTAACTTTTCAGAATTAATATAAATAAATTTTCATACATAAATTTAAAGTATTGAAAGAGATTTTTCCTTAGGTACAGATTCCTCAGGCCTTTTTTGTTTTGTGAAAAAATCATGTAAATCCTTTAAGTAAATCCAAACTACTCTTATGATTGGATTCATAGGTTTGAAGAGAATACATCCGGCGTCGCGATTCACCTCTCGGTTCTTTTTGCGACGTCTAATACGTAAAATCACTTGGCCAGAGTAAAATTACAAAATAAACACATTTCTAATCAAATCAGCTCTATAAAATTCATGACAAAGATTAAAATAAAAAGTTTAATCCATAAATCGTTAGTGGGCTACACCCCTAATCACGAAAAAAGGGTTTAAACATTCATATTCATGAGAAACAGCATGTGTATTGATGTAATTGACATGAAAACCTAATCAAATTACAAGAAGACACTAGGAAAGTAATTGAAAATTATTATCCTTGATCCGGAGATGAATATGGAGCATCAAAATCCTCCCTTTGTGTGATCTTCTTGCCTGAATTCGCCTAGCCACCTGAAATTCGCCCTAGTCGCCGCGTTTGGCCCATGAAGGATTCAAATGTTGTGTCTGACCTCTGTTTCACTCTAAATTTGATGTGCAACTTCATCTTTTCCTCGGGAATCATGCCATAGATTCAAAACTTATAAATCCATCATTTTTGTATAATTTTACTTGTATTTTCATGAAAACCAAGAAAAGTGAAGATTTTATCCTATAGGCGATAAAACACTAAAAATTAGTATAAAATCATACAATTAAGCCCAAAATATAATATAAAATATAGGAAAAGTATGATCTAAAGGCAACTGATCAAAGACGTGCACGTGAATGTCCTCTGTAGTCTCACACACACGGGCTCCTCAAGTTCTCTCCAATCTCCATGCTTGGTGCTAACCTCGGTAGGTGAGATCCACGCCTATGGGAAAGTCTTGCTTGCTTGCGCCAATCACCAAGAAAGCGCCACCAACAAGCTGTCCCCTTATGGCCTCAAGGAGTGGTAAGCACTTCCACTTGCACCAATGGGAGATGAGGAAGAAGAGAAGAGGCGCCAAGGAGAGGGGAAGCCTCTACAACTTTCTCTTGACCTTCTTCAAACTTGCTACCCACAATCACAAGGGGGCGCCACTACAAGAGGAAGAGAGGGGCGGTGGCTAGGTCTTGGAGAGGGGGGGCTAGGCGGCTAGAGCTTGAGGCAAAGTGATATGCTCCTATGCGCCTCTATATATAGAGTTTGGATGTGGGTTGCATAACTTAAGTCGTGAATATATATATTTGAAATATTAATTTAGCGCTTAAGTTGTGGGACCCCATGGTTACGCTAAAATCAATCACAAAAATGCTCCGAATAAATCTGTCACAAAATTTTAATTTTTGACCATTGACTAGACCTTGTCTATTGATGTCATCTGAGGTTACCCAAGGGGTCAACCAAGGTCATAATATAACATAAACTCTATATAAACCATCTCCTGCTCCTTAGATGCACCCGAGATGCATCAAACTCCCACTTAAATCCTAAGCAACCAAATGACTCGATCTAGGCTATTCGATTAGTATGAGAACTTGAGTGTCTAGGTGTGCGACCCTGTAGGTTCTTCGAATGTTGGCAGTGATAATCACAGATCATCACAAGTAATGAGTGGCACCTAGCAATACATCATTGCTACCCAAGTCTTTAGAGTGGAGTCATCATCGACATCTCCTAAAATTGTGATAAAGTACAAGAATGCCTTTGTCCTTTTGCCAGGTTGATATCCAGATTGGACAAGTGTATCACACTTATTTTTTCCAATCAAATGGTCATGACTAAATCAGGTTCTCACCTGGGTATGACTATACACTTTCAGTCATGCATCCATGTAGGGGCGCCATGGACATCAAGTTTCCTCGCAAGGAAGGGGCAAATCTTCTCTTGACACATTGAATCTCTCTTATGGCTTATGATATACCCAATGACAACTATTATAACTTCCCTGCTACGACGAAGCATTAGGTTGTATCAAAGTATATCCCTCACCATATAGAGATATCAATGCCCTCAAGTTAAGGACAAGCAAACCTCTGTTATTGTGATATTCATCTTGTGACATCAAGATGAATCCTTACGGTGGGTCGGTCCAGTATATCTCCCTTAATATACGTATATGCCTGTGTTAGCAACCCGTGCTCAACCAGCGCATATACTAGTCTCAAATAAATCATAGTTGTCCCATATCCACTATGATTCTCGACCGAGGACAAAACTGAGACTAGATAAAATATCTATCTCTAGGGGCATTGTCTATGCAAATTTATATATGCGGCAGATGTACAAGGTGCATAACAACGACCATGCTAGGATATGTCATCTATCAAACACTGATGTGATACACTCCTTACCAGACCAACCATAGGTCCTAAGGCATAAACACTAACAGATGAGAAAGTCTCATCATAGTCCATAACATGGACTTGCTTGAAGCATTTTGCAATAAGTCAGCCTTTATAGGAAACTATGTTACCTTCCATGTCAGCCTTCTTTCAGAAGAGCCATTTGTATTCTATGGGTTTTACCTCTTTCGATGGCTCAACTAAATTCTACACTTGGTTGGCGGGCATGGAGTCCATCTTGGCTCTCATAGTGTCAAGTCATCTCTCAGAATATGATCCACTAACTGCTTCCTCATAGGTTTTGGGTTTATCTTCAATAATGAATATTGCATCATGATGAGACGGTAGTGGTCCATACCTCTCAGGTTCTTGATAATGTCGATTAGATTGACACGGAAGCTATGTTACTTGAGCCTCAGGTTGACTAACATCCTGTGATGAAGGCTCCTATTCTATCTCAACCTCTATGTTTTGTGGTCACCCTTAAACCTCATCTAAGTCAAGTTCTCTCCCACTAGCTTTTTTCAAGAGAAACTTCTTCTCAAGGAAGACAACACCACAAACAATAAATATTTTGTTCCTAATGGGGGTGATAAAAGTAGTATCTATTAGTTTCTTTAGGATACCTTACAAAAACTGATTTGGCTTTCAATTTAGTGGAGTCGTGGCATTTATTATATGCATCATATCCCTAGACTTTGATAAAGGATAGGTTGGGGTGTCTCCTAATCTACAACTCATATCAGGTTTTGGAGATGCTCTTAGATGAGGCATTATTCAATACAACTAAAGTTGCCTCAATTGCATGAGCACATAATGACATTGGTGATGGAAAACCCTGGGGATATTTTATAAATTTTGACATCACAGATTACATACACAACAGACGAATATCCACGAAACAGGCTGGTCCAAAAAACCCAGTGAAGATCATCTTGTGAAGGAGTTGACATGATAAGATAGAAAGTACCTAGAAGCAAGAAGTGCTAATGTCGTTGTAGACTCCCAAGTGTGTGCCCTCTGCAGTCTTGCACACATGGATGCCTCGAGTCCTCGTCTTCCACGCCCAGTGCTAGCCTCAGGAAGAAGATCCAAGTCTTGGGGTGTCCTTCTAGTCCACTTGCGCCACTCTCAAGATGAGATACACCAAGGAGAGAGGTAGAAGGTGAATGCTGCCAATCCCTAGCCCCTCTTGCGCCAAGAGGAGATAAACAAGAGTGCTTGCGGTTCTATGGGAGAGGATGCCGCCAACCTCTCTACTTCTCTTGCGCCAAAGGAGGAGGAAGAAGATGAAGACACCAAAGTCTTCCCTCACATGCTCCAAGAGGAGAGGAAGAGGAAGGCTTGCGGCTATGGAGGAAGAGATGCGCCAATGGTTCCTTGCCTTTGCCCCTTTTAATGCTCACGCCAATTAAGTCTACGTTGCTCTCGCATATATCATGTAATATATAGGCAAGGGGTGGCAAAGCAAAGGGTAGGCGCAACTAGTGAAGAGGTATGCGACTAGGGTATTAGAGGGGAGGCAATTAGCGTTCGGGTTAAGGAAATTCTCCAAGAGTTTTCCATAAACCCTTTCTTATTAGCCATATGTGCCAAAGACCTTCCTAAGAAGTTCTTCTAGCCATTTCAGCCCCAAGACTTACCATAAAGGCAAGCATACCATCCAAGGAACAATGGGAGGCGGTAATTGCTTCCATACGAAGCAAATTGCGCTAATTCCTCCCCATTATGCCCATAGGTGCCAATGGGGGGAGATTTATCCCCATTATACCCTTTGAGCCTATTCTCTCTTCATGACAACATGTTATTGGGCCTCATTGGGTAATGAGCTAGCCCAAACTTCATTAAAAAGGTTGATTAAGCCATTGGATCCAATCCAATGCAACCCAAAGTCAAATGTGACCAACCATGGTCAATTTTGGGTTAACCTACCAAAAATAAAGTTTGACTCCAATAACTCTCTTCCATCTCATCAGGCCCATTAGCGCTGATGAAATTTTCCAAATAGATTCGAGTTATCCAATAACTCGATCATAAGGCTTCTCGATCAATACGAGAACTCGAGTATCATCAAGGTGTGTGACCCTGTAGGTTCCTCTGATGTTGGCAGTGATGACCTAAGGTCGTTACAAGCAGTGAGTGGCACCTAGCAGTGCATCACTATTACCAAAGTCATCAGAATGGATATTGACATCGACATCCCCATCATCGCAACTAGGTATAGATGCATTATAGTCTCTTTGCCGAATTGATATCCAATTGGACAAGCATGTCATGACTTGTGTGTTGGGGTATGCCCTTAAGGCTAATGTTTGAGGCCTATGGGAATTTATCTGTATCATGTAATAAACTGTTATGTTTATAAAGGCATGGTTGTTATTCAGTTAG
>CM050437.1:75008433-75046845 GCA_027562315.1 Costus pulverulentus | reverse complement strand
TGCTCTAAGGTATTTTCTAACTCATCGTGTCGACTCCCTTGCATGCGATCTTCACTGGGTTTTTGGGACGGGCCTGTTTCGGGGACATTCTTCCGCTGTGCAATGAATTTATGAATGTTTACAACTCTGAGAAATTATAAAATGTCCCCGGGGTTTCCCAACACATGCTTTACCAGGTAAGAAAAATAGTAAAGGGATGAAGTGATCATAGCTCATTCAAGACATTGAACCAATCCATGCCAAAAGGGGTTCAACTCTTGACCTAGGACACAAGCCCCTAAAACTAGACCTAGCCTAGCCGACCTCTAGCTTGATCTTCAAGGTTGGCTCCAAGGTCTACCACATCATGGTTTACCTCTCAAACCCTACAGGTACTTTTAGGGAAACCCTAGAAGCACACTCATGGGTTCGTCCAATGCCATGGTTCCTCCTCCAAGGAAGATGCGCCACCATGCAAGGGCCAAGAAAGCTAGCTCATAAGCCCAAGGGCTCGGCCATGCTTCCTTGTGTCACCAAGGTAGATGCTTGTTGCGGCACGTTACTAGATGCGCAACCAAGCAAGCACGCCTGAAAGATTCATGTAGGATGCGCCCCCTAATATTCATCTTGAATTACAAAATAAAAGAAAAAAGGAAGGCGGCACACAGGCCTCACAAGAATACAACACAGACATGCTAAGGGGCTTGACTAATGATCATAACATTATACACAAACAAGATACTTATTCACGCAATTCTATATGCTTATGAAAAACATAAAATCTGAAATTTTTAGTTTCTTATAAAATAAGTTTCTTTTCCTCATCCTTTTATCACAAATCTTTTGGTTATTTGCGATTAAGTTTCATGACAATTTTATTGATCAAATTGGCTGGCAATTTTGTTAGATCAAGAGACTCGGCCAGTCCAATGACATAATGCCCGTCCTACTTGACAAAATTACGTGCGCCTTATTATCTTAAATCAATCAGAAAAATAATCTAAAAATCCAAAAGAAATTGAATAGAGGATAGGAACAAGAAACATACAATTTTCTTACTATAAGAAAACATGCACCACTAGTATATGCAATTTTTGAAAATTACTACATGGCATATGAGCATAGAAAAGCATGAAAAACATCATTCGAGGCTCGCAGCTTGGCTCTGATACCACTGTTGGGAAACCCCGGGGATATTTTACAAATTTTGACATCACATATTACATACGCAGCGGACTAATATCCCTGAATCTGGCCGGTCCCAAAAACCCAGTGAAGATCATCTTGCAAGGGAGTCGACACGGTAAGATAGAAAGTACCTAGAAGCAAGAAGTGCTGATGCCATTGTAGACACCCAAGTGTGCGCCCTCTGCAGTCTCGCACACATGGATACCTCGAGTCCTCTTCGTCCGCACTTGGTGCTAGCCTCGGGAAGAAGATCCAAGCCTTGGGGTGTCCTTCGAGTCCACTTGCGCCACTCTCAAGATGAGATACAACAAGGAGAGAGGTAGAAGGTGAATACCGCCAAGCCCTAGCCCCTCTTGCGCCAAGATGGAATAGACAAGAGTGCTTGCGGCTCTATGGGAGAGGATGCCACCAACCTCTCTACTTCTCTTGCGCCAAAGGAGGAGGAAGAAGATGAAGACACCAAAGTCTTCCCTCACATGCGCCAAGAGGAGAGGAAGAGGTAGGCTTGCGGCTATGGAGGAAGAGATACGCCAATGGTTCCTTGCCTTTGTCCCTTTTAATGCTCATGCCAATTAATTCTACCTTGCTCTCGCATATATCATGTAATATATAGGCAAGGGGCGGCAAAGCAAAGGGTAGGTGCAACTAGTGAAGAGGTATGCGGCTAGGGTATGAGAGGGGAGGCAATTAGGGTTTGGGTTAAGGAAATTCTCCAAGAGTTTTCCATAAACCCTTTCTTATTAGCCATATGTGCCAAAGACCTTCCTAAGAAGTTCTTCTAGCCATATCAGCCCCAAGACTTGCAATAAAGGCAAGCATACCATCCAAAGAACAAGGGGAGGAGCCAATTGCTTCCATACAAAGCAAATTGCTCAAACTCCTCACCATTATGCCCATAGGCGCCAATGGGTCGAGATTTATCTCCATTATACCCTTTTAGCCCATTGTTTCTTCATGACAACATGTTATTGGGCCTCATTGGGTAATGAGCTAGCCCAAACTTCATTACAAAGGTTGATTAAGCCATTGGATCCAATCCAATGCAACCCAAAGTCGAATGTGACCATCCATGGTCAATTTCAGGTCAACCTGCCAAAAATGAAGTTTGGCTCCAATAACTCTCTTCCATCTCATTAGGCCCGTTGGTGCTGATGAAATCTCCCAAATAGATCTGAGTTATCTAATAACTCGATCATAAGGCTTTCCGATCAATACGAGAACTCAAGTATCAAGTTGTGTGACCCTATGGTTCTATTGACGTTGGCAGTGATGACTTAAGGTCGTCACAAGCAGTGAGTGGCACCTAGCAGTGCATCGCTGCTACCCAAGTCATCAGAGTGGATATCGACATCGATATCCCCATCATCGTAACTAGGTACAAATGTATTATAGTCTCTTTGCCGAACTGATATCCGATTGAACAAGCGTGTCATCACTTTTTTTCACCCAATCTCATGGTCATGACAAAATCAGGTCTTCACCTAGGTATGACCATACACTTTCAGTCATAGAACCATAGTGGAGCTCCATGGATATCAAGCTTCCTTCAAGAAGGGGCAAATCCTCTGTCTATACATTGACCTTCTCATATGGGTCGTGACATGTTCAATGACAACCGTTATTACCTTCCAACTACGGCGAGGTGTTAGGTTGTATCAAAGCATGTCCCTAACCATATAGAATAGTCAATGACCTCAAGTCAAGGTATCAATGTATCTCTTGTCACTTGTGAAGATAACCCATGACACCAAGTCATTGCCTCATAGCGGTTCGGTCCAGTATATTTACCACTAATATACCCATATATTTGCGTTAGCACCTCGTGCCTAACCAGCCCACATACTAGTCTCACATATACCAGAGTTGTCCCATATCTGCTCAGGTACTTGACTGGGATTATAGTTTGAGCACAAATCTAATCTGTCTCCAGGGACATTATCATGTAAGTACACAATCACAGATGCAAACAAATAATGATAACGACAATGTCAGAATGATATCCAAGAAAGATCAATGTCAAGTAGTACAAAAATGGACCAAAACTAGGTCTCAGGGCATATATACTAACAATTGGTAGGATCACATAACTTATCCTTGATCAAATCATGTCTAATAAGGTTTGATTTCTCCTTTCTAACATACCATTTTATTGATGCATCCTTAGAAGGGTGAGCTATGAGATGATCCCATACTTCTTAAGAAGATAATCAAATTGTACGCTCATGTAGTCACCACCTCAATCAAATCAAAATGGATTAATGGATTAGCCGATCTAATTATGTACTTTATTCTTGAATTTCTTAAAAAATTCAAATTTATGTCTCTTTAAGTAGCCATAATCATGCTATTGACATCATTATCGAAGGTTATAAAGTACTAATATCTTTCTCTAGCTTGCTTATTCTGAGGTCCACACACATCGTTGTGTATTAGATCTAATAGACATGTAGCCCTCTCACCTATCTTGGTGAAAAGTGCTCTTATCATCTGGCCTAAGAAATATGGCTCATATGTATCAAACTCCTCAAAGGAGGATGAACCCTACAATCCATTTGCATGGTGTTGTTGTATACACTTTTTGTTTATATGGACTAAGCGATAATGCTAGAGGTATGTGTTATTAGAACCACTAGGTTTTATCCTTTTTGTATTTATGTTACACATTGAGCTGCCCATATCCAAGACATATAATCTATAATGTAAAGTACCACAACAACAAATATGTCATCCAATGAAAAGGAACACATATTATTCTTTATTTTAGAGGAAAATCTCATCTAGCCAAAGGAAGGATAGAAATAATATTTTTTTAGTTAAATTGGGTGAAAAATATCAAGGATTAAGTTCTAAAAAAAGTCTAGATGGCAAAAAGATTTTATAAGTTTCAATGGCCATGACTACTTGTGCTCCATCGCCAACTTGTAGGTCCATCTCCCTAGGTCTTATTGTTCTACTTCTTTTGAGCCTCTACACATTCATACATATATGAGCTTCACATGTGGTATCAAGTATCTATCCAAAAGTGCATAGAATGACTTAAATAATAAAAATACCCAAGCCAAAAGTAGAAACCTTGTTTCCTTTCATGTCACTCTAGAGACTCTTATGGTCCATCGTGCTATAATAGCACCAATTTAACTTGACCTTCTTTGTGCTTAGCATCTTAAAGGCACTTCTCTTACCCTTCCTAATATAATGGGTCTTTATCAATGCTTCCTTAGCCTCTTGGAGTTTGTTAAACAAATTTATTAGTGATGTCTCAAATTTATGTGTGATTCTAAATTTGTTTTTATGACCAATTTGAGTCATGATTAGATACCTTTACATTAATTTTGGCTTAATTACCTATTTTTGTTTGGAATCTACCATTTTTTTTGTGTTTGTGTAATTTAAGTTAAAAGAGACCTATAAACTAGTAAATTCTGAGGAATTTGAAGACATTATGAGACTCCTTATGATGAGATGGAGCAAACTATTAAATTTCAAGCAAATTATAGCTATCCAAGTGATTATGGTCATACTTGTAACAATGATCACAAGCTATAATTAGGTTACAACAATTGAGGGAATGACCTAGGAAGATTGATGCCCTGTATTTTAGTAATATTTTTCGATATCATTTTATCTCAAAATAAGACATTTTGTTGTTATTATGTCATATTTAGGCTTATTTACTTGTTTTATTCGGAATCTTCACTTTTTCTCATATTTTTATAACTTCAAGTAAAATCACTCATTTCTAAGCTCATTTGATGATTCTCATTGCACTAAGTGATTCCAGACAAAAAGATGATTCAACACACCAAATTTAAAGTCAAACAGAGCTTTTAGTATCCGTCATGGCTGGCCCCTAATGAGCTTCACGACCATGGTGAATATTTCGACGATGACTTATTCACAGACCGACCATGATGTGCTTCACACCCATAATTATCCTGGAGAGAATTTGATGAAATTTTTGATGATCAGCATCATGACCGTGATAAAAAAGTCCAAATCCCACATAAGACTTCATAGCTCAGTCGTGATCTGATTCATAGCCATGAAGTGAACATCTGCTTTTCTCTAAAGACTTCACGGCCTGACTGTAACCATCATCACAACCATGATTATTATATTCTTCCCTTTTCTAGGGCAAATCCAAATAGATTTTCGTCCGATTTGAAGTGGAATGCGAAGAGACAACCTCTGGGGAACAAAACTGGACTCGAAGGGTCATTTTCGGGGTGGGGGGGGGGGGATTTTGGTTGAAACATGGAAGATGCGATGAATGGTGACGAGGTAGTACATGAACAGAAAAGGCAATTTTTCAGTGGGATTTGCAGGTGAAACTCCATTAATCAGTGGGCCTTAGTTTATACTTTCTATCTGAAATGATCTTCCTTTTATTTGTTTCTCCCTTGAATGATTATTTGAGGATTTGTGCTAAGTTTATACATATGGTTGCTTAAACCCTAATTTCAAGATTTTGGGTGCATTCTAATCTTGTTTCGTTTCTTAAACTTGCTTGTGTAACAAACCTATTGTTGTTTATCTTATCTTGACTGAGTTGTTTGTTTGTGATTACTTTGGATAAGTTCTTACAAATCTCAAACATAGTGAGAAGTACTAAAAGGTGAATCACAACGTTGGGATCTGCTTGATCGAACACACTAGTTCTATCATGAAAGTAGATATAACTCATGTGAGGATATATTTTATCCTTGTGCTCATTGAATTAACCTAGATTGGTAAGCCACAAAAGTAGGAGATCGATCTAGGTTGGTATCAGATTATACCATTGAAACGGGGTAATCTGTACTCTTGGATAAGTCCTTAACCTTGTAGATGACTTACGCTATTACTTTAATGTTCTAATCTTGATTTGGCATGGAATGAACCCAAGATCCTGAATCTCCTCATAATTGAATTGACTCTGTGACTCTCGTTTAGCATTCAAATCAACCAATTAGTTTAGTTCGGTTGAAATTACCTTGCTTTAAGACCATACTTTGTTCGTCTAGCTATCGATTATGGAGTCAATTGACACTTGCGACTCATCCCTGTGGGAACGATAACCATGTACTACATCGGTAAGCTGTGCGCTTGTGAATTATTTGCAACAAAGATCATGGTCGATGCTATGATCCATATTATAGGCAGTGACTCTTTTCTAGAGCAACTATTTCAATGGCAAAGAGATTATGACCAAGCCCATGAACCTCATCACAAGCTATAATTCTATCAACAATGCTTAAAGGAGAACACAATTGAGATTATAGTCAAGCCTATGATTCCTAACATTGGCTATGATAATGTTTGCCAAGCATAATTTTTACACTATTTTTACCTAAATTTTTGATTTTTGCAAGTGTGGAGCACCCTAAAATATAAATAAATGAGTCCTTAACCTAACTAAGACATCAAAGACAAGAAAGAGGATCCCTAGAGGTGATTGGAGGTAGCTAAAGTGTAGTTGCTAAGAACAATAGTGGAGAAAAAGATGGCAGAATGTAGAACAGGAAATACAGTGAGTGACAACAATAGAGGAAGAATCATATGTGGTGACAACAAGTAGGGGAAGCATATTCGAGAGGTTTAATCAACAATCCTTTCTATATATTTCCTTATTTACTATCTCTAAATCAAGAGTTTATGCATCATAATGATGAAATTTGTATAACAAACTTATTTTCGAGGCATAGGGCATAACCCATTGTATTTTCTTATGACTTGAACATATTGATTTCTCTCTATTCATTATTTCAATAATTGTGAATTTAGTTATAGTTACGATGAATTACATGTGTTATTTTGGCCAAATAATTGTATGCATTAAATGTTGTGAGAAGTATTGAGAAATGAATTACAACAATGGAAATCATATAATTAAACTTGTGTATTTGGATTACGAGAGTAGTTCTAAATCACTTGGGGTTTATTTATTTGAATTGATAAGCCATGAGAGTAGGAGATTAATTGAAATAAATAATGGGTTAGACTAATTAGAGGGGATAACTTGTAAATTAGGATGTATTCCCTTTAACTTGTTTGAAATTCATGATGCAGAGGAACATATTGTTTTATCATTTGAAATCAATGTGGTGAAACCCTACTCCTAAATTTTTATTATATTGCTTCTCTCTCAATTATTGATTTGTTGTCTAAGTTACTTTAGATTTGATACTTTGTTTAATTCAATTAATTCATTTAATTTTGTTTATCTAGATAGTGATATCATAGTTTGTTGGTACTTAACATCTAAATCTTTGAGAAGATTGATATTTATTTTATTACTTCAACTAGTTGTACACTTACAATGACATTAGTTAGCGAATTATGAACCTTGTTCTTTTTGATGAATGGTTTGAAGGTTAGAGGTAGAGATGCCAACAAAAAAAAAAATCCATGGACATCTCTTGGCCCAAAGGATGTCCTAGTTTCTCTAATCTCTCAATGTACCTGATCATTTTGAGTACATGAGACATGACTAGTGTCCCTTTGGCCATTTGGCATGGGAAGTATTATCTAGTTGTTCAGTGTGTTTCTAATCTATTTTTCACCTTGCAGAGTCTATTTAAGCATATGACCATGTCATATGCTCCCTACACTTTCACCCACTCACTTTGCTTTGGTGAAATTATTAGCATTAGATAAGCAATATCTTGAGTATTATAACATTGTTGTTGCCAAAGCATTCCACTCTGATCCATCGATTGAGTTTAAATGTGATGGTCATGATGAGGTCGCTCCAGGACATACAATTTTTTCTTCTTTCTCAAAATGTTTTGCAGATTTTAATACTAGTCATGAAAGTTGGTACCATCTAACTTGTCCTCTAACAAGACTAATTGTAGTGAAATTACATACGTATTAACTGTCATTGATTTACAACAAGGACCTTTATTAAATGATTATACCCCCACTATTTTTGTTAATTGGCAACCCTAAAAATAGCAACAAAAAATCTTATGATTTTATAGGATCCTAATTTCATACAAGGTTCTATGCCCCGCATGGGTGGGATGTATTGCATAAAATAATCCATGCTTCCCCAAGTTGGCAAGGCAACCAATCATACCCTCTATAATTTCTTTTAGTTAAGACTGTCCAAGCATCCTATGTCTAGTGATGGTTGGGTACCCTGATGAAGGCAGGGACCATAGGCCATGAAGTTATAAGTAGAGCCTAAGCTTACCTTAGTCAAAGGCCCACAAGCTCTCGAATAAGCTAGCAAGCTCACTCCTAAAGCTAGCACAAAATTTGGAAAGAAATACTTTAACCACTTCAAAGTGATGTTCAAGACATTCAAGCTCAAGAAGCTATAGAATATGCTCCATCAATTCCACAAAAAATGACCTACATCCACGCCAAGCTATGAAGCGAACAAACCATGCAATAATGTTCAGCCAGCTTCAAATTAGCCAATTAAGGATCTCTTCAAGGCCAAGTCAATGCACATCTTCAACGCTGCAAAGAAGGAATCTGCAATGTCTACCTTCGCACCCCTCAAAGGAAAGCTTCAACGTCTCCCTACTGATCAAAGAAGGAAATAGCAATGTTCACGTGCAACGTCTCTCCAAGCGCATGCTATATTTATCTCTCGCATGCATCTTTATAGAAGACAAGTTTGAATTTGAATGAAATAATTCTTCATCCAATGGCATTGGATGTCTCCTTCCTCTTCTCCTTCTAGGGCCGAGCCCTTACCCTCTTCCTCTCTTCTCTCTTCTATTCTTCCTGCATCAAATTCCTACAACTTCAAGCTAGATTTTTGAAAGTTTGTGAGTTCGCCGCCGTCAATCCACCAGTCAGATCTTTACAAAACTTCGGCCTTCGCTTCTCCTCCCCTAGATGAAGCTACAACTGGCAGCATTTGCCCAACCACCACTCCGATCGCCGGATTGAACCCCCCATTTAGATCCCCTATTTTTCCCCAAATCTGCAATTTCAAATTACGGTGTTCCACTCTGATCGCCGACCACCACGCCGATCCACTCCGATCGCCGACGTCCTCATGCATCCTACGGTGTTCCAGCTCTGCCGACAACCTCCTGTTGTCTTCCAAGCCTACGAAAACACTGTCTACATTGCCTCCCTTTCTCTAGATGAAGAACAGGATCAAGGAATCCATATTCCTTGTTCCCAGACTCGTCAACCTCTTCTGACAGCAGCATGAATCTGTCGGTCGCTCTACCACCTCCCGTTGGTGCTCCGACATCATCAATGCCATCTCATCCTTCCCTTGTCTACAATGTTGCCGAAGAGTGATCCATGCCCCAATGTCGTTGATCAGCGCGAGTCTCACTTGCCCGCTTCTAGATTTACCCTTATGTCTCCTATTTCAAGTTTTCTACTTTTGCTCTTAATATTAATCTGATTAAGTATGTGGGCAAACAAAACTATTGATCTTTTGCACGAATAGGATGCGCTAACCAGCCAGATAAGTCGATTCAACTCTACCGACAATGGATCAACCTACAAAACATAGCATCTTTTAAAGACTGATTAACTTCTGCAGTTGTTTAATTCACTAATCTGATTAGTCTTTTTTTGCAGGTATTTAGAGTGCTTGGACACAATCCCTAATCTTTGACACAACTAGAAAGACCATGTTTTGTTCTACCTCTCAGATCAGTTGGTTCCACTAAAGTGTCAGCAGAACATCCTATGAGACATTATAACTTTTGAATTCTGATAAATTTCTGTACTAATTTCATTTACTGATTTGATTATCCATCTTGTTGCAGATATTCTACATACCTAACACATCTTGACTCTCAATGTGTTAGTTCCAATAGTGGATCATTGGATCCTCCTCCAAGGTATATCTATTTTTCGAGAATGATTATATCTATAGCCCTGGACTTCTGTTGCTTCCTGAATTTTGATCTTTATTGTAAAAAAATAAAAAATTGATTTTAAATCAGTAGCTTTACTCAGGCTTCCCACCTGCATTAGCCCCTTAACTACTATCTTTAGAATTTTTTACTATGTAATCCACATAAGAAAATTTCAATCAAGTTTATCACAATCATTATGCCGAGGGCCAAGTGTGTCTCATGAAGACATGCCACATGTAGGCAGACATAAGCCCACATGTTGCAACCACGCGTCTCTTAAAGGTAAGTGTGTGTCACCCATGAGGGTGGGAACAGTTCACAACACTATTGATCAATAGATAATATTCAATTCAAAGGGTATTTACATGGTTTCACCTAACTATATCAACTATTTTTATCTTTATTTAGCATGCAAGGTCCTATGGTGATATGCGAGAAACATAAAAACATCATCACAGGCATGATATTAAGCATAAAATAAAAACATAGTTATGCCCCTTTCTTACTCTTAGTTCATCGCAAGCCATATATGAGCCAAGTCAAAACCTAGGGTGGCAAGCCCATCACATAAGGACATTGGAACTAGGTTGTCAACCTAATGCTTATAGGTTCGATGGCCCCAAGCCTCCAAAGATCCAAGTTGACTCCATGAAGTCTCCTAGTTGAGCCTCCCAAGCCACCAATCACCATGTTATGCGCCTCCTCATTGGAATGATCTCAATGCTAAATTTTTAATCTAGTCCTATTCTACAAATACATCTTTGTAAAAGAGAATACATATAAAAATTTTCATCAAGAGTTTTCGAGAGAAGGATTAGCTCGTAGATAACATAATAAAATTTACAAGAATTCATCACAGAATAGATACATGCATCAACAAACAAACACAGGGTTTGCTTGATAACCATATCACCATGAGCATATTCAAATGCTCTAATAAGGTAATGAAAAAAACTTATCCTCTACATAACATAGAAAAAAATTTAAAATTAATCAATTTTAATTATTTACACCCTAGAACGTTGATGACAATTAACTAATAAACTTTCTCATTAAATTTTTGACTTGCCAGCCATCTAGGGGTAGGCAACACATGCTTCTTGTCGAAAAATGGTAGAGTTAGAGGACACTTGTGTGTTTGGAAAGAATGGAAATAAAACTTCAATAATATGAATAAAAATGTAATAAATATGAGTTGTGAGATTTAGTTACTTCTAAACCTTGGTGGAAGTTTTTCATGACCAACATGAGGTTAGATTTGTAAAGACGTACATGAACTAGTACAACAATTAGATGCTCCGGGGATTACAGGACTAGATCATGTTACTCAAAATTGCCATATTGTTTTAGTTCCAATTCAAATTGTTAAACAAATGGCCAAGGTAGTTATTGTACTTTAGAATGATAATTGATTAATGTTAGGACCTTTTAGAAGTTAAGAATGTTTTTGTTAGCTTGGATGAGTCGTTATCATGCTTTTAATTACAAATACCAATGGAGGTTGGCTAGTATGAATGTTGCTTAAAACATAGGAAAATGGTGAACCCACTAGATAGGAAATTGTTGGTGAGGGGGAGAAAGTGTGGGTAGACTTTGAGCTTGATTTGATTGTTCTACAATTGGTTTCAAATTCATTAGTGTGAACTGATTTGGAACTTATTATTGGTGATTCTCCATCTACCATAGCAATCTATGGTAGATGGTTTTAACTACCCATATGAAATGACTAAAGTGCTTCTCCAACACACACATGCGTGATAATCTATAAATGAATGTTGCAATTGTTGAGTATGATTACATGATCCCCATCTATAAATAGGTGGAGGTGACATATTGATTGCCTTTTATTTTGGAATTAGGCTTATATGTTATAAAATGGTTTATAATTTTTATTATTTGTTTATCAAATAAGATCGGCTGATATGTTACTACAATCTTGAATGTTACAATCAAATTGCTTGATGTAGGAATTTATCGAACACAAAACATTCAAGAATCAATAATATGTGTAGTATGTTCTCCATGGCAGCGCAAGCCAGGAGAGAATTGAAGGACCAGAATTCTTTACAATCTGCACATAATCAATAATAATGCGCACCAACACACCACATGAGCCAACATTCAAGTTTTACTAGATTAAAAATAATAATAATAAAAAAAAAATCAACTACTTCAATCGCACCAGAAAGATGGTAATCTCGGCGCCGCCGCCACCTCCTTCACCGTCCGGGTTGATCATGTAGTACGACTCCGAGTCCTTGGACCCTACCACCCTTTCGAACCGCGCCCTCACGTACGTGAGCTCGCCCTCCGTCGCCGTCTCCCTCTCCGGCAGTCCCTGAAGCACGCCCGCCCCCAGCGACACACCCCGCAGCAGCTGCATCACCCTCCGCTCCTCCTCCGACGCCTCCTTCCTCCTTATAGCGTACCCGGACTTGCGTCCGTTGCAGTACACCGCCCAAACGTACTCGTCAACCAGCCGCTTCCTCTGCGTCCGCGTCTCGCTCTCCAGCGCCAGCTTCACCAGGCCCGAGTCCATCTCCCGGTGGAGGACACTCGTCGGCACGGGCAACTCGATCAGGAAGAAGGGCGGCGACCGCGGGTCCTCCTGGATCGCCAAGCAGACCCGCCCCCGCCGGTGCCCGAACAGCGTCACGGCGATTGCCTTGTCAGCCAGCATCGCTCTGCTGCTCGTCCGGCTGCTCAGAAGCTTCACCATCTTGCACCCGGAGGTCAGCATCGTGAGCAACTTGAACGTCCGAAGCAGCCCCCTGCCTCCGCCACCGCCTGTGCCAGTCTTGGAGCGGCTCCTGTCTTCGAAGGCCTGCCGGAGTAGGGACACCATGCCCGGAGATTCTGCCATTGATGGCATTGTTGCAGAGGTTGGACTGGTGGTAGGGCAATGTGTATACGTATGTATGTAAAAAATGGTGCAATTAATTGTGCTTGGCACGGGCATTTTGTTATATAGATGGACATGGGAGGTGGTTGGTTTGGTTTTGTCGTGGTGTATGGAATCCTACCTTGCCTTTATTAAAGTAGAAAGAGGAGGGGACACCGAGAGTTGATGTGACTGCAAGATTAGGGTTGCAGAGTGGATGCAACGGATAAGGCGTGTGGAAGAGAAATTAAGGGGTCCCTTGATTATTCGAGTTTAGATACATTGACATGTGCTTGTGGGGATCCGCCAAGCTCATGCCCTTCCTTTGCTTTTACTTTTCTTCCTTACCTAAGCATCAATTGTTCATTTCTTTTGTGTGTCTTCACTTTTCTCCATACTTGTAAGCCCATAGCTTTTACTTTTTATATAAATTCTTAGATCCCACAAGAAAAAGCACTCCATGTTAATCAAATAATTCAATAATCATTGGCCACAACACTCAGAGTCAAAACTTATCTTTAATATTTAGCTACAATTATTTACTAAACAAATTTTGAGATGACTTACTAATGATTGATTTATGACCTCCAAACTTCTAGTTATGTTTTTCTTTGTACCTTTAGTTTAAGGATGTAGGTTATGATGTTGAAAACTTCTACTAAAGATGAATTATAAAGTGTTTAATCCTTCATCATTGCTCATGCAATCTCTATATAGTTCTATTTTTTTTTATTTACTATATGTTATAGTTAATTATTGATCAATATCTTTATCTTGACAAGAATTATCATACTACTCTTATGCTTTGTCACTATTTAAGAGCTTTATGCACATATATATATCTCTACAACTTTTAAAAATTTTAAAACTTTAAATGGCTCTCTTTATTTTTATAAAATTATACTTGTCATCCTTGAAAATTATCAACAAATGCAATGAGCCAACCATTTTCCCAAAGGGATTGCATTTGTTTCCTATGAAAGATGTCAATGAGTGACATTTTTGCAAAGGGATGACATTTATATTTCCCAAGCTTACGATGCCATCACTTGCACTAGAGGCTTCAAATTCCAAACGGCTACTTCTCAAATCACTTTACTAATCCATGTTTGTATATGACATTATGCTCAACTACATGATCCCTTCCAAAAATACATATATAGAATCGAGAGGCTAGGCTTCATCTAACCATTCTGTGTAATTGCCCCTTTATCTACTTGTCCACTCCTTGTAGAGGGTATTTAATGTCTTCAATTAAGACCCGAAGATATTAATGTTGTGAATAATATGCTAAAACGATGTATAATGTTAAACCAACACATCACTTAATAATGCTTAGTAAGGAATACAATAGAAAAGGTTGTTATAGTAGCTTTAATTTTATACTTGAGCAAGGCCAATACCAATTTAACTCAATACTCTCACCCCTTTAGTTACTATTCTCATAGGCAAAAATGTCTATGATATCCTATGGTGACAAAAGAGCTCAATAAGATTATTTGCATTATTTTGACTCTCAATATGCCACAAATCCTAGTTTCTTTCTTAGATTATAAAACGTATTTATTAGACTAGTCCGGTGGAATCCACAATCCTCTGAAAAATGGATGTAAATGCGTATATGCTATGAATGCCCATGTTGAGGAAGTTAGAGTTACACCTCCACTATTTCATCTCCGATATTTTATCTTACTTAAGTTGTTGATAGGCTCACTAACGCTTGATCTTCAACTTAGGGTTGGTTTTAGTTGATATACATCCACGTGTTGGCCAAGGTTTCATATCCAAAGGCTTCAATTTGTTCCAATTGTTTTAGTAATGACAAGCTATTGTACTAGTGTTATTTCTTAAGCATTTTGTCTAGGTATTAAGGTTTTCGATGATTTGTCAAATTCTTAAGTTCAATCTCAAGATTAATCATACTCTCATCCACGTTGACAAGAAAATTGTAGTTTGGATGACAAAGATAACTCAATACATCTTTGTCTTATTTTAAAATTTTAGATAAATATAAAGTACTTAAATTGCCTCATAATTGATGGCTCATTCCACCTAACTTTCTTGAAACAAACCTCTATCAATTTTCTCAAACCTTACCATAATCTTTAAACAAGGCCTTGATAGAGTTTTTAACTATTTGTTAGCCTTAAACCAATTCCAATTCTTGTCAAATTTCCATGAAACTAGTTTTCTAGAGATTGATCTTCTTGAACTTTCCAGTGGTTCAAATATATCTCAATTTTAACTTGAAATAACTTCTCACAAACCAAACAAACCAAATCAGTTTAAGCAGCCCAAAATAGGCCAAACCAAGCTAGGGAATCGAAATCAACAAATCCATAATAACTTTTTTTTTAATCCCCAACGCGTCTTTAACCAACCCTAGCCATATATGATTTTCAAAATTATGTAAACACATGTCCCAAAGCCTTAGAATAGCATCCTTAATGTCATTCTAGTTTCATAAATAAAAGTTTTAAATGACTTATTATTAATGTTTGAAAAATGAATTATCTTTATTGAATGTAGAATCTCAAGAATTAAAAAAAATGATTAATTTTTATGAAAATTGGTAAATAAAATAAATGTTAAAAAAAGAATATTAACATATGCTTTTACTTATTTTAATAGGTATTATTTCTTTTGTAGTAAATATAGACATAAAAGCACATAGGGAACTAAACTGATATTATGAACTTCGAAAGTTCCTAAACATCAAGAACAGAAGAAATCTAAGTACCTAAAACTCTATTTCCATTTCTAGTAGGTGGAGAATCAACCACAACTAAGTAAAGTAATTGAATTCTTAATAGTGGTTACTCAAAGTATAAGATTGGGTATATATATTTCATTGCAATGACATGAAGTAGAGAAGGTAGTATGGTTACATTTACGTGGTGTTTATTAGCAAGGATGGACAAGACAATAGACGAGAAAAGATGATGGACAGGAAAATTAGGAGGAAGAGATTTTATCTCATGTGTTTATCATGTGATGGAGATCCTTTCGGCATCCACGCGCTACGATGCCAGCCTCTAGCAGTGGCGTCCACTGCAGCGGCAAGCAGCAGCAAGCAGAGGCGAGCAGGTTGAGGTGCCCGCGTCTTCCAGCTCACCTGCAAGCTTGTCTTGCTCCTCTCCTTTGCTGCCGTCCCAGCCACCGCTGCACCCGGTCTTCCTCCGATGCTGCGACACTTCTCGTCTTCAAGGCCAAGGCCGATCTTGGTCACCGTCTCACCTCCTTCAATGCTTCCTCCACTAACCACTGCGTCTGGCCAGGCGTTGGCTGCTCCGCCTTTGGCGCCTCCACGTTTGCCGCTAACCCTTTGCTATGCGGAGAGGCCATCGGCAGGGCCTACACCGCGCACTTCCTCTTCTTCCCCAACGTTGCCCTGTCTCCGGCGGTGGCGGCAATGAGGAAGCGCTAGGCGATCCGGCTTCTCTCCTCGCCACCGTGGCGGATCCACAACTGGGCTATCATCGTGGCCGCGTTCGTGGTCGGCGCATTGCTGGTGATAGGAGTGCTGTTCGTAGCCCTGGTGATGCAGAGGCGGTGGCAGCGGAGGAGGATGGAGAAGAAAGGGGTGGCACCATCAGGGGAATCTATGGTGCTGGAGAAGCAGAGGCAGCAGAGGACGAGAGCAGGGCGGCTACTCCGTGAGAACTATGCCAGCTCAAGCGATTTGTTTTGTCCGCCCAATTTGGACGGATGAATGAGGGAAAAATGGATGAAAAACGAGGGATTTTTCCCTCGTTCATCCATCCAACTTTCCGTCTTTTTGATCCATCCATCCTAGTATACAATGGATTTTTCTAATATTTATCCCTTCCCTCTTAAAATCTTTCATGGTATACAGACCCTTAGTAATAATGCTAAGGTAAGATAGTTGGTATTTAGTATAATTGGTATAAATCATTTGCCTTCCAATGAGAATGTTATCTTAATAGATATTTGAAAACATAATTTGCTCAGTATCTCAACTTTTTGATAAAAGGCTATATTGCCATTTTTAAAATGAAAAATTTTTCATTAATAATTCATGTACTAATGAGGTTACGGTTTGTTGGAAATAAAATAGATAATGCTTATATACTTAGTTTAAATATTTTATCTAAGTATAATATATAATGCTTAGCATGTGTACAAGTTTTATCTTGACTAAGATATCATAGCCTTAGGCAGATAATATGAATTTAATTCAAATGCTCTCAAGAAACGAACATGCAAAGAGAATTCCAAAGATTAAATTTCAAAAAGATGATGTAATGCCTATGGATAAGGTAAACTAGTAAAGGCTTCATTTACTTCTATTAATAAAGTAATTATGTCTAAATTGCTTGAATTGTTCACATGGATTTATTTGAACCATGTAAGATGTCTAGTAGTTGTTAAAATCTTATAATTTATGTCGTTGTCCATGGTTTCTCTAAATTCATTGCGGCCGTACATGGCGGGATTTGAGCGGTGCAATAGATGAGGGGCTAGATTAAGAATACATTGCGACCGTGTGGTTTATTTAGAAATAAACCAGACTCAATTGGACTAAGCCAAAAATTGATTTGAGCTAGTCTAATTGTGGTTCAATTTTACATTTTACCCAACACTAGTGTTTAGATTGATTCAACTCAATTTTGGTTGAATATGTTAGTGTGTATGCCATACGACCTATTATTGGTTTGGACATTTGTACTAGATTTATGATTTATCATATTTATACATATCTTGGCATTGTCATTACCATGGTTTTTAATACATCTGCGCATATGTGTGTTTACATGATGATGTCCGTAGAGATATTCCGTATCTTAAATGTTGTATCCCTAGTCGAGTATCATAGTGGATAGGGGACAACTATGGTGTATGTGAGACTAGTTTATGTACTGGTTCAGCTCGAGGTGCTAAACACAGATATACGGGTATATCGAGGTTGATATACTGGACTGACCCACCATGAAGTTTTAACTTGGTGTCTTAAGTTAAAATTCATAGTGACAGAGGTGCATTAGTTCTTTGACTTGAGAGAGATTGTGTCTTTATATGGTAAAGGGTGTGCTTTGATACAACCTAATGCCTCATGGCAGCAGGGAGGTCATAATGATTGTCATTGGGCATATCACGAGCCATATGAGAGCTACATTTGCCCCTTCCTTAAGTGGTAGCTTGATGTCCTTGGGCCCCCCATATGGATGCATAACTGAAAGTGTGTGGCCACATGATAGGTCATACCGCAAGTGCACGGTTCTATCGCGTAATAAAAAGTATCGATCCCACAAGGACTAGGGGTGAAGTACTAACTAATCAGTCTATTAATAGCTAGATGATCAAATAATGATGAGAGTCGCTAATATCCTAATGCAAGAAAGTAAATCAGAGCAAGTTAAGAGCAAACAAGGGTGTGAAAATCTTAAGAGAAGATCATGGTTTCAAGTTTCACCACACTGAAGGATAATGGAAAGATAATGCTAAGTGTTTAAAATTTGTTTATTCTAAGTTCTTAAGGAAATTCTTCCTTGGGTATAGATTGTTCCCTCTCAGGCGACGATTCAGTATCTAATTTAACCCGAGTCTCCTACTCTCGTGGCTTACTAGGTTCAGCAGATCCATTGGGTTTTGTGAAGAATTTTCAACTCCTCGAGTAATTTTGACCTACTTTCGTGGATGAAATTATAAGATCAATCTAAGGGATTCCGACGTTGTGGTTCACCTCTCAGTGCTTCCCACAACATCTAAAACATACGTATACATGACTAGTATATGAATATGAAATCATTGCAACTTAGAGTTGAATAAGAACAAAGATAAACTCAAGCAATATATTAATTATACATTATCAATCAACATCCTTACAACGGGCTATGCCCAAACCCCGAAAATAGGTTGCGCTACAACTTTCATAGTAGAATACATAAGATTTCGCAAGAGAAATTCAACCAAACGAGAGAGAAGGCTAGATCTATGATAGGAGAGGGCGGAGCATGCTCTTCAGTGTCAAAACGGGGAAGAAATTGCGCCGGAACAGCCTCGCCATTAGGATTTTCACCCCAAAACCCTAGTTGTCACTGTTCATCCAAGTTTTCCACAACCGCTCCATGAAAACTAGTTGATTCCCATCCCAGATTGTCCGTGGCTAATTTAGGAAGGTCTCCACGAATTTTCCCCAAATTCTGCTCCAAGAATAGCAAGAATCGGGTGAAACACCGAATGGGTATTGCAAATTGTGAAAATGTTCACGGCCATGCATGGATGCATGGGCATGCCCATGAACATTTCAGTAAAGTTTGGAAGACTCTTCACGGCTGTGCATGGATGCATAGGCATGCTTGTGAACATTTCGGCGAAGTCTGAAAAGTTGCCTCGAAATCTTCACGGCTGTGCATGTCTTCACACCCTAGGCTGTGATATCTATAGAGCGTTTCGTTTTAGCTGAAATTTGACGTGTGACTTTCGTTTCATTATAAGGAGTTGTCCCATATCTTCAATTCCTCCAAATTCCATCAGTTTTGGCCGAGAATCCCTATATTTCAATAAAACCAAGGACAAGTGAAGATTCCGAATAATATGAAGCATTTAATTGTATAAAAGTGATGAAAGTATTATTTCTAATCTAAAATCATATGAAAACTAAGCCACAATATGTTATATAAATGCATGTTATCACCACACCCAAGTTTAGTTTGATTTAGTCATGACCATATGATTGGATTAAACAAGTGTGACATATTTATCCAATTAGGATGTTAGTTTGACAATAGGACATATATGCTCACATACTTTGTTATGGTTTAGGGGTTGTCGATGATGACAACTATTCCTTGACTTGGGTAGTAGCGATATACTGCTAGGTGCCACTCACTGCATGTGATGATGAGGTCATCACTACCAACGTCAGAGGAACTTACAGGGTCGCACACCTAGACACTTGAGATCCCGTATTGATCAGGTAGCCTCAGGTCAAATATATGATGATTCGGATCTATTTGGGAGTCTTATGCATCGCGGTTGCATGTTTTGAGTTGGGAGGAGTCTTATAGACTTTTGTAAGATTATGTGATCAAGTTGACCCTAGTTGACTTTCAGGTGACCACATTTTACTTCGGTTGACTAGGTTGTAGTCGACGGATCAAATCTTAGGTTAGCATCGAAGTGTTTTGGTGGCTTGATAACTTGCTTCAGAGGTGCCTATAGCTATTGGCGCATGTTTGAATAAATATATGCAGATAAAAAGAATTAATTAAATATATTAATTCATGACTTAAGCTGTGGGGGCCATGACTAAACTCTATAATATAGGGGCTAGGGGGTCGCATATAGTATGCTCTCATCTTGAAGAACCCTAGTTGCCGAGGTCCTCTCCCTCCTCTCTCAACCCTAGCCACCAAGCTTGGCATCACTCTTCTTGAGGATTGTCACCCTCTTCCTTTTGGGTGATAAAGCTTGTTGTGTGGTGACAAGGAAAGCTTGAAGGCTTCACCTTGGCACATCACTTGGTGGTGGCGCAAAGTGGTGAAGGCCATTCTTCCATATTGGCGCATCCTCTTGGTGGCGCATATTGGAAGAAGAAGAATTTCTTTTCATCCCTTGGCGCAATTTCAAAGGAGCTGGCGCAAGCAAGGTGGTGAAACCCAGAGGTGTAGATCTCTTCTCCCGAGGCTAGCACTAAGCATGGAGAAAGAGGGATATGAAGGAGCCTGTGTATGCATGAGTGTAGAGGACACTCCCTTGCGCGTCTCATCATCGTCATCGATCGCACCTACATCATTTTAAAGGTACATGTTCTATCACATCCGGTGGTTCCCTTGTAAGACTAGTCCTTGTTAAATTAGGAAACTCATTTCGGGCTCACTTCTGCTGTGTTTTAAATTTTAAATTGCCCATAATTTCCCAAAAGTGGTATCAGAGGCATCTTACGATTCCCACGTGGTGTATTCGGATTTTTCTACATGCGCCAGTGCCATAAAAATTTTTCTCTTCTCCCGAGGCTAGAACCAAGCATGGAGAAAGAGGGATATCGAGGAGCTTGTGTATGCATGAGTGTAGAGGATGCTCCCTTGCACGTCTCGTCATGGTCATCGATCGCTCCTATATCATTTAAAGGTACATGCTCTATCACATCCGGTGGTTGATGTCTCAAAAATTTATAGTATTCTTTATATTAATTATTTAGTCTTTTTGAGTCATATATATGCTCTTTTGCTTATTTTTTAGCTTTATTTGTCAAATAGTTTGGAATCTATACATTTTCTGGTTTTTGATCAATTTTAGGTAAAAAGACCTTTATTTCGATGGATTCTAAATGATTCGAATACATGGACGACATCTAATCATCAAGAGGGAATTTCTAGTCAATTTTTAAGAAATTCCGAGCTCAAAGTGAAATTACGATAGTGCCGTAATTATTATTACGGCCGTGGTTTTACTGAGACCTATAGAATAAACCATGACACCACTGTGATTTTTTTTCTCTACTGTGATTTCTAACGATTTTTGCACAGAGAAGATTATGGCACTGCTGTAAATATTTTTACGGCCATATTTTTATGCCGCGTTAGGGTTCGTCACTGTGAAGTGTTTAGAGCATCTCCGATGATGAAATTTTGAGGGAAGCTGCACTTAGTGGAAGAGAAGATATCCAAAAAGTCTCAAATCAGGCGGAGTTCGAACAAAGGAGAAATTAGCAAAAGAGTAGTGGCGGCTACTGTTCATCGACAAACGCTATTGTTCTTCATCAAATTACGGGCTGTGAAATCTTTTTACACCCCATGCACAGTAATATTATTTTCTTTTTCTTCAAATTCTGAATTTTCTGAGATGAATAATTATTGTAATTCTTTCATCATGATAGCGTAAAAACTCTTTTGGGATGGGGGTGTAATTCCCTTAATTTCTTAATGACTTGATAATTTTTATTTTCTCAATTGTTCTTTGATATGATAATTTTACTTATGTGATAATTGTCTTTAATCTTTTCTAGATTTAGAATATCAGCATGTTTTAGAGTTTGTAACATGTATTGATAGGTGACTTACAAAACTCGGAACCCTTAAATTATGTTTTAGGAACTTATGCTATGAGAATAGGTTTGTTCTTGTTGATAATCTAATCTAGGAATTTTTATTGAGATAGACATGAAAATATGTACCAAGAGGTGATTTGGATTGTTGGAGCCCCTTAAGTAAAACCTGTGAAATTAAGATATGAGAATATTTAATTTTGCTTGAGATGTTGACACTAAGATTTAAGCTACGAGAGTAATTTTAACTTTCTTTGTCAATTTACTTATTTTAAACTCTGAATAGTAAGTTACGAGAGTGAAGGTTGTTTAGTGTAAATTCTTCATCCGAGAGGAGACAATTTCTTTATGAGTAAAAATCCATCTTTATCATGATAAGAATAAATTGACGAACACTTATATATGTCTAGTCATTGAAATTAAGAAGGATGAAACCCTAGTCCCAATTTTCTGTCTTTGATAATCCGTAATAATTTCTGATCGTTCGCTTACGACTTATTCGATTTGCTTAGCGAGTGAGAACACAATTACTTGGTACTTAACACGTAGGTCCCTGTGGGTTCGATATCTTTTATTACTTTGAGTATCCGTGCACTTGTGGACACAAAAAATATTTGGCGCCATTGCCGGGGACCTTAGCTTTGTTAATATCGAGTTAATTGATAGTATTGCTAGACTAAGCTTTGTTTTAGTTTTGTTTTCTATTTTTGCTAGTTTTGGATTTTCTATGAGCTGTGATTTTTCATTATTCTATTTTCTGCTAGTTTCTGAAAATCTGAGTTTATTTGATTCTTCTACTTGTTTATGCGTAGGACCCTTAGGTTAGGACCATTAGTTCCTTTTGATCCTGAAATTAATAAAACTTTTAGATTGCGTAGGAAACTTAGGTTTGAAGAGAAGAAAGAAGAAGAATTGATCATGGCTGAAAGAAGATTACTTAGGGATTAAGCAGCACCGAATCCACAAGGGATACACTCTACAATGGCTAGGCCGGTGATTGAGGCTAATAACTTTGAAATTAAACCGGCTTTTCTATCAATGATACAACAGAATCAGTTTGGAGGATCACCACTTGAAGATCCTAATTAGCATCTTTCTCTTTTTCTTGAATATTATGACACCATTAAGATTAATGGTGTCTCTAACGATACTTTGAAACTAAAAGTATTTTCTTTCTCTCTCAGGGACAGAGCACGTGTCTGGCTACAGTCCTAGTGATGAAGCAACTAATAGGTTGGGGGGTCCTTAGTGCCGTACTCTAGGATCTTACACGATGCACGCGAAAACAAGAGAGGGTCGTGAGATGAGGGAATTGAAAACGCGCCAGAAAAGTACAGGGGGAACCGATAGGAAACACGATGAAACAGCGTAGAGCTCGATCGGGGCAACACAAATACGAATGAAAGGCAACGACACTCAACTACTAAACAAAACACACTGACCTCTTAGCAATTTTAGCAGCTCACTTAGCACATTTAAGCTCAGCACGCGTTGGGGGCAGCAGTTGCGCAAAGTCCAACTCGCACACCTATGAAGCTGAAACACACCAAGAGACAAGAAATCCGACCATGCCTCCGACGTACGGGTGGCCGTGGGTGAAGATGGGAAAACCACAACGGATAAACACACCACAGAATGAGAAAAAATAGGTGAATCTGACCCACCGAAAGAGTAGGATTTACTTCTTATAAGGTAGGAAGTCGAAACAACTTGGAACCGAAGAGACGTGCTCAGCCCGAACAACTACGAAGGCAAGGCATCGGCTCGACTTCACGCGCTGGAGGCTCTCAGCTCATCAGGAGGTATCTACACTCTAAGAGAACTAACTAAGAAGCTACCCCAGCCTCCTCTTTTATAGAACAAGAGGGGAGGGAACAAAACAAGGCTTCTAAAGACAACCTACTTTAACAACCTAATAACCTTTGCAGGCCACTAAAGTGGTCAATCTGCAACTACAAGACAAGAAATAACAAACTACTAACTAATATTCCTTGAAGATGGTAGCACGATCCTACGTCTTCGTACGGGGGTGGTTTAGACGCGTTCGGAGCACATCGTGACAAAGCAGCAGAACTTGGACATTGTGGGCTGAGTTACCACCATTGCGGCCCTATCTTGGGTCGTATTGCTGATGAGATTAAGAGGCCCATTTGGAGCTGGGCCCTCAGAGGCTGGCTTGTGGTGTCCTTGGGCTAAACCACCTCGGTGTGGATGGAAAGGGGGCTGATGACACCCGTAAAGCGGTCTGGGGGCTTGCTTTGGCGTTGGGATCGCCGGATTGTTACCTTGTTGGACTCTTTTAGATCATCATGAGGTGGAGCAACATGATAGGGAGGGTGGTGTATGTCGAAATGGGGTCGCTGGGGCTTCATTAGATCTTCTAGGGCGAACACGGCCTACCCATGTTGGCGAACACGGCTGTGTTCAGAAGTTCCAAGATCAGTCGAGGAGAATACGGGCGGCTGCATGGGCGTGCCGTGCCTGTGTTGGCGTCCCAGCTGGACCGTGTCATGGCCGTGCTCATCGTCACAGCCTGGCCGTGCTCGTCGTCACGGCCTGGCCGTGCTGGGGAATTAAGGCGGGCCCGTAATCTGATTCACGGGCCGTAATTCCGGGTCCAAAATCCACAGAATGTTGGTACCAAATTTCGATGGGTCGGTAATGAATATTACGGGCCGTAATTTGGCACTGAGAATCTGCAGTGTTTTTCGGCGACCTGATCATGGCCTGGCCATGTTTCTTTTGATGGCCGTGATCGTTGAGGTCGCATTTCGCCGAACTCGTCATGGGTGTGTCGAGGGCCATGCTTGCGTTCGTGTTCTTCCTCGACCGTGTCACGGCATTGCTTTCCCAAGAAGAGGAAACCCTCACAAAGCTGAAATGGTGACTCGGGGTCGGAAGACTCGGAGAGGGCAGCGTTAGTGGCCCCGAAGTCGGGACAAGATGGGTAGTCCTCTTTAACATGGTCGAATGTGTTGACGCGTGTGCACATCACACACTGGAGAGTTCGGACGCGACTCAAGGCATCCGCAACAACATTTTCCTTGCCCGCCTTGTGATTGATCATGAAAGTGTACTGTTGCAAGTACTCGACCCACTTGGCATGGTGGGCGCCCAATTTCTTTTGGGCGTTCAGGAAGGACAAGGCTTAGTGGTCACTATATAAAACAAATTCGCGGTGAAGAAGATAGTGCCGCCATTGTCGCAACGATTGGACTATCGCATAAAATTCATTGTCGTAAGTCGAGTAACGCTGGCGAATAGCGTTTAGCTTCTTGCTAAAGAAGGCCACGGGATGACCCTCCTCGCGAAGGGACTCACCGATGCCGGTGCCGGAGGCATCGCAAGCAACCTCGAAGACTTTCGAGAAGTCGGGGAGGCGCAGGACAGGGGCGGTGGTCAAGGCATCCTTAAGCGCATCAAAAGCTCGTTGAGTGGTAGGGGTCCACTCGAACTCATCCTTAGAGAGACACTGGTTGAGGGGGGTTGCAATCATGCTGAACCCACGGATAAACCGATGGTAGAAGCCCGCAAGACCCACGAAACTACGGACTTCCGAGACAGTACGAGGTTCAGGCCAATGCCGAATGGCCTCAACATTTGCGGGGTCGACGCACAAACCTTGGTCGGATACGATGTACCCAAGGAAGTACACTTGGTTGGTCATGAAGGCACACTTCTTCATGTTAAGGAAGTGGTGCTCCTTGCGCAGGAGGTCAAATGTGGAGCGAAGATGCTCCAAGTGCTTGTCACGGGTCCGATTGTAGATCAAGATGTCGTCGAAGTAGACGACCAAAAACTTGCCCATGAACGGCCGAAGAACCTGACTCATCAAGCGCATGAATATGGATGGGGCGTTGGACAAACCGAATGACATAACAAGCCACTCATAAAGACCATCCTTAGTCTTGAAGGCGGTCTTCCACTCATCGCCCTCACGAATGCGGACTTGGTGATATCCACTACGGAGGTCGTGCTTGGAAAACCACGACGTGCCAGAGATCAAGTCCAACATGTCGTCAAGCCAAGGTATGGGTAACCTATACTTGACGGTGATCCTATTAATAGCGTGGCTATCGATACACATGCGCCATGACCCGTCTTTCTTAGGCATGAGTAGCACGGGAATGACACAAGGGCTGAGACTCTCACGGATGTACCCCTTGGCAAGGAGTTCATCCACCTAATGCTGCAGCTCGGCGTGCTCCGTGGGGTTGAGCCGGTGATGGGGCATGTTGGGGAGGGGTGCTCCGGGGATAAGGTCAATCACATGTTGGATCTCTCTGTCTAGAGGAAGGCCACTAGGCAGATCCTCGAGGCTGATATCGCTAAACTCGGAGAGGAGGGTGGACACCTCAATAGGAAGAGCAGGGTCAACGCACAAGATAGGATTCTGCACCTCGCGGATCATGAGGGCATAGATGGCCTTGGTCTCCTGGGTCTCGTGAATGATGACAGGGTTACGCATGATGGAGACCATGGTGGGGCGCGGAAGGGCAAGTGTCGAGGGTGTGATCAGGCCCTTAGAAGTGGACACAGGAAGCTCCTTGGGCAGAGCTAGAATCAAGCGAATCTTTTGCTCATTGTGGTCAAACACATAAGTGTTCAACCGGCCATAGTGGACCACATCCCTATCGTACAGCCATGGACGACTGAGGAGGACGTGGGCGACATCCATAGTCACCACGTTGCACAATACCTTCTCACGATAGTTGCCAAAAGCGATGGGAACCTGACATTGGTGCATGACCGGGAAGCTTGTCGTATTGACCCATGCGATAGAGTAAGGCCTCAGGTGGGGTTCGAGGGGAAGGTCGAAATGGATAACCACGGTCCGAGAGACTACGTTCAAACTGCTACCTCCGTCAATGACGATCTTACATGAGTGCCCGTTGCACTTTATGTAAGTCATAAAAATACTTGAGCGCCTCCAATCCTCGGAGGGCGCGGGCTGAACAAGGTTGCAATGCACCACAAGTGTGGACTGGCCTGACTCTTCACCACTCATGTAGCACTCGGCCTCAACATTGTGCTCAGCGGGGGTGATGGTAGCGACTCGAGCCGGACCTGCGTCGGCTCGGGCGGGTTTCTTGGGACACTCACGCGATAAATGGCCCGATTGCAAACAATTGTAACAAGTTACACGGCTAGAGGACCCAACCGCAGGGGCTTTGCCCTTCTCCTCCCAATTGGGCCAAGAAGGCGATGCCACGAGGTGTGGGCACCTAGGGGGCTGATGGACCGGGGGTGTGGGTCGCAGGTCCGGACGCTCAGGTCGGGGTGGCGGGGGACCGCCCGCATGAGGACGCTTATGGGATCCAAGATCGCTGCGCCTAGCTATGGCGCAAAGGTCGTGCTTGATGTCTCTAGCACGTTGGAAAGTTTGGTCAAATGTCTCTGAACCATACGTAGGCAAAGCTCGGCGGATTTCAGTGCGGAGCCCGTTCTTAAACTTAGACAAGACTAACTTGGGATCCTCCTAAAGGTTACAATGGAGTTGTAACATCTCAAAAGTGAGACGGTACTCTTCTACGGTATCTAAGCCTTGGTGTAGGCTACTATATTGGTCAAGAAGGCGCTGCCTATACGAAGGGGGTACGTATCGCTCGCGGAGGCGATATCGTATTTCTACCCACTCGGTGATTGGGGGAAGGGCTTGCTGCGCATTTTGACGCTCCACGTTTTCCCAATGTCAACATGCAGGCCCCTCAAGTAAGGTGCGCACATACCGGACGCACGAGTGCTGTGGCCACTCTCTAAGGTCAAAATATGTATCAACGGATGCGACCCAATCGAGGAATTGAGTGGGGTCAAGACCACCTGTGAAAGGCGCGGGGGTGTTTCGAATGAAATGACAAAAATCGTCGTCCACCCGGGGACGTTCAACGCGGGGTTGGGCTGGGGTTCGAGGTGTGGCCCAAGCATGGCCAAAGCGACCATTGGGCTGAGGGCCTTGCGTGGCCCAAACATCATCTTCATCAAGTGGGTCATCACCGTTACTTGGGTCCCTATGGGCCTCGTAAGGCCGCGTGCGACCCCATTCGTCCTCGTGGGTGCGCCGCCGGGTGGGCGCGGCCAACGGGGGCAACTCTCTAGTGGGGGCTGTGTTTGCGGACGCCAGAGGGTTAACCGAGTTCGGGCGTCCATGCTCCGCAGACCCGAGGTGACCAATGAGGTTGTGGATCCCAGCCAAAATTTGCTGGACCATGGTGTTCGTGCTCGTTTGATGGGCGTCCACTCATGCGGACAGTGTTGTACTCTGCAAGTGCACGGATACTCGAAGTAATATTTAATGTATCGAACTGACAGAGACCTACATGTTAAGTACCAAATAGTTGAATTCTTACTAGCTAAGCAATTGATTTTAATACAAGTAAATAATAGGAAGAACATGAAAGATAAACAGAGAGATAAACTGGGACTAGGGTTTCATCATCCTTAATTTCAATGACTAGATATGAATAAAAGGTCGTCAATCTAATTTTATTATGATAAAGATATAATTTACTTCATAAAGTGATTATCTCACTTTCGTGCAGACAATCATGCAGGGACCAATCCTCGCTTTCGCGCAAGATCTATCCCAACACTGTAGATAAGTAAATCATTAAACAAAGAACTCAAGGATCACTTTCGTGCATCCGAATTCTTAGTTGATTATCTCAAGTGGAATCTCAAGGATCACTTTCGTGCATCCGAGTCTCAACACTAGTTCTACTTATGGTTCTCCAATGTTTCGATCCTCACTTTCATGCAAGATCTCCATGTTTGACACAATAACTCAATCCTAGATTCAAATTATCTAACATGGCAATTAAACTACTAAAATCAAGAAATAAGAACTTAACCTAATTTCTTACGGTGAGTTCCTATTGTTTAATTTTAGGGTTCCAAGTTCTCAAGCAAATCACTTTTCAGTCCATATTACGAAAACTCTATAATCATGCATGATACTAAGAAAACTAAGGAGAATTATAGACAAGTCATCTCAAAATCAGAATTATCATAACAAAGATTATTCTGATGAAATAAGAATTATCTAATGATTAAAAATCAAGGGGATTACACCCATGTCCCAAAATATGTTTAAGCTAGCATGGAAGAAGAAATACAATAAACCATAGCTTTAAAAGATCAAAAAACAAAGAGAAAAGAGAGTTTAAGAAAACACACCACAGCTGTAATATAAATTACAGCCGTAATTTGCAAAAGGGAGTGTTGTGAATAGTGTCAGCACCTCCTCTTTCTTCGATTTCTCCTCCGATTGTTCTCCTTTATCTCTGAAACTTCTGATGTGTTGTCCTCTCCTCTAGGCAAAGCTTGTGTGTAAAAATCATGGCCTGAGGTGGCCTCCATGCCTCTCGGTGTGAAGCCAAATCCTAAGTGCCTCTCTGTTGATTGCTCCCTCGATAGATGATAAAAATTGGGGCTTTTAGTCTCGTTGTCTTCTCCTCCTCGAGATGAGTCTGTTACTTCTTTCAGATCTCTATTTGGATGTCTGGATCTCAAGATATGGTTTGCACAAGAATTGGCTTCAGATTTGACCGTGAAAATCGCGCGCCAGGCGTAAAATTATGGCAGTGTTTTATATTACGGCTGTGACATAATTTTTATTGGTGTTTATGCCCTGCAGACCAATGTTTGGACATGGTCGGGCATTGTTTGAATGTACTTTGATAGAAATATTATTCTTTATAGAGGCATGGTCGTTATTATGCAGACTTCTCTATCTATTGAGTTGCATAAATAATGTCCCAGGAGTTTGGTTGGATCCATTCTCATAAGCTATCCCCAGTCAAGGTGCCTTAGCAGATATGGGACAGCTTTGGTACATGTGAGACTGGTGTATGGGCTAGTTAGGTGTGGGGCACAATAACGCAGACATACAAGTGCATTGGATGCACTGGAGTGATCCACCAAGAGGATTGACTTGTCTAGTCAACAAGTCAATCTCACATGCAAGAGGTTTGCATTGATCCTTATACTTGAGGTATTCATGTCTAGATTTGATGATGAGTATGTTTTGATACAGTTTTACGTCTCTCCGTAATTGGGAGACCAAAACGACTGACATTGGGCATGTCATAAGTCATGTAGAGACATGGATGACCAATAGTAGGATTTGCCCCTTCCTTATTGGAAGCATGATATCCACTCGGGGGTGCCCGACCTTATTGGTGCATGACAGGAATGTGTGGCCACACTTGTTGAGTCATGACCAATGCATTGGATTGATAAACTTGAGACTAAACCAATGGCAGGATATCAGTTTAGGCAAAGGGATCTATAATGCAATGGGAATCCTCGTTGCTTGTTAGGAGTTGTTGCCATAATGACTTAAGTCCTATGACATGGGTAGTAGTGATGTGTTGCTAGATACCCCTCACTACTTATGATGTTTACATCATTGCCATCGTCATATGGATCCTACGGGTCACACGCAATAGACTCTTGATGTTGCTTTAATCAGAAGCCTTATGATCAAGTTATTGGATAACTTGGATCAATTTGGAAGATTTCATCAGCGGTAATAGGCCTGATGAGTTGGAAGAAAGTTATTGGAGCCAAACATCATTTTTGGCAGGTTGACCCAAAATTGACCTTCATTGGTCACATTTGGATTAGGGTTGCATTGGATTAGATCCAATGGCTTAATCAACCCATGCCATGAAGTTTGGGCTAGCTCATTATCCAATGAGGCCCAATAATTAGTTGTCATGAAGAGGGAATTGGCTTAAAAGGGTATAATGGGGAGAAATCTCACCCCATTGGCGCCTAGGGGCATAATGGGGTGAGGGAGGCACCTTTGCTTCATTATGGAAGTAATGGGCGCCTAGCCCCTCTTCCTTGGATGGAATACTTGCCTCTAAGGCAAGTCTTGGGGCTGATATGGCTTGAGAACTTTTATGGGAAGTTCCTAGGCGCATATGGATATAGGGAAGAGGTATATGGTAATGTCTTGGAGACTTACCTTACCTCAAACCCTAGTTTCTCCCAAGACACCACCCTAGCAGAATTCCTGTTGCATGTTGCGCCTAGCCACTTCTCCTTTGATGGTAAGAATGCATTTGAGGCATGTCTTGGGCTGATATAGTGCTTGGACATTTATGGATAGGTTGAATGAGGTTTATGGTAAAGTCTTGGAGACTTTCCTTGCCTCAAGACACCTCATCCTAGCCATACAGTTGGCATGATCCTCGCCCTTGCCCAAACCGCCTCTAGTCCTATTTATAGGACCCCTTGTTGCCCCCTCTTGTGTTCCTTTCCTGGAAGACGTGAGGTCTCATACACAAGGAGGCGTTGAGGCTTAAGGTGGCGACAACTTGAGAGCTTGGAGCTCTCCTTCGTCATCAAGGAGCGCAATCTTCTTCCATAGCCGCAAGTTCTTCTTCTTCTCCTTCTCTTCTTGGTGCAGGGACTCTTAGTGCTAGGTGGCATCTCCTTACCACAAGCCCTCTCCGTTCCTTGGCCATAGGCACACCTTGCTTGAAGGTGGCGCATGCAAAGAAGAAGAAGGAAGCACTTGGCGCATCATCTTCCTCCTCATCTCTTCTTGGCGCTTTCATCTTGGAGGTGGTGCAAGAGAAGTGAAGGAACCCTAAGGCTTGATTCTCTTCCCGAGGCTAGCACCAAGAGTGGAAGGGAGCAATGATCAAGGAGTCGACACGTGGATACTTGTAGAGGGCGAGCACTTGATCGTCTTCGAACATGGCTTCAAGAACCGAGCAAGCAATAGAGGTATTATCCTTGTCACATCCTTGTATTCTCCCTCGCATGGATCCTTGGGCAAAAGGAATATGTTTCGGGTGTAATGCTTCCGCTGCATCCTGGGACTGCAAATTTTAAATTACACCCGGTATTCCCTAACAATTTCACCCTAGTTTTCTATGAATTCTGGGTCAAAAATATGATACCATAATTTATATTACGGCACTTCCGTAATTTGGGCAGAAAATTACAGCCATAATATAGATTACACCCGGGGTGTGTTTTTCAAACTTGCTCCGATTTGCATAAAAATTGATGGGCGACTTCATTTCGACGTCTGGAATCCATTGCTGTGCTCAAATCTTTCAAAATCCATCAAAATATGGCACTTTTTATCTAAAAATTATTAAAAACTAAAATAGAAGTATATTTTGCAATATTTGATAAATTTGGCACAAAAATAAGTGAAAGAGCCTCAATTTAGCATAAAAAGATATATAAAATGACACGAAATATACTATAAATTTTGGTGTCATCAAATACATAAGGCTCAAACTTTGCTTGTCCTCAAGCAAAACTCAAAAACTGATCAAGGGATTAACTTTCTCATGCTCGATAAATTTCTAAATTACAATCACTAATGAAAAATTCCATCAATTGTTTCACAACACTTCAAATAAATATATCATTCTTAGAATTATATCCTCTAGATCTACAACTCAATCAAATAAAACTTTGCAACTTGTATAATAAATAGAACTTTCAATCTCAAGACTTCACCCAATTTCAGTTCAAATCTATCGTGCTTTTGTTTACAGGAATTAGGTTTCTAAGATATTTTTCCACACATTTTTTTTCATGTATTTTGTTATTTTTGCATAGATGGCATCTACCCACATAGATACATACTCTTTATTTTTGACTTCAACTCTTTTCTTCGGTACCACTATCAATTTTGCATAGTGCCAAGTAGAGGAGTCTTTTTCTTTTTCTCTCTCATTATCTTTTTGACATAGACTTCAACCCATGTCTTAGGTACCACTATCAATTTTACATAGTGCCAAGTAGGGGAGTCTCTCACTATTTTTTTGTACCTTGGATTCTTCTTTCCCAACAAATAGCAAAACAGACTAAACATCCACTAGGTTGATCAATTGAAATCAATTCAGTAATCATACTTATATGCTCATTTTATTTAAAGGAGTAGTTTCACCTTTATATCTTATTCCTCAAATAACACATCTACCAAAAATTTCATACATCAACCAATGTCAAATTTCAAAAGATAGATATGCATTGACGAAATAAATCTAACGCGATAGGTTTCTTTCTAATCATGAATACAGGTTTATTCATCATCAAGGAAGATATTTATCAATGAAAATCTTTTCAAAATAGAATCACACCACAAGATAGTAGAAAGTGGACTATGAACAATCATATCATCATACAACCATATCGAAGAAATATCAGTGAGTGATACATCTGAAGCAAATCAAAGATGCAACCATATGAAATAATCATGAATACAAGAGAGTGCAAACGATACTCACAAAACTATATAGCAAGCTCTGACCAAAAATACATAAGGCTTAGACCAAAAATAGTGTCGGGGCAGATGCTACTAGGTCCAAAGATGTGCCTTTTGAAATTTTTTTCTGCACAATTTAAGATACATAAGGCTCAGTCTAAAAATAGTCTCTAAAAATAATAATGATAAAAATAATTTTCTCAAGGGAGAATCAGAGATGTCGCCAGAGGTCTGAAGAGGATGCCGGTGGAAAGAGTCGATGCAGCTAAGAAGCAGAGCGTGAACAGAGGCTAGCTGAAAGGCTGCTAGCAACGATGATGGTGCCGACAGTAGAGTTAGTAATCTCTAGTGGCTTGCAAAAACTCTCGGAATGAAATCGGACCAACATTACAGCACCGTAATGCAGATTACAACAGTGCCGTATTTTGCACAAAATTTTATTTTCCTGCAAAACGAAAAGAAAAATTAATTCTAAAAATAAAATAAAATAAAAGTAACTAAACTAAGCAAGAGTGCTTGGGTTGCCTTCCAAGAAGCACTAGTTTAAAGGTCATTAGCTTGACCATTCGGTACTCGGATTTGATCGTGGCTCATCAAGGTAAAAACTTTCCTTTTCTCCAATCTGCTCTTCTTGATAATAATGGTTCAATCTCTGACCATTAACCTTAAATTCTCCTCACTCCATATGTCTACAGCTCTGTAAGGATAGACTTTCTTTACCTGAAAAGGACCAGACCATCGAGACTTAAGCTTTACAGGGAAAAGTCTCAATCCAGAATTGAATAAAAGAACAAAGTCACCTGGTTGGAAGTCTTTTCTGAAAATATATCGATCATGCCATCTTTTAGTCCTCTCTTTGTAAATTCTTGCATTTTCATATGTAGAGAGTCTGATCTCATCTAGCTCGTTTAATTGTAACCTCCGTTTTTCACCCGCGTTCTTCAAGTCGAAATTCAGCTTCTTGATTGCCCAGAACGCCTTATGCTCGAGCTCTATAGGAAGGTGACATGATTTTCCATAAATCAATTGAAAAGGAGACATACCTATGGGTGTCTTGAAAGCAGTCCTGTATGCTCACAATGCATCATCAAGTTTGAATGCCCAGTCTTTTCTAGTGCGTGACACTGTCTTTTCCAAAATTCCTTTGATTTCTCTGTTTGATACCTCAACTTGACCACTCGTTTGGGGGTGATAAGGTGTTGCAACTCTATGATTTACTCCATACTTCTTGAGCATGGATGAGAACTTGTGTTTTATGAAATGCGAGCCTCCATCACTGATTACTACTCGTGGCGTCCCGTACCATGGAAAGATAATTTTTTTGAACAATTTAACTACCACTCTGGAATCATTCGTAGGGGAAGCAAGAGATTCAACCCATTTTGAGACATAATCTACGGCTACAAGAATGTACGTGTTACCTCCAGAAGATGGGAAAGGTCCCATGAAGTCAATTCCCCAAACATCAAATATCTCAACTTCAAGAATATTGGACAGCAGCATCTCATGTCTTCTGTTAATATTCCCTGTCTTTTGACATCTATCACAAGACAATATAAATTTTCTAGCATCTTTGAACATTGTGGGCCAATAAAATCCTGATTGTAACACCTTAAAAGCAGTCTTCTCAGTACTAGCATGGCCACCATAAGAGGATCCATGGCATTGAAGCAATATATCTACAACTTCTTCTTCAGGTACACATCTTCTAAAAATGCCATATGCACATCTTCTAAACACGTAAGGCTCATCCCAAAAATAGTGTTTCACCTCGGCCAAAAATTTCTTCCTTTTTTGGTAGCTCAAATTAGGAGGAAAAATATTAGCTACAAGATAATTCACTATGTCAGCATACCAGGGGGCTCTGAGTTATTCAATGGCTAAGAGCTGCTCTTCAGGGAAGGAATCATTGATCTTATCATTCTTTTTAGTATCTACCACTATCCTTGAAAGATGATCTGCAACAAGGTTTTCTGATCCCTTTTTGTCTTTAATCTCCAAATCAAATTCTTGCAGAAGTAAAATCCATCTGAGTAATCATGGTTTAGTATCCTTTTTCTGCATTAAGTACCTAACAGCTACATGGTCAGTGTACACTACCACTTTGGAGTTAATTAAGTATGATCTAAATTTATCAAAGGCAAATACTACAGCTAAAAGTTCCTTCTCAGTGGTAGTGTAATTCCTCTGTGTTTCATCCAAAGTCCTACTAGCATAATGGATAACATAAGGCTTTTTGTCTTTCCTTTGTCTTAGAACTGCTCCAATTGCATAATCGCTAGCATCACACATGAGTTCAAAGGGTAAATCCCAATCTGGAGGCTGAACGATAGGTGCTGAAACCAAAGCCTTCTTTAGTTCCTGAAAAGTAGATAAACAATCTTCATCAAAAGAAAATTTTACATCTTTACAAAGTAAATTTGTAAGAAGTCTAGCAAGCTTAGAGAAATGCTTGATGAATCGCTAGTAGAATCCTGCATGTCCTAGAAAGCTTCGGACCTCCTTCACTGTGGTGGGTGGTTCCAATTTCTCTATTACTTCAACTTTGGCCTTATCAACTTTAATTTCTCTCTCTGAAATCAAGTGCCCCAAAACTATCCCTTGCCTAACCATGAAGTGACATTTTTCCCAATTAAGCATAAGGTTAGTTTCTTCACATCTCTGTAAAACCCGAGATAAATTAGTCAAAAAAACATCAAAATAGGAACCGTATACAGAGAAATCATCCATAAATACATCCATAAAGTCTTCAATGAAATCAGAAAAGATAGCCATCATGCATCTTTGAAATGTAGCAGGTGCATTACATAAACCAAATGGCATTCTCCTATATGTAAAAGTTCCATACGGGCATGTGAAAGTGGTTTTATCTTGATCATCAGGATTTATAGGAATTTGAAAAAAAAGTGAGAATGGTTTCCCAATCTTTCAACCATCTGATCAATGAAAGGTAAAGGGAAGTGGTCTTTCCTAGTGACAACATTTAGTTTTCTATAGTCGATGCACATGCGCCAACTAGTAACAGTTCTAACAGGAATTAATTCATTATCTTTGTTTTTCATGACAGTTACCCCTCCTTTCTTAGGAACACAATGTACAGGACTTACCCATTTGCTATCAGATATAGGATAGATAATACCTGCATCTAGTAATTTCAGAACCTCTTTCTTTACAACATCTTTCATGGAGGGGTTTAGTCTTCTTTGGAAATCTGCATGTGGCTTGTGCTCCTCTTCCATCAAGATCCTGTGCATATAAAAAGAGGGGTTAATTCCTTTCAAGTCATCAATTAAGTACCCAATTACCTTTCTATGAATTCTTAATTCCTTGAGAAGCAAATCTGTCTCCCTTCTCCCTAAATATGCATAAAAAATAACAGGGTAAGTAGAATCAGGACCCAGAAATTCATAACGAAGGTTATCAGGTAAAGCCTTATGTTCTATTTTTGGGGTCTTTCTTTCTTCACTCTTTTCATTGTCATGAGCATTGCAATTTGATAGCTCATCAGTCATAGAGTTTGTTTTTCCAAAAGCAAAGTCTAAATCAGTGTCGTAATCATTGGTTTCAAATAAATCATTAAGATTATAGACAATGTCATCCATATCATGTATATTACAACAAGATTCAAAATTTGAAGGGTTTTTCATGACTTTATGCAAATCATACTGAATTCTTTCATCCCCAATGTTAAGTGAAAGCTTATCGTTCTTTACATTAATAAGCGCTCCTGCAGTGGCTAAGAACGGTCTACCATGTATGATGGGGATTTTTGCATCTTCTTCCATCTCAAGAACTACAAAATCCGCTGGAATGAAATATTTACCTACTTGTATAGGCATATCTTCAAGAATTCCCACGGGGTATTTCACCGAGCGATCGGCGAGCTGCAAAGATATAGAAGTTGGCTTGAGTTCCCCCATGTCCAATCTCCTACAAATAGACAATAGCATTAGGCTCACACTAGCACCCAAATCACATAAGGCTCGGTTAAAAGCCATACTGCCAATAAAACAAGGGATAGAGAAACTACCTAGATCCTTCAATTTGGGTGGCACTTTGTTTTGGATAACAACACTACATTCCTTAGTTAAAGCCACAGTGCCATAGTCCTCTATATTTTTCTTATTAGAGAATATTTCTTTTAAAAATTTAGCATATGTGGGCATTTGAGATAAAGCTTCAGTAAATGGAATGTTAATGTAAAGCTTTTTCAAAACATCTAAAAATTGCCCAAATTGTTTGTCTAATTTTTCTTGCACTAACCTTTGGGGAAAGGGTATAGGTGGCCTATAGGGTATAGGTGGCCTATAGGGTATAGGAGAATTAGGTTTAGAAATATCTTCTTGACACGACACATCACCTTTAGGTTCATCACCCTGGTGAGGTGGTAAACTAGTTCAGGATGGCTCATACATAGAAGATTTTTCAAACTCCAATTCATGGTCATGTTCATCATCAAGCCCTTTTTTATTATTCTCAATTCTCCCTTTTGGTTCCTCTAATTTTTTTCCACTTCTAGTGATGATTGCATTACAGTGTCCATCAGGCATTTGATCTTCTAAGGCTTTATTATGAGTAGTTAAGGATTCAACTTGAAAGGCAAATTGACTAACAATTCTCTTAAGATCTTCAATTTCTTTGTTTTGATTTTGCATGAATTGATTTTGATTAGCCATAAACTTGTCAAGCAAAGATTCTACACTAAAAGAATTTACCTCTTCAGTTAAGGGTTGACATTCCTCACTTTCATTCTTACCATGATGATGACAATATAGCAGTTCTTCTTTAGGATCCCATTGGTTATGGTTCAAGGACATTTCTTCAAATAGGGTAGAAGCATCTTCAATGGTCTTACTCATGAGGGCTCCTCTTGCAGCAGTGTCAACAATTAGATGGGTATTATAAAGTAGACCATTATAAAATGTATGAATTAAAACCCAATTTTCTAGGCCATGGTGAGGGCACTTCCGTTGTAAATCATTGAATCGCTCCCATGCCTTGCTGAATGATTCTCCATCCTTTTGTGTAAAGCTTGTGATCTGATATCTCAATTGGATGGTTTTGCTTGGTGGGAAGTACTCCATCAGGAAAGTATTTGATAGTTGTTCCCATGTAGTGAAAACACCAGAAGGTCGAGAATGTAGCCAAAATCGCGCTCGGTCTCTGAGAGAAAAAGGAAACAGTCTTTGTTGGGGTATGCCCTTAAGGCTAATGTTTGAGGCCTTGGGATTGTAACAGTATCATGTATAAACTCTTATGTTTATAAAGGCAATGGTTATTATTCAGGTTGTTA
>CM050437.1:74995945-75008333 GCA_027562315.1 Costus pulverulentus | reverse complement strand
AACGCATGGTTCATTGTTTGTGGCGTTATTGATCGGTTTAGAGATCTTGAACGCATGGCTTAATGTCTTTCCTATTTTGGAAAGTAATAAGCGCATGTTCCCTTCAACACCAAAACAAGTGAACGCTCCATTCAATCTTCGGCACCTCTCTCTCGACTAGACCTTGGTGTGGAGAAGGAGACATCTTGGAGAAGGTTCGGCAAGCCTAGAGACCATCTCTCATTCCCTTTCCATACGGCAAGAACCCTTGAAGAACCTTGCTAGCACAAGGATCTCCAAGGAGTAGGCACATCACCTTGTGTGCGTCAACTAGGGAGAAGATCCCTTTCGGTCTTTGCTTCCAAGCTACCATCCATATGATGGCGATGGTATGATCCTTCATTCATGGTTGCAATCGTTTTGATGTTGATCATATGGCATGCAAAAGATCCTAATAAACCCTATGCTTCCTTGCGAAAATCTTGATATGCGCCCGCCCCCTTCTTGAAAGGGGTTTCTACAGTCTTAGTTTTAGTGCATCATCAGAAATTCCATAAATTTTAATGGTATCACAATATTCAATAAAAAGATGTAAATGTTGATAGGGATCTTCAATTGGAGCTCGTCCAAATTGGTTCTCCTAGATCATGGTCAAGAAGGCAGGATTAATCTCGAAATTATCTACTTCAATGGTTGGCTTGACAATGCTGAGGTGTATTTCTCGTGGCTTAGGGGCTGTATAGTCCCTACATGATCTCTGATCTGCCATCAGATCTAAATTTTCTATGCACACTAAAGTAGATGGATCAAATAACTCAATTAAACATAAAAGAATAAAAAGATAGAACATAAATAAAACCTAGTCTAGCAATACTTTCAATATCTTCAATATCAACAAAAAACCAAGGTCCCCGGCAATGACGCCAAAAACTTGTTGTACTCCGCAAGTGCACGGATACTCGAAGCAATATTTAATGTATCAAACCCACAGAGACCTACATGTTAAGTACCAAATAGTTGAATTCTTACTAGCTAAGCAACTGATTTTAATATAAGTAAATCCTTAATTTCAATGACTAGATATGAATAAAAGGTCGTCTGTCTAATTTTATTATGATAAAGATATAATTTACTTCATAAAGGGATTATCTCACTTTCATGCAGACAAATCATGTAGGGACCAATCCTCGCTTTCATGCAAGATCTATCCTAACGCTGTAGATAAGTAAATCATCAAACAAAGAACTGAAGGATCACTTTTGTGCATCCGAATTCTTAGTTGATTATCTCAAGTGGAATCTCAAGGATCACTTTCGTGCATCCGAGTCTGAACACAAGTTCTACTTATGGTTCTCCAATGTTCCTATCCTCACTTTCGTGCAAGATCTCCACATTTGATACAATAACTCAATCCTAGATTAAAATTATCTAACATGGCAATTAAACTACTAAAATCAAAAAATAAGAACTTAACCTAATTTCTTACGGTGAGTTCCTATTGTTTAATTTTAGGGTTCCAAGTTCCCAACAAATCACTTTTCAGTCCATATTGCGAAATCTCTATAATCATGCATGATACTAAGAAAACTAAGGAGAATTATAGATAAGTCATCTCAAAAGCAGAATTATCATAACAAAGATTATTCTGACGAAATAAGAATTATTTAATCATTAAAAATCAAGGGGATTACACCCATGTCCCAAAATATGTTTAAGAAGAAATACAATAAACCATAGTTTCAAAAGATCAAAAATCAAAAAGAAAGGAGAGTTTAAGAAAACCCACCATGGCTGTAATATAAATTACAGCCGTAATTTGCAAAAGGGGGCATTGTGAACAGTGTCGGCGCCTCCTCTTTCTTCGATTTCTCCTTTGATTGATCTCTTTTCTCTCTAAAACTTCTGGTGTGTTGTCCTCTCCTCCAGGCGAAGCTTCTATGTCAAAATTGCGGCCTGAGGTGGCCTCCATGCCTCTCGGCGCGAAGCCGAACCCTAAGCGTCTCTCTATTGGTTTAGATGCGCCCGGAGCACATCGCGATAAAGCAGCAGAACTTGGATGTTGTGGGCTGAGTTACCACCATTGCGGCCCTATCTTGGGCCGTATTGCTGATGAGATTGAGCAGCCCATTTGGAGCTGGGCCCTCAGGAGGCCGGCTTGTGGTGTCCTTGGGATGAACCACCTCGGTGTGGATGGAAAGGTGGCTGATGACGCTCGTAAAGTGGTCCGGGGCTTGCTTTGGCGTTGGGATCGCCGGATTGTTACCTTGTTGGACTCCTTTAAATCATCATGAGGTGGAACAACATGGTAGGGAGGGTGGTGTACATCGAAATGGGGTCGTCGGGGCTTCATCAGATCTTCAGGGGCGAACACGGCCATGTTCGGAAGTTCCAGGATCAGTCGAGGAGAAAACGGGCAGATGCACGGGCATGCTGTGGGCCGTGTCTGCGTTCACATCTCACCTAGACTGTGTCATGGCCGTGCTCGTCGTCACGGCCTGACCGTGCTGGGGAATTAAGGCAGGCCCGTAATCTGATTCATAGTTCGTAATTCCGGGTCCAAAATCCACAGAATGTTGGTCCCAAATTACGGTGGGGCCGTAATGAATATTACGGGCCATAATTTTGCGCTGAGAATCTGCAGTGTTTTTTTGCCACCTAATCACGGCTTGGCCGTGTTCCTTGTCGCGGCTGTGATCGCTGAGGTCACATTCCGCCGAACTAGTCATGGGCGTGTCGAGGGCCGTGCTTGCGTTCGTATTCTTCCTCGACCGTGTCATGGCCGTGCTTTCCATCACGGCCCGGCCGTGTCTGGGTCGGCTGGATCTTGCGGCGTCGAACACGGCAAGGGGAATGGGTGTGCAGGTGGACTGCGGGTTAGTCATGGCCGTGTCCGCCGTCACGGCCTGGTCGTGTCAGGGCCTGGAAAGCTCTGATTGGGCTGACGTTTCCTCAAGTCATGGGGAGTCTACCCAAGTGCCTTCTAGAGGGGTTGGATCGCTCTCATGTGTGTTCATGGGTCCGTTCATGGGTCTGTCTTCTTCGTCGTCAATGTAAGTTGCTCCTGCATCACCCAGCCAACTCGAACATTCACCACATGGGGACAAGTTTAAAATGCTTTCTTGATGAAGTATTACCCACCAAGTAAAACGATCCAGTTAAGGAATCAGATTACAAGCTTTGCATAGAGGGATGGCGAGTCGCTGAGTGAGGCATGAGAGAATTTCAATAAATTACAACGAAAGTGCCATCACCATGGCTTTGAAAAATGGGTTTTGATTCATAATTTTTATAATAGTTTACTTTATAGTACTCGCCTGACTGTTGATGCTGATGCAAGAGGAGCTCTCATAAACAAGACCATTGATGATGCTCTTACTTTAATTGAGGAGATGGCTCTGAACTATAACCAGTGGACCACTGAAAGAGGAATGCTATATCGTCCTCCATATGATAAGAATGAAAATGATGGATGGCATACCTTAGTTTAAAAGGTAGACTATTTGGTTAATAGTTAATAGATCTGATTCTTTTCATATGCAAATTGCTATGGTTTCATCATCTGTTACCTGTGAAATATGTGGAAATGAAGGGCATTATTTTGAAGATTGTAAAGTTGTTGCTGAACAGGGTGTAGAGTAAGTAAATGCTGTAGGGGGTTACAATCAAGGTAGAAATAATGACCCTTACTCTAATACATACAACCCTGGATGGAGGAATCATCCAAATTTGTCTAGGAAGAATAACAATAATGCAGTGGGGTAGGTTGAGAATAGAGGTTACCAGCAAAGGCAACAAAATCATAATTAGCCTCAGAACTCTAGTTTGGAATCTATATTTGAAAAACTCAGTAGGGGTTTTGGAGATCTTAGAGGAGAAATTAAACAACAAAGGGATGAGATTAATCAGCTTACTTCTCAGGTAGGATCTTTAATAGCACATAATAAAATTATAGAGAACCAAATAGCACAACAAGCTTATACTTCTTATAGACCACTAGGGAAATTGCCTGCTAAACCTGAATTGAACCCTAGAGAGCATTGTAAAGCTATAACAATTAGGAGTGTGAAACAATTAGATGAACTAAAGGGTAGACTTGAGAATGATGATGTGGAAGAGCCTGACATTGAACCTAGCAGTGAGCCAGTCTTAGAAAGAGCACCTGTACATGTGCAGCCCCACCCTAGTTCGCCACCTCATAAGGGTGATGAACCTAAGGGTGATAAGCCATGTCAACCTGATATTCCTAGACCTAGCTCACCTGCTGCATATAGGCCACCAATATCCTTTCCCTAGAAACTTGTTCAAGCTAAGTTAGATAAGCAATTTGGGAAGTTTTTAGATGTTTTGAAAAAGCTTTTTATTAATATTCCATTTACTGATGCTTTGTCTCAAATGCCCACTTATGCTAAATTCTTGAAAGAAATTTTGTCTAACAAAAGAAAAATAGAGGACTATGGCACTGTGACATTAACTGAGGAGTGTAGTGTTGGAAATCCCCGGGCTATAAGAAAACGAAAACAGCAGAAGCGTGCCCGAAACGAGATTCCTAATTCAACAAGGACCGACTTACGAAGAATACAAGGGATGTGATAGGGGCAGTACCTTATCAAGCAACTTTTAGAAGCGACCAATGATGAAGACGCGCAAGGGCCCGTCCTCTGCAATCGCGCACACACAGACTCCTCGAATCCTCTCCAATCTCCGCGTTGGGTGCTAGCCCCGGAAGATGAGATCCACGCCTCTAGCCTTCTCAACTTGCACCACTGCCAAGGAGAAGAAGGGATGTTGGCAACAAGGAGGGGTAGCACTGCCACTTGTCCCAACCTTTGATGCCAAAAAACTTTTATTGTCGTCACCTCCAAGACCCTCACGCCAAGGAGCAAAGGGGAGGCGACAACTAGAGATAAGAGAAGAGTCTGGTGCAAAAGAATCTCCCAGGTGGGCCTCTCTATTTATAATAGTAGAGCCAGACGCACACTGGAGATACTTCCCATGTGGGATATTGAGCATAGGCGCCTACTCACAATTACGCGTCATGGGTTCGAATCCCCGCATATGCAATTAATTGTAAATGCGCCCAAGCATAGACGCCTCCTCACAATTAAGCATCATGGGATTGAATCCCCGTAGACGCAATTAATTGTAAATTGCACCCAGGCTTATTAATTAGCCAAGAGAAAAATTCTCTTGCCAATTAATAATTTTATTTTATTCATGTGACTAAAGTGCCAAGCCCAAACTTGCACCCAGACCCTTGTTTGACTCATTTTGACAACATAGGTCAACAGAGGTCAAACATGGTCCACTAGAGTCAACTAGTGGTCAAACATGGACTAAAATAAAATATCATCCTCTCTATAAAAGTCTCAATGCATCAGTTCCCCAAAAGATCCGAATCACACAATGATTCGATCAGAGGCTAAACGATCAGTATGAGAACTCGAGTGTCAAGGTGTGCAACCCTATAGGTTCTTCAGACATTGGCAGTGATTACTAAATCATCACAAGCAAAGAGTGGCACCTAGCATACATCATTGCTACCCATGTCATCAGAATGGTGTCATCATCGACATCCCCTAAAATTGCGACAAAGTACAAGTGCAGCCTTTTCCTTTTGCCAACTGATGTCCAGATTGGGCAAGTATATCACACTTGTTAATCCCAATAATATGGCATGACTAAATCAGGTTCTCACCTGGGTATGGCTATACACTTTCAGTCATCCATATAGGGGCGCCATGGACAATCAAGCTTCCCCGTAAGGAAGGGGTAAATCCTCTATTGGCACATTGAATCCCTCATGTAGGTTATGACATACCCAATGACAACCGTTATGACTTCCCTTTTATGGCGAAGCGTTAGGTTGCATCAAAGTACATCAATCACTATATAGAGATACCAATGCCCTCAAGTCTAGGACAAGCGCAACTCTATCACTGTGATATTCATCTCGTGACACTGAGATGAATCCTCACGGCGGGTCGATCCAGTTTATCTCCCTTGATATACCCATATGCCTGCGTTAGCAACCTGTGCTCAACCAGCGCATATACTAGTCTCAAGCGAATCATAGCTGTCCCATATCCACCATGATTCTCGACCAGGGATAAACACAGAGACTAGATAAAATCTATCTCTTAGGGACATTGTATATGCAAATATACATATGCGTAGATGTACAAACTTGCATGACAACGATAATGCCAGGATAACTCATCTATCAACTAGATGTGATACACATATCCCAATGGACCATCCTGAGGTCCTAGGGCATAAACACTAACATGTAGTGCTATCATTCAAAACAAATTGCCACCAAAATGAAAGGATCCAGGTAGCTTCTCTATACCTTGCTTGATTGGAGATATGGCTTTTGACCAAGCCTTATGTGATCTTGGGGCTAGTGGGAGTCTAATGCCTTTGTCTGTTTGTAGGAAGCTGGACATGGGAGAGCTGAAGCCAACTTCTATATCCTTGCAGCTTGCTGAACATTCAGTTAAGTATCCCGTTGGGATTCTTGAGGATGTTCCAATTCAGGTTGGTAAATATTTTGTTCCAACAGACATTGTAGTTTTGGAGATGGAGGAGGATGCTAAAATTTCCATCATTCTTGGTAGATCGTTCTTAGCTACATCAGGGGGCAATGATTGATGTAAAGAATGGTAAAGTCACTCTCAATATTGGTGAAAATATAATTGAATTTGATTTAAATGAATCTATGAAGAAACCATCATATGCTGGATCTTGTTGTAGTATTCATGCTCTAGATGACTTTGATTATGACCTTCATACTTTGTTTGATGAGCCTTCTGATTCTAATTCTAATTCTAATTTTGATTTTGAATATGATTTTGAAACTCATAGTTTATTAAACTGCACTTTATATGATGATCAAGAAAATCAGGAAGAAAAATTTCAAAAATTTGAATTGAAATCTCTACCAAATAATTTTCATTATGAATTCCTTGGACCCAATTCTACTTACCCTATTATTGTTGATGCACAACTTAATGAAAGGGAGACATATTTGTCTTCTAAGGGAGTTGAGAATTCATAGGAAGGTAATTGGATATTCCATTGATGATTTAAAGGGAATTAACCCCTCTTTTTGTATGCACCGGATTCTTATGGAGGAGGAATATAAACCACATGTGGATTTTCAAAGATGGCTTAACCCCTCTATGAAAGAAGTTGTGAAGAAGGAAGTTTTGAAATTACTTGATGCAGGTATTATCTATACTATCTCTGATAGTAAATGGGTAAGTCATGTATATTATGTTCCTAAAAAAGGGGGTGTGACTGTGATGAAGAGTAAAGATGATGAATTAATTCCTGTCAGGACAATAACTAGTTGGTGCATGTGCATTGATTATAGGAAATTGAATGCAGCCATTAGGAAAGATCATTTCCCCTTAACTTTTATTGATCAAATGATTGAAAGGCTTGCTAATCATTCTTATTGCTGTTTTTTAGAAGGGTATTCTGGATTTTTCCAAATTCTCATCCATCCTAATGACCAAGATAAGACCACTTTTACCTGCCCATATGGTACCTTTGCCTATAGAAGAATGCCTTTCGGTTTGTGTAATGCACCTGCTACTTTTTAGAGGTGTATGATGGCTATATTTTCAGATTTTATTGAGGATTTTATGGATGTTTTTATGGATGACTTTTCTATTTGTGGTTTTTCTTTTGATAATTATTTGGCTAACTTATCTTGAGTTTTGTAGAGGTGTGAAGAAACTAATCTTGTGATTAACTGGGAAAAATGTCACTTCATGGTCAGGTAGGGAATAGTTTTGGCACACTTAGTTTTTGAGAGAGGGATAGAAGTTGACCAAGCCAAGATTGAAGTGATTGAGAAGATCGCACTGCCCACAACAGTCAAGGAGATCAGTAGCTTTTTAGACATGTTGGATTCTTCAAGCGTTTCATCAAGGATTTTTCTAAACTCGCTAGACCACTCACTAATTTGCTTTGTAAAGATGTTAAATTCTCTTTTGATGAAGGATGTTTGCCTACTTTTCAAGAATTGAAGAAGGCTCTGATATTTGCGCCCATCATGTAGCCGCTAGACTGGATTATGTAGTAGGAGCAATGCTTGGTCAGAGCTTATGTGTGATGCTAGTGATTATGTAGTAGGAGCAGTGCTTGGTCAGCGCCCATCAGGCATTTCATTAAGGATTCTACAGGCGTTTCATCAAGGATGTTTGCCTTTCGAGTTTATGTGTGATGCTAGTGATTATGTAGTAGGAGCTGTGCTTAGTCAGAGGAAAGAGAAGAAGCCCTATGTTATCTACTATGCTAGTCGAACCTTAGATGAAACAGAGAGGAACTACACCACTATTGAAAAAGAACTCTTGGCCATTGTTTTTGCTTTTGATAAATTCAGGTCATACTTGATTAATTCTAAGGTTGTGGTATATACAGATCATGCAACGGTAAAGTATTTGATACAGAAAAAGGACAGCAAACCGCGCCTTCTCAAATAGATTTTGCTTTTACAAGAGTTTGATATAGAAATCAGAGATAAGAAGGGAACATAAAAATTTTATTGCAGATCACCTTTCAAGGATAATGATAGATGCTAATAAAGGTGACATAATTAATGATTCCTTTACCGATAAACAACTTTTAGCCATTGAACAGATCAAGGCTCCATGGTATGCTGATATAGTGAATTATTTAGTTGCTAATGTTTTTCCTCTTGAATTGAGTTATCAAGGAAAGAAGAAATTCTTAGCTGAGGTAAAGCACTATTTTAGGGATGAGCCTTATGTATTTAGAAGATGTGCAAATAGAATTTTTAGGAGATGCGTACCTAATGAAGAAATCATGGATATCCTATTTCAGTGTCATCGATCATCTTATGGAGTGCATGCTAGTACTCAGAAGACTGCTTTTAAGGTTTTACAATATGGATTTTATTGACTCTCAATTTTTAAGGATGCTAGAAATTTTATATTGTCTTGTGATAGACGTCAAAAGATAGGAAATATTAACAGAAGGAATGAGATGCTGCTGTCTACTATACTTGAGGTTGAGATATTCGATGTTTGGGGGATAGATTTCATGGGACCATTCCCATCATCTGGAGGTAACAAATACATTCTTGTGGCAATAGATTATGTTTCTAAGTGGGTAGAGGCTCTTGCTTCCCCTACTAATGATTCTAGAGTAGTTGTCAAATTGTTTAAGAAGATCATTTTTCCACGGTTTGGAATGCCAAGTGTTGTGATTAGTGATGGAGGCTCACATTTTATAGAACATTGATTTTCTGCCTTACTTAGAAAATACGGCGTTAATCATAAAGTTGCAATACCTTATGATCCCCAAACAAGTGGACAAGTTGAGATATTGAATAGAGAGATTAAGGGGATTTTGGAGAAAACTATGTCATCTACTTGTAGAGCTTCTAAACTTGATGATGCATTTTGGGCATATAGGACTGTTTACAAAACACCATTGGTATGTCTCATTTTCAGTTGGTCTATGGTAAATCATGTCATCTACCTGTAGAGCTTGAGCACAGGGCGTTCTGGGCGATCAAAGCATTGAACTTCGACTTGAAGAACGTGGGGGGAAAAACGAAGGTTACAACTGAACAAGCTAGTTGAAATTAGACTCTCCGCTTACGAAAATGCAAGGATTTAAAAAGAGAGGATAAAAAGATGGCATGATCGACATATTCTCAGGAAGGAATTTCAACAAGGTGACTTTGTTCTTTTATTTAATTCAAGATTAAAACTTTTTCGTGGTAAACTTAAGTCTTGATGATCCAGCCTTTTTAGGTACAAAAAACTTATCCTTACGGAGCTGCAGACATATGGAGCGATAAAACAAGGGAATTCAAGGTTAATAGTCAGAGGTTGAAACATTATTACGAAGAGGAACAGAATGAAGAAAGAACGAAATTATAACTCAAGGAGCTCGATCATATTTAAGTGTAGAACGATCGAGCTAGTGACCTAAAACTAGCGCTTCTTGGGAGGCAACCCAAGCACTCTTACTTTAGTTTGATTATTTATTTATTTATTTGCATACTAAGTTTTCTTTTCTTTGTGTATAAGAATCTAAACTTTTCTATGAATTACAGTAGGGCTGTAATTAATTTTACATGCAGTAATTTTGCACCATTTTTGGCCAGAAAGTTTTACAGTACTACCATAATTAATTTTCCCATCCGTAATTTTGTGTTGGATCTTTATAAAAACTTTTACGGTAGGGGTGTGCAATTTTTCACACCCGTAATTTTATTCGTCAGAAAAGAATATTTTTTTTACAGTGGTACCATAATTTTTACCACACCCGTATTTTGGAGTATTTTTCTTACAGAACATATTATGGTAGTGCCGTAATTACTTTTACAGGCATAATTTTATCTTGAAGATTTTTCTGAGATTTTTTACAGCAGTGCCGTGGTTTTCTTTTCAACCGTAATTTCGAGCTGAAATTTTACCGAGAGTTTTACTGCCGTACTGTAATAAAAATTACAACTATAATTCTGTCGGCCCTACATGATTCTGCTACCTTATTTTAGGGTTTTCAGCCGTGGTTTAGCGTTTTTCACCTGTGGTTTCTCTCAATTCAGCACCACTTCTTCGATTTCAATCCACCCTTGTTTCCCAGACCCTCCGGCGACCCTTTTCGATGATCTACGACCTTCATTCCGGCATTTTCCAACTTGATCTGGTCTTTTCGGCGATTATCCGATGAGTTTTTGCCCCTTTTCATTTTCCGTCATCTAAACTTTCGGCCCTTTTACTTCTTGTTGACTGAGCTTCACCGGAGCTGGTTCTTGCTTCTAGGAGTTTCGAAAAGGGGAGGAACACTTTCCTGAAGACGTTTTAAGGATTGATTTCAACCATAGAGTTCTATTGTACTGCTCGGATTTAAGATGGCACCAAGGAAGCAAGTTGTGTCTAAGAAAAAGGGAAAAAGCCCAGCTGAGTCTTCCAGACCTTCACCTCCAAATCTTTATGGGAATGTATTCAGGGATGAGATTGAAGAAGAAAGATATAACCAGCTGCTCACCAGGCGTGTTGTGAACACAAAATATGCTCATAAACGCACCTTAGAGATTCTTGGCCTTTATGATGATGTTTTCTGGATGTTTGATCAAATCAGAGCCAATAAGTTCTTCCAAATTACACCACAGACATATCTCCCACTAGTTTCGAAGTTCATGAGTAGTTTGGATATGGAGCTTCATGAATATTCTGAGCATCAAGCTGAAGGTCAGATTACCTTTCGCTTAGCAAATGCTGAGAGAAGCCTCACGCTCTGGGACATCAGAGCTATCTTCCACTTACCGGGAGGAGGACACACATATACTAGTAGCTAGGGCAACCAGCATCTCAAACCCCTGCATATGATACACGCATCGAGTTCTAGCACATACCATCTTCGGATGTGGGGATAGCGATGGTATGGTCCGTCAATCCGAGGCTTTACTTTATTTGGTGCATGCTCCGTGATAACCCAATAGATTTAGCCTTTTTATTAATTAAGCACTTTGATAAAGTAGCACGAGCAAAAAGAGGTGCAATGGTTATAGGAGGTTTCCTTACTCCTATTTCACTCTCTCTGGGTGTGGAGCCCTATGGAATAGAGGTTGCTATGGGGAATGCCAAAATTGATATTGAATCCTGCATGGCAATGTTGTGTCCGCAAGTGCACGGATACTCAAAGTAATAATTAAGTTATCGAACCACAAAGACCTCGTTTGCTAAGTACCAAAGAATTGATTTCTTATTAGTTAGACAATCGAATGTGATGTAGGTAAAATTCGGAAAGAACACGAAATCAGAGAGAGAAAAGATGGGACTATGGTTTCATCCACCTTAATTTCTTTGACTAGAAGGAAATAAGCGCATCGTATGTCCACTCTTATAATGATAAAGATATAATTTACTTTATGAAGAAATCATCTCGCTTTGGTGCAGACAATTTACAAAGAATCAAACCTCACTTCCACACAAGATTAATTCAATACTAAAGATAAGTAAATCATTGACAAAGAAATCAAAGATCACTTTCATGCATCCAATCTCTATGTCAATCATCTCAAGTGAAAACTAAATACTATCATACTTTAGTTTCACAGGTTCTAATTAAGGTTCTCCAACGATCCGATACGTAATTTCTTACAATATCTTCATGTTTAATTCAATAATTCTTCCTAGATCAGAATTATCAACAAGGCAATAAACTTCTAAAATCTAGAAATAGAACAAACCTAATTTCCTACGATAAGTTCCTAAATCTCAATTTTAGGGTTCCAAGTTTTCATAAGTCACTTTTGAAAGGTCCCCTAAAGGGGAGGGGCGAAACCCTAAAGTGGCGCATGTAAAATTTTGGGCAGCGGAAATAAGGGTTTCTAGGTGATCGGTTGCATGCATGTCATATG
>CM050437.1:74972378-74986377 GCA_027562315.1 Costus pulverulentus | reverse complement strand
TTTCAGTCATAGAACCATAGAGGAGCTCCATGGATATCATACTTCCCTAAGGAAGGGGCAAATCCTATGTCTGTCCATTGACCTTCTCATATGGGTCATGACATGCTCGACAACCATTATTACCTCCCAACTACGGCGAGGTGTTAGGTTGCATCAAAGCAAGTCTCTAACCATATAGAATGATCAATGACCTCAAGTCAAGGGATCAATGCATCTCCTGTCACTTATGAGGATAACTCATGACACCAAGTCATAGCCTCATAGCGGGTCTATCCAGTATATCCTCCCATGATATACCCATGTGTCTGCGTTAGCACCACGTGCCTGACCAGCCCACATACCAGTCTCACAAGTACCATAGCTGTCCCATATCCACTAAGGTACATTGACTGGGGATAATTATTTGTGCACAGATCCAATCTATCTCCAGGGACATTATCATGTAAGTACACAATCGCAGGTGTAGACAGACAATGATAACGACAATGCCAGAACGATATATAAATATCAATGTCAAGTAGTACATAAGTGGACCAAAACTAGGTCCTAGGGCATATACACCAACAATATATACACCAACACTCTCTCCAACGCTGATCATAATTAGGGCTTCTGGTGTGATGATGTTCGCCTTGTTCTCTGGAGTATTCCCCTTTTTATAGAATTTGAATTGGTGGTCTAAATCGTCCGCAATCATCCGCGCAAAAATTGGCTTCAATAAGAGCGTGGAAAATCGGCTGCTTGGAACACAATTACGGCCGTAATTTCTATTACGACAGTGCCGTAAACTGGAATGCTTTCTGTATAGAAATCTCCTGAAATTACTACCCGTAACATGGTTTACGATAGTGCCATAATAACTACAAAACTTTCTGGTCGAAAATCTTTCTAAATAACGGCCCGTAATATTCGTTACGACAGTGCTGTAATATTTGCAAATCTTTCTCTATAGAAATTGGCCGAAATTACGGCAGAACAAACAGATTACTATAGTGCCGTAATATTTTCCACAGGTGATAAAGTGATTCTGCGAGTACGTGAGGAGTGCATCCACGGGACAGGGCACAAATTGGACTCAAAAGGACTTGGCCCCTTCACCATCATAGACAAAATCAATAACAATGCCTATGTCCTCGACCTACCGCCTAAACTGGGGATCCCCACCACCGTCAACGTGGAGGATCTCACCCTCTATCATGAGCCCCTCTCCATAGCAGATCCAGATGACACCCATAAGCTGGATATTGAGGCTATTCTCGAAGATCAAACTAGACTCACCACTGATGAGGTACAAATGTTTTACCAAGTTAGACTCATTAATGGTGAGGAGGTGTGGCTTCCTGAGTTAGAGCTAGCTATTGTCGCCCCTGAGTTACTCCAAGGGTACAAGGACAATTCTCCAGAGGAGAATTTTTCCAACCCGGGGAGAGCTGATGGAGGCAGTAGCCCTGTTATGAGGAGATCAGCTCGGGCTACAAGGAAACCCCTTCGATTCGGGTTTCCTTAGGGCCCCTCTCTTACATTGCATTTAGGATAGTTTACCTTTCAATAAAGCCATGCATCATGTAGTTAATTATGGCAAGTCCACTTGTAGTAGGTTGTGCATTGTAAGTCATGAAACTTTATGTACTCTTGCATCATAGTAGGGTAGTGCATACTTGCATTAGGATACATATTTGGCAGGTACTCAAGCTAGGGATCAGCTCAAGCATCACTCAAGGTCAGCTCATGCTCTACTCAACTCAAGCTCAGCCCAAGAAAGAAAGAAGTCTTCAACTCCAAGTTCAACCCAAGCCTTGTTGAGTTCACTTGACAACTCAACTTCCTCATTTGTTTGGACGCCTCCTTCTTGGGATAATCAGCCACCTCAGCCTCTATCCATTCCAGATATGCGCCAAGCCCAAGCAAGCAAGATCCACCATCATAGGAAACCATTAATTCAAAGATTCCATCATTATCTTGCCGCCCAACACTTAAGGAAGCTTTTTGAAATTCAAAGGATGGTTTGATGCGCAAGCAAGAAGCAAGAGGCCAGCCTTCGCCCACAACAAATGCACCAGCAAAGACAGCTCATTACCAGCCCCAATGCCGTTAAGACCTTGCCAATTGGGGACCACTAAAGAAGGAAATCATTCAAGACAAATTGCGCCACCCTTTTGTCTCTCAAATTCGAAGATTCTCTCTATTTTTGTAAGGAGCGCAAGGGAGCATTTGACAATCCTATCCAAGCTCTCCTCTTCACCTATAAATGTACCCCCCCCTCTCGGATGTATTCTCAACTTTTGATGAAATAAGAATTTGTCTACTAGTTTCCTAGATAAACTTTAGTGTTAGTGTAGTGTTATCCAAGGCCGACTCTCTCTTCTCTTCCCACTTCTCCACCGAACCTCAAGAAGGTCTCCTCATCTCTTAAAAGTGTGCAACTCAAGGAGTTCCCTTCACCTCAGTTTGGAGCAAGCTTGAAGATGAATCCATCAACCCTCGGCTATATGGAAGCATCAACACTCTCGGCTAAGTTCCTTCTCTAAACTCTTCACTTTACTCAAGAACTCTTCCGTACACTAATTCTTGGTTGTTTAAATCTGTAGCTTGCGCTTGGTGTGGATTTAGGAGGGGCGCTTCCCCTCTTCTCCCTTCTCCCCCTTCTCTTTAGTCGAATCTAGGATTAGCAAGGGAACTTGTGAGGCCTAACCTCTCCCTTGATCTATTATTTGTATTAAAATCCATGGCTTGTACGGATTTATCTGTGATGGCTTGTAGGCTCCACCCTACACCTTCCATCAGAGTTGAACTGGTGAAGATCGGGACGTACAGTCTTACTATTCTCAAGGACTGCTCTGTAAGTTTACTTCCAGCAAGTTTAATTCTTGCATTTACTGCTTTCAGTAGTTGTAATCTCGGATTTTTCCTTACTACTATAAAATACAAAAAAAAAACTAGTTTTCAAATATCGTTAGTTAACATCGGATTTCTTTATTATCGACATATTATCAAAACCGGTTTTCAAACTCGTTGTTTGAATGTTTTAGACCCCCTGTCCTACATCAGTTTGGTATCAGAGCCTAGGCTCTTAGACTAGATTTTTAAGCCTTAAAACTTATTTTCTACTTCTAAGCGGTCTTTGGAACTAGGTGTTTGAAAGAAATTGACTACTTATTTTATCTATCATTTTGGCCCTATTTTCAAGACTTATATCTTTCAAAACCACCATGCAAACCCGGTCTAAAACTCAACAAGATTCCACAATGGATAATGCTGCCTTGAATGATAAGATTGACCTTTTGACTGAGCAAGTAGGAACCATTACTCAGAGTCTTAACCAATTTCACCTTTTGTCTGCTCAAATAGAAGCCATCAACCAAAACCTCAACCAACTTAATAATGCTAGGGGTAGATCTCCAAATCATGCTAGTGAACCACCCCCCAGTCCAAATCATGTGGAAACCCAACAACCTTGGAATGGGCAACAAACCCCAACCCATGCTGGAACCCAACCTATGTGGAATGGATACCCCAATCCAAACCAAGTAGGAACCCATCCTTATCCAACATGGAATAGATATCCCAATCCAAACCATGTGGGAATCCCTCAACCAAACATGTGGAATGGACCTCCTACTCAAACCCCACCTCAACCCAAATTTAGGGAGGATGATGTGCACCGCGCCATCAAACTCAATCCCCCAACCTTCAATGGCTCCTTAGAACCCCTAGACTTCTTGGATTGGACAACCAAGCAAGAACAATACTTCGAGTGGAGCATGATCCCTGAGCACAGCAGAGTCCGACTTGCAAAGTGCCTTCTGGAGGGAAATGCTAGGTTGTACTGGACCAATGTAGAGAACAACCAAGAGAGACTCAACCTACCTCCCATAGACACTTGGCTAGAAATGCGCCAACAACTTAAACTGAAATATGTCCCCTCATATTTTCAGAGTAAGTTGTTTGACCAAGCCTCTAGCTTAACCCAAGGATCTATGACTGTTGATCAATACACTGATAGCTTTGAGGAATTCCTCCTTAGGGGAAACCCAGGAGAAAATCCCCTATTCACCCTTAGCTGGTATAAAAATGGTCTCCAATCTGAGATTAGAAAGGGCCTTACCTACTACCAAATAGACTTCATAGAGGTTGCTCATCTTAGAGCCAAGGAGATAGAGCAAGAACTTAAGTTTGCCTTTAGGAAAGAGTTTAGTGCCCCTAGACTAAGTCCTAGACCAACCCAACCCCAATGCTCTAGCACTCCTAAACCCAAGCCCTCTAGTTATCCAGAACCATCTAGGGTCAAATGCCATGGTTGCCAACAATATGGGCACTATATGAAAGACTGCCCCAAAAGGGTCTTGTACTTAGGTGAGGAAACCCAAACCCCTAGACTTGAAGAGATTAATGATCCTGATTCTAGCTGCCAAATCCTAGAAGATCATGAATATGATAGTAGTGAGGAACCTACCCAAAACACCTTAGGAGTTGTTAGGTGTACCTTAATCAAACCCTCATCCACTGATGATTGGCGAAGAACTAGTATCTTCCATACTTACACGAAATGCAATGGAAACATGTGCAAAGTAGTGATAGATGGGGGTAGTAGTCTCAACGCTATCTCCCACTCTGCTGCTACCAAGTTCAAACTTAAGATAGAAGCTCACCCAACCCCTTATAGCTTCTCATGGGTCAACCAGTCAAGTGTGCCTGTAACCCATAGGAGTCTAGTTCCCTTACAGTTTGGTACTTATGAAGGACAAATTTGGTGTGATGTCATCACTATGTGTTGGTGTAAATGCCCTTGGACCCGTTGTTGGTCCATCTTGTACTACTTGACATTGATATTTAATATATCATTCTAGCATTGTCGTTATTATGCTATGTTTACATCTGTGATTATGTACATGGATAATAATGTCCCTAGAGACAGATTGTATCTGTGCTCAAACGGTGTGTCCCTAGTCGATTACCTGAGTGGATAAGGGATAGCTCTGGTACATGTGAGACTGATATATGGGCTGGTTACGCATGAGGTGCTAACACAGGCATATGGGTATATCAGTGGTGGATATACTGGACCGACCTGCTGTGAGGCTCTGACTTGGTGTCATGAGTTAACCTCACAAGTGACAGGAGATGCATTGATCCCTTGACTTGAGGTCATTGACTCTTTTGTATGGTTAGGAACATGCTTTGATGCAACCTAACGCTTCGCCATAGTAGGGAGGTCATAACGATTGTCATTGGGTATGTGATGACCCATATGAGAAGATCAATGAACAAACATAGGATTTGCCCCTTCCTACGGGAAGCTTGATATCCACGGGGCCCCCCTATGGTTGCATGACTGAAAGTGTATGGCCATACCCAGGTGAAAGCCTGATTTAGTCATGACCATGAGATTGGGTGAAAACAAAGTGGTGACACACTTTGTCCAATCGGATATCAGTTCGGCAAAGAGACTATAATGCATTGGTATCTTGTTGCGATGATGGGGATGTCGATGTGATATCCATTCCGAATACTTGGGTAGCAGCGATGCATTGCTAGGTGCCAATCACTGCTTGTGATGACTTGGTTCATCACTGCCAACGTCTGAGGAACCTACACGGTCGCACAACTTGGAACTCGGGTTCTCGCATTGATCGGCTAGCCTATTGATTGAGTTATTAGATAACTCAGATCTGTTTGGGAGAATCCAACAGCACCACTGTGCTGGATGAGATGAAAGGAATCATATGGAGATAACTTGATTTTTGGGCCTAGTAGGCCAAATGGGCCTAATGGGCCATCTGGGCCCAATAGACCAAGTTGGGCTAATAAGCCAAATGGGCTCAATGAGCCATTTGGGCCAATGGGCCAAGTGAATGGCGCAAGCTACTTGGAGTGAGCTTGGCGCATTTCCATGAGGTGGACAAACCCAAGTTGGCATCTTCTTTAGGTAGGAAGCTTGGAGCTTCTCACTTGGAGAGGATGAATCTACTTGGGAGAATTGGGCTTTACCTCTTGAAGAGGTGTGTTTCTTCATGAAGAGGTGAATGAACTTGGGCGCATGGGACTTGGAATGGGCGAATTGGGTTTTACCTCTTGAAGAGGTGTGTCTCTTCATGAAGAGGTGTGGCTCTTCACTTGTGAAGAGGTGAACCTATTCATGGATATATAAAACCCCTTCCTCCCCCCTTATTGTTGTTCTTGCGTTGTTGCGTTCTTGCCCTTTGTCCCCTTGTCGCCACTCCTAAAAAGAGAGAGAGGAATGTTCACCCATTGCCTCTCCTCTTCCCTTTAGTGAGTTCGGATCTTTGGAAGTTCCTTGGCGCCCTCCTCTCCAAAGTTGGGCTTTGGATTCGGTTGATTCCTGTTTGGATCTTGGTGGAGTGCTTCAAGAGTTGGACTCCGACGATGCTCCACCTCCTCTCCTTGGCATTCCTCTGGACTTGGCACAAGTGATTAAGGAAGTCTCCCAAAGGCGTGGATCTTCTTCCCGAGGCTAGCACCGGACGCGGAAGAAGAGGACTCGAGGTTCGGCTATGTGCGAGACTGCAGAGGGCGCACACTTGGGCTCCTGCATCGCATCTCCTGATTTGCATCAAGGTATCATCTCCTACTCACCGTGTTGATCTCCTCGCAAGACTCGATCTTCTGGGTTTTTGGGACTGGCCTGTTTCGGGGATTGCTTCCGCTGTGATTGTCTGTAAAAGTTTTAAATCCCCGGGGTTTCCCAACACTATGGACATCGCTCAAGTCCTTCTAGGCAAACCATGGCTATATGACAAGGATGTAGTGCACTACGGTTGGACTAACTCCTATGTCTTTAGTCATGCTGAAACCTTCTATGCCTAGAGAGCTTAAGGCCTCAACCAATAAGGGAAAAATAGAAGAGACCAAACCCATACAACCAACCCTTCAGCTCATAAGACCTAAGGATTATAAACCAGATCAACCTTTGTTTACCTTAGTTTTCAAGGAAGTCAACCAAGAAGAAGAAAGTAAGCCACCCCCTGAAGTAGAAGCCCTCTTAGAACAATATAGTGAGCTTACCCTACTTAAAATTGGCAGTGGTACCGGAGGTATGGGTTGAAGTCAAGATAAAAAAAAAGAATGACTCCTCTAGTTCGCATTGAGTAAAATTGGCAGTGGTACCGAAGATAAGAGTTGAAGTCCAGATAAAAAGTATATATCTATGTGAGTACATATCACAGAAAAAAATCATTTGACATTAACTCCGCTGTCTGTAAGGTGAAGATTCTTCCTACCAAAAAGATACGAGTTCTATTATATCGATTATGTGGTTGGTGTACTCTAAATTTGTCACCCCAAAAAAAAGTGATAATCGATTTAGAGAATGTCAAAGATAAAAAAAAAAAGGAGAGAAAAGAGAGAATTTGAGTAGAAAAAGATTTTGGAGATCTTATTCCTATAAATAAAAGTATTTTGGATTTAATCTGAAACTTCGGTGAATTCATGAGACTGAGATTCTGTTTATTATACAAGCTGCGAAGTTTTATTTGATTAAGTTGTGAACCTTATGGATTAAATTCTGAGGATGATATATTTATTTGAAATTTTATGTAGCATTTGGTGAGATTTGTCATGAGTGATTATATTTTAGAAATTTATTTTTTCATAAGAAGGTTTATTCTCTATATTTAGCATTGTTCTCTTTATTTGCTTAAGGACAAGCAAAGTTTGAGCCTTATGTATTTTGATGACTCAAAAAATCATAGTATAGTTTATATTAATTGTTTAGTCTTTTTGAGTTATATTTATGCTCTTTTGCTTATTTTTAAGCTTTATTTGTCAAATAGTTTGGAATCTACACCTTTTTTGGTTTTTGATCAATTTTAGGTAAAAAGGTCTTTATTTCAATGGATTTTGAATGATTCGAATACATGGACAACATCTAATCAACAAGAGGGAATTAGCAGCCAATTTTCAAGAAATCCTGAACTCAAAATGAAATTACCATAGTGCTGTAATTATTATTACGACTGTGGTTTTACTGAGACATATGGAATAAACCATAGCACCACTGTGATTTATTTTCTCTTGTGTGATTTCTGAATATTTTTGCAAAGGGAAGATTATGGCAGTCACGGCACTACCATGGTTTTTGTTACGGCCCATAATTGTTACAAGATTTTGCACAGAAGAGATTTTAGCACTGCCGTAATTTATTCCACAACCGTAATTCTAACTTATTAGCCATGTTTGCCCGAGTCTTTCGCTGTTACTATTTGTTGGATTTTGCGAAGCTGATTTCGGGAGATTTAGGACTCAATTTCAAAATCGAAAAGAGAGGGAGTGATCTATATAAAGAGGAGAAGATTTCAAGACAAGCATCCCAAATTTTGATCAACAATAGAAGAAGAAATCAGAGAAGTGCCGCCGCATTAGGGTTCGTCACCGTGAAGTGTTCAGACCATCTCCGGCAATAAAATTTTGAGGAAAGCTGCGCTTAGTGGAAGTGAAGATATCCAGAAAGTCTCAGATCAGGAGGAGTTCGAACAAAGGAGAAATCAGCAAAAGAGTAGTGGTGGCTACTATTCATCGACAGACGCTGCTGTTCTTCATGAGATTACGGGCTGTGAAATCTTTTTACACCCCCTGCATAGTAATATTATTTTCTTTTTCTTCAAATTCTGAATTTTTTGAGATGAATAATTATTGTAATTCTTTCATCATGATAGCGTAAAAACCCTTTTGGGACGGGGGTGTAATCCACTTAATTTATTAATGACTAGATAATTTTTATTATTTTAGTTGTTCTTTGATATGATAATTTTACTTATGTGATAATTGTCTTTAATCTTTTCTAGATTTAGAATATCAGCATGTTTTAGAGTTTGTAACATGTATTGAGAGGTGACTTACGAAACTCGGAACCCTTAAATTATGTGTTAGGAACTTATGCTATGATAATAGGGTTGTTCTTAATTCCTAATTTTTGATGCATAAATTCTTATTGATAATCTAATCTTGGAATTTTTATTGAGATAGACATGAAAATATGTACCGAGAGGTGATTTGGATTGTTGGAACCCCTTAAATAAAACCTGTGAGATTAAGATATGAGAATATTTAATTTTGCTTGAGATGTTGACATTGAGAGTTAAGCTATGAGAGTGATTTTAACTTTCCTTGTCAATTTACTTATTTTAAACTCTAAATAGCAAGTCACGAGAGTGAAGGTTGTTTAGTGTAAATTGTTCATTCGAGAGGAGGCAATTTCTTTGTAAGGAAAAATTCATCTTTATCATGATAAGAATAAATTGATGAACACTTATTTCTGTCTAGTCATTGAAATTATGAAGGATGAAACCCTAGTCCCAATTTTTTGTCTCTAATAATCTGTAACAATTTCTGATCATTCGCATATGACTTATTCGATTTGCTTAGCTAGTGAGAACACAATTACTTGGAACTTAACACATAGGTCCCTATGGGTTCGATATCTTTTATTACTTCGAGTATCCGTGCACTTGCGGACACAACAGTGGTTCCCTCATAAGACTAGTTCTTGTTGAATTGGGAAACTCGTTTTGGGCTCACTTCTGTTGTGTTTTAAATTTTAAATTGTCTGGGGTTTCACAATAGTGGTATCAGAGAAATCTTTGGAGTCCCATGTGGTGTTTTCAGATTTGTCTACATGCGCCAATGCCATAAAAATTTTTCAAAAATTTTTATGCCATGTTTTTCTATTTAGAAAAATAATAGGTTCATTTTTTTCTTGCTTCTTGTGTTTATCTTGTGATTTTGATTTCTGCATATGTGGGATTGACCTAGTGTATGTGAATGAATATCTCCTCACACTTATTGGATAGACCTACGGTGTGAGACTTGTAAAGATTATGAGGGATGTGGACTGGTGATTGCCCTAATCTTTGCAGGTTAAGGATTGCAAGGTGGCAGCAAGGATTGGATATATGCGCCACTTGTAGACTCCTGAGAGAAACGAAAGTCCAAGAATTACATTGAGTCGCTGAGAATTGATGAACATGATTTTAATGAAAAGCTAAGATTTAATTATTCTTGGTTATTCATTGCATGTGGAAAGAGCATGATTAGGTGCTTTTTGTTAATTCATTTGATATGGTTATAGACAAGCCCTTTTGTATGCCTGGGATGTATTCTTGTGCGGCCTGCATGCCGCTCTTTCCTTTTCTTTACTAGTATTGTAAAATTAGTATTGGAAGATTAGGGAAGACTTCTTGGCATTCACATCAGAGAATTAACATTGGCAGCACATCCTTGTATCAGGTGGCGCAATCCCTTATTGGCTGAAACCTTGGTGGCTTCTAGGGGTTTCCTAGAGACGCACCTTAGGGTTTAGGGCTAAACATGCATTGGCGCAACCTCATATTCATGGTGGTTCATCCAAGCTTAGTGGTGCACCTAGCAAGGGAGGTGGCACACCAAGAGGATGGTGGCGGTAAGCTTTTGTTGGTCGAACCCTAAGAGGAGACCTAGGGTTTGAGAGTTAGCACAGGTGGACTTTGGGCTGGCCAAACTATGAGTTGCTCCTAGGGTTTCCTAGGTTGTGCCTCTAGGGGTTGTGAGCTAACCTAAGGAGCAGAAGACCTAGGCGGTGCACCTAGGGTTTGGAGTAGGACCCTTGACCCTACTCTTTGAGAGGCTTGCTTCAATCCATAAAAGGACTTAGGTGAGTAGGGACATTATTTCCGATGAGTAGGGACATTATTTCTGTGTGAAGAGTAGGGATATTTTTGGTCCTAAATGTCGATGACATACTGCTCATCGGAAATAATGTCCCTACTCTTCACACAGTGAAGAGTTGGTGAGGGAAGTATTTCGAGATAAAGGACTTAGGTGAGGCCGCCTATATTCTAGGCATGAGAATTTATATGGATAGATCCACGAAGCTTCTTGTCCTGAGTAAGAGTACTTATATCGATATGGTGCTGAAGAGGTTTCTCTTAGAGAATTCCAAGAACTGTTACCTTCTAATGAGGCACGACATTACTCTTTCCAAGAGCCAGTGTCCCTCTACATAGGTTGAGAAAGAGGACAAGAGTTGAGTCCCTTATGCTTCTGTAGTGGGATCGATCATGTACACAATGTTATGTACTAGACTAGATGTGGTTTATGCTATGAGCATAACTAGTCGATACCAATCCAACCCAGGTGTCCAACATTGGACAACCATGAAAAATATCTTAAAGTATATGAGGAAGACTAAAGACTTATTCTTAGTCTATGGTGGAGAAGAAGATCTCAGTGTCCATGGGTATACTGATGCTTCTTTCAAGTTAGACCCATATGACTTTAGATCGCAGTCCGACTATGTGTTTATGCTGAATGGAGATGCTGTATGTTGGAAAAGCTTCAAGTAGTCCACTGTAGCAGATTCTACAACAGGGGCAAAATATGTAGCAGCTTCTAAGGCAGCCAAAGAAGTAGTTTGGTTCAGGAAGTTCATCATTGAACTTCAGGTGGTTCCCAATGCTGTAGATCCCATTGAGTTCCTTTGTGATACATCGACTTTTAATACAAAACTCCAAATCCAACTAGAATAATCCTTCTAGTTTTTCCTCTTGACCTTGTGATGAAGAACAAGATTTGGCCCTAGATCCCTTAGGTATGTAGCTCAGCCAATATAACAGTAGATGTAGATTTATAGAGCCAATGTGACCTAGCATGTGGTATCTAAGAAGGAGAAGGATTGGATTGAAGGCACCTGAGGCCCTCTTGAAGGAAGGGGGCCGGACCTCTTCTGAATCCTTGTAGCAGTGAGTTTCAGCTGACTTGAATTTGGGAAGTTGATGCTAGGTATTTCGATTCCTTCGTGTCCAACAGATTGAATGGCGACGCGTGAGCTTCAGCAACAGCAATGGAACAGTAACGAGAGGATGATGGGGGAAATGAAGATGGCTAGTGGAAAGGAAGAGGCAGGGAATGATTAGAGGAGTAAGCTTAACTCTAGTGGAGCAAGCTCAACCCTCAAACACAGCACAGGCTAACACCAAGTTTTTGGATTCAAAAGAAGTCCACTAAAGAGTGCAATGTGTGTCAATTACAAGCTTTAAACCTATTCCTTCAACGTTCACATTTGGGCAACGCTTGGCATTCCAAGACTGAGGTGGAGGCTGGTTATGAGTGGCATTCTATTGGCGGTGACTTGAGCTGCAATCTTCTGCATATGCTGAGAGAGAAATGTAACCATTGGCTGCTAGTAAGTAAGTGGCTGATGTGTTCCTTTACCTTTAGCTGACTTAGACCGAATGCTCGATGTAATCTTGGACTTGGGTCATCTTGGCTTGAGCTGGGTTGTGAATATTGTTGACCTGAATTTGATGTTGACATGTTGAGGTTGATGCTGCAACATTTGACCATGTTGGAATTGAGCTAGGAATGATCTTGCCGAGATGGGGCTGATGTTGTTGGGCTGGAGCTGAATGTGGACTGGAGTGTTGACTTTGAGAGCTGAATTGTCATGCCGTTGCCAAGTAGTTGAAGGAGGTAGGTTCTTGTAAGTGCCTTACAGGTGCATTCAACCTAGTCTACAAACAACCTACTACATTCACTAAAAATAAAAACAAAGACTTCATAAAATAAATCCTAGGCTACTCCTAGCTACACAAAAACAAGAGCTGAATTAAAAAGTGTTTGTAACACATTACAACAACATTTAGTACAGAGTTTAACAAGTTCAAAACAGGGATTAGACAAGTTCCAATATGCTAAATTGGATCATGCGCTCATCCCCTATTGGATTGGGGTCTTGTTGATCTTCTTGGTTGTGTCCCAACATCAGCTTTCCCGGGGGCCGAAGAATTCTCCTCCGGAGAATTAGATAAGAAGCCCTCAAGTTCCTCAGGGAGATGTAGGCGCACCTCTTCTTCAGGGAGCCATGCTTCGGTGTGATCTTCCCACTAGACAAGATAGAAGTGTTGAGTCCCTTGCTTGGTAAAACATTTCTGTCCTTCAAGTATCCTGCTAGCCTTCTTTGTTGGAGTTGGCGCTTCTATGTTAAGGGGCTCTTTGTATGGCGTTAAGTCCTCCACGTTGATGGTTGAATGTATCCCAAGAGCCGGTGGCAAGTCTAGTATATAAGCATTGTCATTTACCTTCTTCAAGATGCGGAAAGGCCCCATGCTCCTTGCTTGAAGCTTATGGTTGGTGCCATGTTGCCTCTCATTTCAGTTCCTGAGCATAACTAAGTCTCCTTCCTACAATTTCATATAACGGCGATGAGTGTTAGCAACCAATTCATATTTAAGAGTGTTCCTTGTTATGTGATCTCTAACTTCATTATGGATCTTGACAATATGTTGAGCAAATGACAAAGCTGAATGGTTTTGTTTGAAAGGTGATGGTAAGGGTGCTAAATCAATGGGCTTGCAGGGTTGAAAACCAAAGTTGATTTGAAAAGGGCTAGCACCGGTAGTTCTTTTCACAGCACTATTGAAAGCAAATTCAGCTGTTGGTAAGAGTTTATCCCAATTTCCCGGGTGCTCCCCCACTAAACATCTCAAGAAAAGGGACTGGTTTACCACTTCTGTTTGGCCATCAGATTGTGGGTCGCAAGCTGTGGAGAAGTTTAGTTTTCTGCCCATTAATTTCCATAAAGTCACCCAAAAATGTCCCACAAACTTGACATCCCGATCGGATACAATGGTACGGGGAAGCCCATGTAAGCACACCACCTCTTTAAAGAATAGTCTAGTCACATGAGAGGCATCCATAGATTTATTGCATGGATGGAATGAGCCATCTTGGAGAATCGGTCAATCACAACGAAGATGGAGTCATAATGAGCGCTATTGCATGGGAGACCAAGCACAAAGTCCATGCTTAGTTCTTTCCAAGGGCCCTCGAGTATGGGTACAGGCATGTACAAACAGGTATTGTGCCTTTTAGTTTTGGCCACTTGGCATGTTTGGCAATGTGTTGGGGTATGCCCTTAAGGCTAATGTTTGAGGTCTTGGGATTCTTTCAGTATCATGTATAAACTCTTATGTTTATAAAGGCAATGGTTGTTATTCAGTTTGTTACA
>CM050437.1:74909973-74927684 GCA_027562315.1 Costus pulverulentus | reverse complement strand
TCTGAATAACAACAATTGCCTTTATAAAACATATACATAGTTTGTACATGATACTGATAATAACCCAAGGCCTCAAACATTTAGCCTTAAGGGCATACCCCAACAAAGCACTCTCGCACCTTAGTTTCACAGGTTTTACTTAAGGTTTTCTAACAATTCAACATCTATCTCTAGCATGTTTTCATGTCTAAAACAATAATAAATTCTAATTCAAAACATCAACAAGAGTTAAACTTCTAAAATCTAAAGATAAGAACACAACTAATCTCTTATGATGAGTTCCTATTATAAATTTTAGGGTTCCAAGTTTCATGATATCATCTTCTCAGTCCATAACACAAAACTCTAAGACATGTTAATGCATGATATTAGAAACGATTAAAGGCATAAATCACTTAAGTAAAATTACCATACCAAAAATATATTGATGTAATAAGAGTTATCTAGTCATTGAAATATCAAGAGGATTAAACCATCATGTCCCAAGAGAAAGTATAAGCTAGCATGGCGAAAGAATCACAGGAAAACATAATTTTAGGATGATTAGAAATCATAAGGGAGGAGTAAAAATTACAACACAGGGCTGTAATCTAAATTACAACCCGTAATTGATTCGAAATCGTGATGAATAATGCTGCGATCACGTTTTTAATGATATCTCCCTTGATCGGCTTCCTTTCACTCTGAAACTTCTGTGGTGTGTTCTTCTTCCTCAGGACAAGCTCCCTTTCAAAAATCGTGGCCGGAGATGGTCGGAGCAGCGAACAACGACGAACCCTAACGCGGTGGCGGTTCTCTCAAATTCTCCGTGAATCCTCAATGAAAATTGTTCCTTTTGCTTCGCAAATCTCTACCTGCTTATCCTGAGTCTTTCCCTCTTTCCAAATCTTCAATTGGTGCCCTAAATCTTGAGAAATCATGTTTTTAAATTTGCGGCGAAAAACTGAGAAATCTGGGTGCAAAATTACTGCACCATAAAATAAATACGGCAGTGCCACAATTTCTTTTGTTAATTCTGGGCAAAAATTATGGTACCATGAAAAACACCAAGGTAGTTCCATATTTTTGCCTAAGTTCTCTGGTCGAAATTGTCTGAACTTACGGTACCGTGGGAATATTTACATTAGTGCCATATTTTTGCTAAAACTTCTAGTCGGCTTTGCTGAAATTACGGTACCATGGAAATTTGTCTCAAAATTATGTTAGTACCATATTTTTGCTAGAAGGTTTGTTTTAACTTGAAATTTGATGTGTAAACTTCCCTTGATGATTAGAACTCGTTCATGCATTGAAAGTGCTTGAAAACTGGTGATAATGATACCTTTTTTGCCTGAAATTGATCAAAAACAAAGAATGGTGTAGATTCCGAAGTTTTTGGCAAATAAGGTGTAAAAATAACGCAAAAGAGCAAGATTATTACTCAAAAGACTAGTAAATAAGTGTAAAAAATACTATGAAATTTGGAGTCATCACATACAACCATGGGCACCCCAATAGCACATCGGCCACATCCATTTCGGTTATGTCACACCAAATGTTCCCTTGATGGGTGGCTAACTTAAGAGGCACTAAACATCTAAAGGCTACCGAGATACTAGATTGATCCACCCATGAGATGTTGTAAGACTTAGGATGTTTCTCTTGATTTAGGCCAAACCTAGTCACAGCTTGTCTAGATATCACATTTAAGCTACTCCCACTATATATAACAATCTTGTAAACTTTGCCATTACATTGGGTGTAGGTAAATAACAAGCTAGTTCTTTTCCAATCTTCAGTTGGGAGATTCTTCATATAATTGCACCAAACCACAACCATGGTAAATTGGGAGGGTTCCTCTTCACTATTGTATCCAGGTTAATGCATAACTGATTCAATTTCATTCTTCTCTTGTTCTTCCTCCTCTACCTCCTCTATCAACAGGGATTTCTTGGGACAATCTCTAGACATGTGGCCGGTTTGAGAATAGTTGTAACATGTTACTCGGGTGCCTTAGGTAGTGGGTCTCCTATCTCTAGAGTTCTCCTCATTGGCCGGCACTTTAGGAGAGGCGGAAGGAGCGCTAGGCTTAGGTAATGGAGTCCTAAACTATTGCAGGTCATACTCAATCTCCATGGCAAGTTGATAGGCTTCATCTAAGGTTTCACACTTATGATGGATGAAGGCTCTCTTGATGTCGGTTTTTAACCCCCCTTTAAAACGGATTAAGGACAACCATGGTTCTTCATTCAACTCACACCTTAGCAATAGATCTTCAAACTTCTTGTTATATTCAGCTACCGAGTCATTCCCTTGAATATGCCTAGAGAGTTGGTCATATAGTTTTTGCCGGTAATTTGGTGAGACATACTTTTCCCTTAACTTCCACTTCATATCCTCCCATGTAGTGATGGGAGGAATGACACTTCTAGCTAATTTGAGTTCCACACTATTCCAATACATTTGGGCTGAACCTCTTTACAAGAATTTGACACATTGAACTCTACTATGCTCTGGTATCCTACTCCACACAAAGTATTGCTCTACCTGTGTTTGCCATTCTAGAAAGGTTTGTGTGCCTAAACTACCTTCAAAGATGGGAGTGGTGAGTCTAAGGTTACGGTTTATGTCCTCTTCCTCTCGGTAAGATGCGTTGGCCCTATGGGGTGGGTCTCCTATTGGGTATCCACTAGGTGTATAAGTTGGGTTTCTTGGGTGACAGCCCTTAGTTACTGGGACATGCCCCAAATCAGGTCTTGGGCTAATCCTAGGTTCATTATGGGTTCGGCTAGTGCCCTCTCCCCATTGATGCTCTTGAGGTCTCCTAAGAGTTGGAGGTTGGGGTTGAGTTGGTTCTTCTAGGGATAGTTTCGGTGGGTATGCAGATTGGTTGATGGTATTGTGGCTAGCATTCTCTAGATCACCCACCCATTTATTCAAGGAATCCATGGAAGCTTGCAGATTAGTAAGCATATTGATGATGGTCACCATAGTGGCTGGGTTGGTTTCAGGTTCTTCAGTTAACTGGTTATTCCTCGTGTGAACAACCATGGTTAAAGTGGGTAACAGAGCTCTAGCAATGTATCACCAAGTATTGAAGAAGGCAAATCACAGCAAGGATATAAGAATGCAAGTGTAACTTCAGCAGGTTAATGTAAACTAGGAGACACAAGCAACTACAACAATTTAAAGATGATGAAATGCAGCACATAGCATATACTAGAAAGATTGAGTAGGAATAGAAACTAACAAGAGTAGAAAACCAAGACTAGAATGGCACACTTAATTGCAGATTTGAGTGTGTAAATAGAGTTTAGCAGCTAGGAAATGATGGATGCTAGCGCACAACAAGTAATCTTATTAGAACAGTACTAACAAGCAGTTCTTAGATATCAACTACAACAATGTGAAATTAGTCTTCAGCATATAAAACAACTTGTAGCAATAGTGATCAGTCGAGTATTAACGTGCAGTAATGTTTAGCAGTATGATATCCTAATTTGCAGTGTACAACAGTGTAAAGCATCCAATAATATCAGATACAATGTAGTATGGAGCTTAGCAACAGTAGGGATCCAACTAAAGCTACAGAGCAATATACAAAAAGCAACCAATATTAAAAATCAAGCTGGTATGCAACAGTGCTTCCAACTGAAAATCAGGAAATCAGAGCTAAGGTGCAGCTTATGGCAATTCAGTGTATTGGTCCACCTAATGCTGAGATGAACCCACATCCAAATTTGCCTTCTAAATTCAGAATGCCCTATTAGGTGAGGGTCCTGAATTGCGAGGGTAAAAACCACATTTCAGCAAAGTTCAGCTAGCCCGGTAAGTTACAGTAGTCGGACTTTAACAAAATGTTTAGTGCAATTCGCGATAGCATGCACGGCAGCAGGAATCCACAAACTGAACACAAGAGACAAGAGAATGATCTACAGCAGTTCAGAAATTAGGGATCAGTTGTGTTATAGACCTATGAACCCAGTCGACGGTGCAAACAGAAACAATAGATCCAACAGAAAGTCCAGCGAACAATAGTTTCTGGATCAGAGAAAGTTTAGAAATTCAAAATCAGTGTTGGGTGATTAATAGGATGACACACGCAGAGTCAGAAGCAAAATCAAGAACACAACAGGAGTCGAAAGTGCAAGCAGAAACAGCAGCTGCAGAACAGTGATTGCAGAGAACAGCAAATGCGAATAGAAAAATTTTCAGAGAACAACAGATATAGAAATTTCAACAACACAAATGAGCACCTAAGGTTTGCTCTGATACCACTGATGAAGAACAGGATTTAGCCCTAGATCCCTTAGGTATGTAGTTCAGCCAATATAACATTAGATGCAGATTTATAGAGACAATGTGACCTAGCATGCGGTATCTAAGAAGGAGAAGGATTGGATTGAAGGCACCTGAGGCCCCCTTGAAGGAAGGCGGCCGGACTTCTTCTGAATCCTTGTAGCAGTGAGTTTTGGCCGACTTGAATTTGGGAAGTTGATGCTAGGTATTCCGGCTCCTTCCAGTCCAACAGATTGAATGGCGACACGTGACCTTCCTCGAACAGCAATGGAACAGTAACGAGAGGATGATGGGGGAAATGAAGATGGCTAGCGGCAAGGAAGAGGCAGGGAACGATTAGAGGAGCAAGTTCAACTATAGGGGAGCAAGCTCAACCCTCAAACACACCACACGCTAACACCAAGTTTTCAGATTCAAAAGAAGTCGACTAAAGAGTGCAAAGTGTGTCAATTACAAGCTTTAAACCTATTCCTTCAGCATTCACATTTGGGCAATGCTTGACATTCCAAGGCTGAGGTGGAGGCTGGTTATGAGTGGCATTCTATTGGCGGTGACTTGAGCTGCAATCTTCTGCATATGCTAAGAGAGAAATGTAACCATTGGCTGCTGGTAAGTAAGTGGTTGATGTGTTCCTTTACCTTTAGCTGACTTAGACCGAATGCTTGATGTAATCTTGGACTTGGGTCATCTTGGCTTGAGCTGGGTTGTGAATATTGTTGACTGGAATTTGATGTTGACTTGTTGAGGTTGATGCTGCAACATTTGACCTTGTCGGAATTGAGCTAGGAATGATCTTGCTGAGATGGGGCTGATATTGTTGGGCTGGAGCTGAATGTGGAGTGGAGTGTTGACTTTGAGAGTTGAATTGTCATGCCGATGCCAAGTAGTTGAAGGAGGTAGGTGCTTGCAAGTGCCTTATAGGTGCATTCAACCTAGTCTACAAATAACCTACTACATTCACTTAAAATAAAAACAAAGACTTCATAAAATAAATCCTTGGCTACTCCTAGCTACACAAAAAACAGGAGCTGAATTAAAGAGTGTTTGTAGCACATTACAACAACATTTAGTGTAGAGTTTAACAAGTTCGAAACAAGGATTAGACAAGTTCCAATTTGCTTAAGTGGATCATGCACTCATCCCATATTGGATTGGGGTCTTGCGTACTCTTGTTAATCTTCTTGGTTGTGTCCCTACATCACCTTGCCTTGATAGTCTTAGTCCAAGCTAGTAACTAAAATATCAACAAATCTTAGTAAACAATGCTATGAAAGTCACTTCCCTTAAGAAAGAGTAGTCCCTTAGATCCAAAGGAGGGGAGGCTAGCAAGATGCATGAACAATAAAACTAGAATGGAAGACAAACTATAAACTGAACTTTAACTATATGCTTAAAAACTAAAATATAAAACTATAATGAAACTGTAAACTGAAAACGTTGCACTGAAAACTATAAACTGAAACTGTAATTCAAGGTTATAATGCAATTGGATAAATTGGTTCAACTAAATTATCTGTGTTTAAAATCCATATGCAAAATGTAGAAACTGATACCATACCTGAATATAGATGTGAACAATACCTACTAGCTTATAGGGTCATCACCTTGAATACACACTATAAGGTGGTGGATCATGCACCCTACATAGTGAACTCGTGCTACCATGTGTCATGAATCTCGATCCATGTTAATTAGGACCTCGATCTATCCACAAAGTGGATACTGACCGAGATGGGAACTAGTTATGCTCAATACAAATATGCAAAATGTGTCTTATCCATAATGTTGACACTAATATCAATGACATGCTAGAAATATATGCAACTAGCATAAATAACTAAAAATTGACATGAGAATCATACAACTAAAAAATCTAAAATATGCATAGGATACTATATTGACTGAGTTAACTAGAATAAGGATTAACAAACCTTATCTACACAAATCTAGTTTGAGGTCTTTTCTTGACAGATGCGAATTAGGTTCAATATACCAAATCACAAGCAAAGAAAGCCAAAGTCAATGAACTGATCACTCTACATCATAAATTCGTACACAAACTCTATCAAATTAGCCTCTAACTAGAAAACTATGACTACCAACATATAGAACTCATCCTAAAACCTACAAAACTGATCTTGAATCTAGTGAACCGGACCTAAAGCCCACCAAACAGGATAGAATAGTCAAAATCACCCTAAATCAAGTAAAACCAACCATTGAAACCAACATTACACAAAATCTGCAAGCTATCTAGAGACCATTTTTGTACTATATGGTAGGCAATTTGATAAGTTTCCGAACGAGTACTTGGCTCTACCCAGATTTTTTATAGAAATCCAATTGAACTGGTGATAGAAATCCAACATGGTGAGGTTGCTTATCCCTTGTATTAAAGATAAACTTTAAAATTATTTAAGTCCGAGTGCAATTTAAGATTAAATTGCGACTTGGTCCAATGTTTCGGCTTAGTGTAAAACACATGTGAGTCGAAAGTTCAAGCCCTCGCAACTGTGATTAAATGTACCTACACTTTTAAATTTAATAAATAAATAATTTCTTCAAATTATTAATCTTCAAATTTTCAAAAAAATTAATTCAAAATGCTAAAATAATATTTTTGATTTCTAAAATTTCATGCTATTAGCAGTAGTAAGCCCACTAAGCCTTATATGTTATATGATCATTGATCCCAATTCCAATGTGTGACTAAACTTGGGTATTACAATCTTTCCCACTTAAAACATGACACCCCGAATCCGAGTGATGTAGTGGAAGCATGGTGGGCCCATAACCCACAGGATTGAAACTTGGCTCTGATACCAAATCAGTTACATCCTAATACTATAATTAAAATATAACAACTTTTTATAACTTTACTAATACATGAATAATAACATAAGTTTATTTACAACAAAAATATCGTCACGTAACTTTTTGCAATAAAGGATGTCTAAAGTATTAATACATCAACTTTCAATACAAAACTCCAAATCCAACAAGAATAAACCATATAGCATTTCCTCTTGTCCTTACCATGATTGCCTTAGTCCAAACTAGTATCTCAAATATCAACAAATCTTAGCAAACAATGCTAAGAAAGCATCTCCCTAGAAGAAAGGGTGGGGAGACTCGCAAGATGCATGATTAATAAAACTAGAATGGAAGACAAACTACGAACTAAACTTTAACCACATGCTTCAAAACTCAAATATTAAACTACAACAAAATTGTAAACTAGAAATTGTGCATTGAAAATAATAAACTAAGTAATTGAAGGTTATAATGCAATTGGACAAACTTGTTCAACTAAGTTATCTGTGGATCAAATCCATACTAATGCAAAATGTAGAAATTGATACTATGCTTGAATACATATGTGAGCAATACCTACTAGCTTGTGGGCTCATCACCTCGAATACACACTATAAGGTGGTGGATCATACACCCTACGTGGTGAACTCATGCTACCATTTGGCACAAATCCTGATGCATGCTAATTTAGGACCTCGATCTATCCACAAAGTGGATATTGACCCGAAGGGAACTAGATATGCACAATACAAATATACAAACTATGTACTATCTATATGCTAGAAACATATGCAACTAGTATAAGATAACTAAAAATTGACATTTGAATCAAAACTAAAAAAACTCAAATATGGATAGGATACTATATTGATCGAGACAACTGGAATAAGGATTAGAAAAGGTTATCAACTGAAATATGGTTCAAGGTCTTACCTACATAGATGCCAAATAGCTTCAATAGACTAAATTTTTAACAAAAACCCGACCCAAGTAGCCCACTCGTCGTGCCACCCGATTGCCTCCATGCAAGGCTACTAGACTCAAGGTTGTCGCTTGTTCCGGTGAGCTCTCGACGCCGCATCGAGCATCTATTCATCACTAAACTTTGCCATGCAAAACACAACAACAGAACTAGGCTCTAGGACTAACCACAGTGAACTTTTGATGCACGGTCGAATCTCTCATTGTGATCAATGTGTATTGACATTGCTGCCACCGCTATGAATACCTAAAACTAAATGAAAACCCAATGAAACACCACCAAACAAAGAGTAGAAGCACCATACCTTGCTATGATGCTAAAGCGTTGCCCTAGGTGGAGGAAACTACCATCCCTAGCTGCAGTAAAAGTTAAAGGGGCACCATCTCTGACAAGTGTTTCCTTGCTCCATTTTCTTCTTCATGGTTGCCATCACGGCCCAAAGACACGCTAGAGTTTGAATCATGATAGGGCGAACGAAAACCCTCTAATGTGTAGGCAAAACGTGTCACATAATCGCAAAAAGCCAGCAACGTCTCAGTCATTGAAAAATTTAGGGAAGATGACGAGTTTGCATGTCCCTCGGATTAAAAATTCACATTAAAATTATTCAAATCTAAGTGCAATTTAAAATGAAACTTTGACTTGGTCTAATGTCTCAACTGTGTGTAAAACACAAGTGCGTCACAAGTTCGAGCGCTCCCAACTACGATTAAATATACCAACTTTTTAAAAGTTAATAAATAAACAATTTATTTAACTTATTATTCTTCAAAATTTGTAAAAAATTTAATTGAAAAATACAAAATAATATTTACAATTTCTAAATTTTTATACTATTAGCAATAGCAAGCACACTAAGTCTTATATATTATATCATCATAGATCCCAATTCCTATAAGAGACTAAATTAGGATACTACAATCTCCCCAACTTAAAACATGACAACCCAAATTAGAGTGGTGCATTGGAAGCATGGGGGGCCCATAACCCATAGGTCCCAGGAATGAAACCTGGCTCTGATACCAAATTTGTTACACCCTAATACTAAAATTGAATGATTACAACTTTTAATAATTTTATTAATAGAAAACTCTAAATGCAACAAGAATATTCCAAACCAGTAGCTCAAATATCAACAAATCATAGCAAACAATGCTAAGAAAACCTCTCCAAAGAAGAAAGCGAAGTTCCTCACATCCAAAGGAGGGGCGACTATCAAGATGCATGAACATTAAAACTGGAATGGAAGACAAGCTTTGAATTAAACTTTTAACCATATGCTTCAAAACTCAAATATAAAACTGCAATGAAACTGTAAACTAAAATTTGTTCAATGAAAACAATAAACTAAAAACTGTAATTGAAGTTTATAATGCAATTGGACAAACTAGTTCAACTATGTTATCTATGGATCAAATCCATAGTAATGCAAATTGTTACCAATCTGTAAAACTCAACACAAGCAGCCAACACATCGTGCGTCCCGATCACCCCAACTCACGGTCACCGCTTCTTCTAGTGAATTATTGAGGCCACATCTAGCATCTATTCGTCACCAAACTTTGACTCACAAAACTCAACAATGAAAGTAGGCTCTAGGTTTAGCAATGGAGAAATTTTGATGCATGGTCAAATCTCTAACCTCGGTCAATGCGTATTGACATTGTTGCCACTACTGTCACTACACGAAACTTAACCAAAACCCATCAAAACACTACTAAATGAAGAGTAGAAGCACCATACCTTGCTATGATGCCAAAGCGTTGCCATAGGTGGAAGAAACTATCGTCCTTGGCTACACAAGAAGTTAAAGTGACACCATCTCCGACGAGTGTTTCCTTGCTCCATTTTCTTCCTAATGGTGGCGCATCGTGGCCCAAAGAGACGCTATGGTTCGAATGACAATAGCGCAATTGAAAGCCCACTAATGCGGAGGAAAAACGCATCATAGAATCACAAAGAGCTAGCGACATTTCAATCATTGAAAAATTCAGGGAAGAAAATGATTTTGCTTGTCCCTTAGAATAAAAATAGACATTAAAATTATTTAAATACGAGTGCAATTTAAAATGAAACTTTGACTTGGTCTAATGTTCAGACTAACTATAAAACACATATGTGTCGCAAGTTTGTGCCCACACCACTGCGATTAAATGAACCAACTTTTTTAAATTTAATAAACAAAATAATTTATTTAACTTATTAATCTTCAAAATTTATAACAAATTAATTAAAAAAATACAAAATAATATTTATGTTTTATAAGATTGTGTGTTGTTAGTAGTAGCAAGCCCACTAAGCCTTATATATAATATCATCATTGATCCCAAGTCCACTAAGCCAGAGTCAATGAACTGATCACTCTTTATCATAAATTTGTGCACAAACGCTATCAAAAAAGATTATAACAGGAAAACTAAGACTACCAACATATAGAGCACATCTCAAAACCAAGAAAACCGATTTTTAATCCTATGAGCTGGACCAAAAGCCCACTTATTATGACAAAAGAGTCAAAATCACCCTAAACCAAGTAAAACAAACATTACACATGTAATTTCCCAAGTTTTTTTTTTAAAAAAAATAGAAAATCAGAAATTATATTTTGTATTTTTTGGGATTTTTTTGGAATTTTTTCTGAACTTTTAAAAGGGTTAAAAATTAATTTTTGGAATAAAAAGTTAAACGTGTTTGCTGGGATTCAAACCAGCGACACAAGGTCAGCCGAACCACTAAGCTAGTTCACGCTTTGTTAATTAAATTGCATTGCATTTTTATTTGTGTTGAAGTTTGATTTTGGTTTGGGGACGGAGTCAAATCATCGTCTTCCCCGACTTTGCGGTGACCAGCTATTTTGAGCTATTGGTGTATATGCCCTGAGACCTATATTTTGGTCAACTTTTGTACTACTTGACTTTGATACTTATATATCATTTTGGCATTGTCATTATCATTGTTTGCCTACATTTGCGATTGTGTGCTTACATGATAATGTCCCAGGAGACAAATTGGATCTGTGCTCAAATGATTGTCCCCAGTCAATGTACCTAAGTGGATATAGGACAGCTCTGGTACTTGTGAGACTGGTATATGTGCTGGTTAGGCACTAGATGCTAGCGCATACATATGGGCATATCAGTGATAGATATGCTGGATTAGCCCGCTGTGAGGCAAATGACTTAGTGTCATGAGTTACCCTCACAAGTGAAAGAAGATGCATTGATGCTTAGACTTGAGGTCATTGACTCTTCTGTATGATTAGGGACATGCTTTGATGCAACCTAATGCCTTGCCATAATTGGGAGAAAATAACGGTTGTCATTGAGTATGCCACGACCCATATTAGAAGATCAATGTACAGACAAAAGGATTTGCCCCTTCCTATGGGAAGCTTGTATCCATGGAGCTCCTCTATGGTTCTATGACTAAAAGTGTATGACCATACCTAGGTGAAAACCTAATTTTGTCATAACCATGTGATTGGATGAAAATAAGTGATGACACACTTGTCCAATTAGATATTAGTTCGGCAAAGGGACTGTAATGTATCTGTACCTAGTCGCGATGATGTGGATGTCGATGTCGATATCCATCCAATGACATAGGTTGTAACGATGCACTGCTAGGTGCCACTCACTGCTTGTGGTGACCTTTGGTCTGTACTGCCAGCATCAGAGGAACCTACAAGGTCGCACACCAAGATACTCGAGTTCTCATATTGATCGGGAAGCTTTATGATCGAGTTATTGGATAACTCGGATCTATTTAGGAGAATTCATCAGCGCCAATGTGCCTAATGAGATGGAAGAATGTTATTGGAGCCAAACTTCATTTTTGGTAGGTTGACCCGTATTTGACCATAGTTGGTCACTTTTGGTTTAGGATGGCATTGGATTGGATCCAATGGCTTAATCAAATATGTAATGATGTTTGGGCTTGCTCATTACTGAATGAGGCCTAATAACAAGTTGTCATGAAGAAGTAATGGGATAAAAGGGTATAATGGGGAGAAATCATCCCCATTGGCGCCTAAGGGGTATAATGGGGTGAAGGGGGGAGAATAATGCTTCATTAGGAAGCAATAGGCGCCAAGCCCTTCAACCGTTGATGGTATGCTTGCCTCTTAGGTAAGTCTTGGGGCTGATATGGCTTGAGAGCTTCTATGGAAACTCTTGGGGCACATATGTAGTGGGAGAGGTTTATGGTAAAGTCTTGGAGACTTTCCTTACCTCAAACCCTAATTGTCAACCGCCTCTTGCTCCTATATTAGTGACCCCTTGCCACCCCTCTTGACACACTTATTCCCTGGAGGCATGAGCAAACATCAAGAGGGCAAGGGCAACATCAAGGACTGGCGCAAGCTTCTTCCACCTTCATAACCACAAGGCTTCTTCCTCCTTTCCTCTTGTCGCAAGGTGAAGTTGGACTTGGTGGTTTCTCCTTCTCGTCATCTTCTTCTTTGGCGCATGAACCTTAGAGGTGGCGCAAGACTTGAAGAAAGAGAACAAATGCTTGGATCTTCTTCCCGAGGCTAGCACTGGGCGAGGAAGAAGAGAGCTCAAGGAATCCGTGTGTGTGAGACTAGAGAGGGCGAACACTTGGGCGCCTACCTCGATATCAACCTCCTCGCTTGCTCTAGGTATTTTCTATCACATTGTGTCAACCCCTGTTAACACCAAAATATATAGTATATTTTGTATCATTTTGTATATCTTTTCATGCTGAATTGAGTATCTTTTACTTGTTTTCATGCTAAAATTATCAAGAATTGCAAAATCTACTTCTATTCTGGTTTTTCATGATTTTCAAAAAAAAATGCACTATTTGGAGGACTTTTCGAGCAAAATCAAAGACATGAATGAGTTACCATCATCAAGGAGAGATCACTTGACAAATTTCACGCAAATCAGAACAACACACCAAAGTACGGTAGTGCCGTATTTATATTACGGTATCGTATTTCCGTACGCTACCCTAATATTAGAGCACTGCCGTAATTTGGTGATTTTCAGAACAGAAGACTTGGTGGAAAATACGGCACCGCCCATTTTACAGGCCGTATTTTTGAGCGCTTTCAGAATAGAAGCAATTTCTGAAATTACGGTACTGTCGTATACTATTTCACGGGCCATATTTGCCAGACGTTTTTGACCAGAGAGTCCAGCCGATTTTACGGTAGTACCGTTAACCATATTACGGTGCCGTATTTTCCAGACGATAACAAAATAGAGAATGCGACTGATTTTACGGCACTGCCGTCAACTATTACACTGTCGTATTTCCGTTTTTGAACGCGACGCCAAAGCCAATTTCAACACCCAATTTTTGCGGTGACGATTGCGGGTGATCCAGACCTTTGTATTCGATGCTGTAGGAAGCAATCAGGGAGTTTTTGACGAGAGAAAAAGGATGACACTAAAAGCCCTAAATTTCATCCACTCTAAGGAGAGAAAACACGATTCACGCCGCCGCTTAGGGTTTTGCCGCTGCGACCAATCCAAAGCACCTCCGGTCATGAAATTCACATTGAAGCTTCGCTTGGAAGAGAAGACAATGTGCCAGAAGTTTCAGAGTGAAAGAAGATTAATTGGAGAAGAAATCGAAGAAAAGGGGAGCGCCGCCACTATTCATCGACGCCTTCTTGCAAAATACGGCTATGAAATATTTCACGACCATGCTGTATTTTCTTAACTCTTCTTTCCCTTTGATTTTTGATCTTCTGAAACCATGGGATATTGTAACTTCTTCACCATGCTAGCTTAAACACTCTTTGGGACATGGGGGAGTAATCCCCTTTGATTTTCGCAATGACTAGATAACTTCTACTTTCATCACGATTATTCTATTTTGATAATTTTACCTATGTGATTACTGCCCTAAGATTCTCCTTAGTTTATTTATTGTCATCATGAATAGTGTTCTTGCATTAAAGATCGAAAGGTGATATGCTTGAGAATTGGAACCCTAAAATTTACTAATAGGAACTCACCATGAGAATTTAGGTTAAGGTCTTATTTCTTTATTTTAGATGACTAATTGCCTTGATGATAAGGATGAACCTAGGATTGAGTCATTGTGTCAAATGTGGAGATCTTGCACGAAAGTGAGGATCGGAACGTTGGAGAACCATAGGTAAAACTGGCATCAAGTCTCGGATGCACGAAAGTGAACCATGAGATTCCGCTCGAGGCAATTAACTTAGAATTCAGATGCACGAAAGTGATCTTTGAATTCTTTGAATGATAGTTTGCTTATCTTCAGCAGTGGGATAGATCTTGTGCGAAAGAGAAGATTGGTCCCTGCATGATTATCTGCACGAAAGTGAGATAATTCCTTTATGTAGTAAATTAAGCCTTTATCATATTAGAATTTAAGTGATGAATATCTTTATTTATCTAGTTATGAAAATTAAAGTGGATGAAACCCCAGTCCCAGTTTCTCTCCAATAGTATTTTCCCATGTATTTTTGATCTTTGCTTAACTTCTATTCGATTGCCTAGATAGGAAGAAATCAATTATTTGGTACTTGACAACATAGGTCTCTGTGGGGTCGATATTTTCATTATTGCTTTGATTATCCATGCACTTGCAGAGCTAACAACAAGTGTGGTGACTCAACAAGTTTTTTTGGAGCATTATTAGGGGGAGACAAGTCCCTGTGCGCCAACACTCAGGTTTTGGCTACGACTTCAGGAATAAGTTTTGCTTACCAACTTGTTGGGATACAACAAGTTTTTGGCACCGTTGCCGGGGACCTTAGTTTTGTCAATATTGAAGATATTGAGAGTATTGCTAGACTAGGTTTTATTAATGTTTTATCTTTCCATTCTTTTCTGCTTACTTGAGTTATTTGATCCATCTACTTTAGTGTGTACAGGAAATTTAAGTCCAATGGCAGAACAGAGATCACTTAGGGACTATGCTGCCCTAAGCACCAAGAAATACACTTTATCATTGTCAAACCCAACATTGAAGCAGATCATTTCGAGATTAATCCTGCCTTCTTAACCATGATCTAGCAGAATCAATTTGGAGGAGATCCAAATGAAGATCCCTATCAACACTTATACCTTTTTCTTGTATATGGTGATACCATTAAAATTAATGGAGTCTCTGATGAAGCACTGAAGTTGAGATTATTTCCTTTTTCTCTCAAGGACCGAGTGCGATTCTGGCTACATTCTCGACACGCTGGTGCCTTTACTACATCGGAACAACTGTGAAATGCCTTCTTGACGAAGCACTTTCCACCTAGCAAAACCATTCGACTAAGGGAACAAATTACAAGCTTCATACAAAAAGATGGCGAATCCCTTAGCAAATAATGGGAGCGTTTCAATGATTTACAACGGAAGTGCCCCCACCATGGCCTAGAAAATTGGGTTTTGATTTATACCTTTTATTATGCCCTATTCCCAAATACCCGTCTAATTGTTGATACTACTGCAGGAGGAGCTATCATGAGCAAGACCTTTGAAGATGCTTTTACCCTGCTTGAAGAAATATCTTTGAACTAGAACCAATGGAATCTTGAATAAGAAATACAACATTGTCATCAACATGGTGAAAATAAGAGTAAGGGATTCCAAACTCCAACTGAAGAGGTAAATTCTTTTTGTATAGAATCTTCGCTTGACAAGTTTATGCAAAATCAAAACATAGAAATTGAAGATCTTAAGAGAATGATTAGTCAACTTGCCTCTTAAGTATAATCTGTAACTGCTAACAAGAAATTCCTAGAAAATCAAATACCTAATGAACATTGCAATGCTATTATCACTAGAAGTGGGAAACAACTAGAAGAACCAAAAAGGAAAGTTGAACATAATGAAAAAGAGTCTAATGATGATTCCAATGATAAGTTAGAATTATAAGAATTTTCTAAACATGAACAAGCCCCACCGAGGATAACACCTCAAAAGGGTGAAGAACAAAAATGGGATGTGCCATGTAAAGAAAATGATTTTAAGTCTAATTTACCTCCGCCCTATAGACCCCCCAATACCATTTCTCCAAAGGTTAGTTCAAGACAAACTGGATAAACAATTTGGAAAATTTTTAGATGTTTTGAAAAAGCTTTACATTAACATTCAATTTACTGAAGCTTTATTTCAAATGCCCACATATGCTAAATTTTTGAACGAAATTCTGTCTAATAAGAGGAAAATAGAGGACTATGGTACTGTGGCTTTGACTGAGGAATGTAGTGCCATTATTCAAAACAAGTTGTCACCCAAGTTGAAGGATCCAGGTAGTTTCTCTATCCCTTGCTTTATCGGAGGTATGGCTTTTAACTGAGCCTTATGTGATTTGGGAGCTAGTGTGAGTCTAATACCATTATCTGTTTGCAGGAGATTGGACATGGTAGATCTCAAACCAACTTCAATGTCTTTACAGCTCGCTGATCATTCAATTAAATATCGTATAGGAATTCTTGAAGATGTGCCTGTTCAAGTAGGTAAATATTACATTCTAGCAGATTTTGTAGTTCTTGAGATGGAAGAGGATGCAAAAATCCCCATCATACTTGGTAGACCGTTTTTAGCTACAGCAGGAGCACTCATTGATGTAAAAAATGGTAAGCTTTCACTTAACATTGGGGATGAAAAGATTGAGTATGACTTGCACGTAGCCATGAAAAATCCTTCAAATTCTGAGTATTGTTGTAGTATACATGATGGAGATGATATTATCTATGATCTTAATGATTTGTTTGTTGAAATCTCTGATTATGATTCTGATTCTATTCTTAAGGAAGAAACCAATTTTGAAATTAATGAATTTTTAGATTGCAACACGTGTGATGAAAAGGAAAAGACTATAAAAATAGAACTTAAGGCTTGACCTGATAACCTTCATTATGAGTTTCTTGGTCTTGGTTCTACTTATCCTGTTATAGTTGATGCACAGCTTGGGAAAAGGGAAATAGAGTTGCTTCTCAAAGAATTAAGAATTCATATAAAGGTAATTGGGTATTCAATTGATGACTTGAAAGGAATTAACCCTTCTTTTTGTATGCACAGGATCTTGATGGAAGAAGAGCACAAGCCACATGCAGATTTCCAAAGAAGACTGAACCCCTCCATGAAAGAAGTTGTAAAAAAAGGAAGTTTTGAAATTACTTGACGCAGGTATTATCTATCCTATCTCTGATAGCAAAAGGGTAAGTTTTGTACATTGTGTTCCTAAGAAGGTGAAAGTCCCCTTTCAATAAGGGGGGCCGAAACCCTAAAGTGGCGAATACAAAACATGGGCAGCGGATACTAGGGTTTCATGGGATCGATGCATGTATTATGATCAACATTAAAACTTTTGAATGCAAGAAAGAATGTGATTCATACCATGGCCATTTCTAGATGGCGCCTTGGAAGCAAGAGAACAAAATAGGTCTCCTCCAAATCGTCACACACAAGATGATCAACGGCTTGCCCCTTCTTGTCGTCCCTTGTGCTAGAAAGGATCGTCCAAGGTGTCTTTGATCGTTTGAAGGGAAGAGAGAGCTTTCCTTGCTTGGCGATTGTTTTTCCTCCTTTCGTCTACCACCCTTTTTCCTTTTTCACACGAATGTGTCAAGAGCCAAAGGCAAAACGGCGACAAGAGGGCGAGAGAGGGGCGACGTGAGAGAGATGTGGTCACG
>CM050437.1:74896156-74909873 GCA_027562315.1 Costus pulverulentus | reverse complement strand
TAACAAACTGAATAACAACCATTGCCTTTATAAACATAAGAGTTTATACATGATACTATTACAATCCCAAGGCCTCAAACATTAGCCTTAAGGGCATACCCCAACAGAAGGGAGGGGTAACTGTCATGAAAAACAAAGATAATGAACTGATTCCTGTTAGAACTATTACTAGTTGGCGCATGTGCATAGATTATAGAAAATTAAATGCTGCCACTAGGAAAGACCATTTTCCTCTGCCTTTTATTGATCAAATGGTTGAAAGACTACCAAACCATTCTCACTTTTGCTTTTTAGATGGATATTCTGGTGTTTTTCCAAATTCCTATACATCCTGATGATCAGGAAAAGACCACCTTCACTTGCCCCTATGGAACTTTTGAATATAGGAGAATGCCTTTTGGTTTATGTAATGCACTTGCTACTTTTCAGAGATGCATGATGGCTATTTTTTTTATTTTATTGAAGACATTATGGATGTATTTGTGGATGATTTATCAGTATTTGGTTCCTCCTTTGATAGTTGTTTGGCTAACATATCTCGGGTTTTACAGAGGCGTGAAGAAACTAACCTAGTGCTTAATTGGGAAAAATGACATTTCATGGTTAAGCAGAGGATAGTTTTGGGACACTTAATTTCAGAAAGAGGAATTGAAGTGGACAAAGCCAAAGTTGAGGTGATAGAAAAATTAGAGCCGCCCACTACAGTGAAGGAGGTCCGAAGCTTTTTAGGACATGCAGGGTTCTATTGGCGATTCATCAAGGATTTCTCTAAACTTCCTATACCTCTCACACATTTGCAGATCATCTCTCGAGGATTATGGTAACCATTAAAGAAAATGATGTAATTAATGACTCCTTTCCCCAAGAACAACTAATGACTATTGAACAAATCAAGGCCCCTTGGTATGCCGACTTTGTGAATTATTTTGTAGCTAATGTTTTCCCTCCTGATTTAAATTTCCAAAGAAGGAAGAGATTCTTAGCTGAGGTGAAGCACTATTTTTGGAATGAGCCTTATGTATTTAGAAGATGTGCAGATGGTATTTTTAGGAGATGTGTGCCTGAGGAGGAAGTTACAGACATTATTTCATTGCCATGGATCTTCTTATGGTGGGTATGCCAGTGCTAAGAAAACTGCCTTCAAAGTGTTGCAATCAGGATTTTATTGGCCCACAATTTTTAAAGATGCTAGAAACTTTATTTTATCTTGTGATAAATGTCAGAGAATAGGCAACATTAACAGAAGACACGAGATGCCATTATCCAATATTCTTGAGGTTGAAATTTTTGATGTTTGGGGAAATGACTTCATGGGACCCTTTCCTTCTTCTAGAGGTAACAAATATATTCTTGTAGCAGTAGATTATGTTTCAAAATGGGTTGAAGCTATTGTATCCCCAACCAATGATTCTAGAGTTGTTGTCAAATTACTCAAAAAAATTATCTTTCCAAGGTTTGGGACACCACGAGTTGTAATTAGTGATGGAGACTCACATTTCATATAACAGAAATTCTCAGCTTTACTTAGAAAGTACAGGGTAAATCATAGAGTAGCCACACCTTATCATCCTCAAACAAGTGGACAGGTTGAGATATCCAATAGAGAAATAAAAGGGATTTTGGAAAAAACAGTTTCACGCACAAGGAAAGATTGGGCATTCAAACATGACGACGCGCTGTGGGCATACCAGACACCTTTCAAAACACCAATTGGTATGTCTCCTTTTCAATTAGTTTATGGAAAGTCTTGTCATCTACCTATAGAACTCGAGCATAAAGCATTCTGGGCAATCTAAGCATTTAACTTTGACTTAAAAAATGCGGGTGAAAAATGGAGGTTACAGTTGAACGAGTTGGATGAAATTAGACTTTCAGCCTATGAAAATGCAAGAATTTACAAGGAGAGAACTAAGAAATGGCATTATCTACATATTCGTAGAAAAGATTTTCAACCAGGTGACTTTGTTCTTTTATTTAATTCTAGGTTAAGGCTTTTTCCTGGTAAACTCAAGTCTCGTTGGTCTAGACCTTTTCAGGTGAGGAAAATTTATCCCTACGGAGCTATGGACATATGGAGTGAAGATATAGGGGAATTTAAAGTTAATGGTCAAAAACTAAAACATTACTATCAAGAAGAACTGATTGAACAAAAAGAGAGCTTTTATGGGGATGAACCAAGATCAAATCTGAGTGCAAAAGGGTCAAGCTAATGACCTTTAAATTAGCGCTTCTTGGGAGGCAACTCAAGCTTTCTAACCGTATATGTTTTCTTTTGCTTTAATTTCCACTTAGAACTAATTTTTCTATTATTTTTGAAGGTAAACTGGATTTGGTGCAAAATATGGCACTACCGTAAAGCATATTATGGTATCGTATTTTCAGTCCACTTTCTACCAGAGAGTCGGTACGGCCGTAAAGACTTACACGGTACCGTATTTTGAAAGCAAAAAAAAATAGTAATAATAATAATAATATATGATTGATTTTTCTTGATGATGTGGTATGGTACATATTGATATTCTGATGATTCATTTTTGGTGTGGTTCTATTACATAATGATGATATTTTTCTTGATGATGATGAGTATACTCTTGATGATTTGGTTTGTAAATGGTGAATGAATTCAAATTCATGATTAGAGATAAACCCTATCATGTTATTTGAGGAATAAAATCTAAAGGTGAAACTTTTCTTTTGAATAAAATGAGTATATGAGTATGATTGTGAATTGAGATCAATTGATCAACCTAGTAGATGTTTAGTCTATTCTTGTTATTTGTTGGGTAATAAGAATCCATGATCCACAAATAAAGTGAGGACTCCCCTACTTGGCACTGTGGGAAAGCGTAGTGGTACCGAAGGACATGGGATGAAGTAAAAGAGAAAGAGAAAATGAAAAAGCATGTGTCTATGTGGGTGCATGTCATGAGAGGGATTGATCCACATTAACTCCGCTATCCTTGGTAAAAAAAAAATCTTCATACTTAAAGGATATGAGTTCTATTACATTGATTATGTGATCTGTGTACTCTAATCTCGTCACTAGAAAAAAGGTGGAAATCGAGTTAGAAAATGTGGACGATAAAAAAAAAGAGTGGAAAAAGATCTTGGAAACCTAATTCCTATAAACAAAAGCATGAAAGATTGAACTGAAATTGGGTGAAGTCTTGAGATTGAAAATTCTAAGTATTGTACGTGTTGCGAAGCTTTATTTGATTGAATTGTGGATCTAGAGAGTTAAATTCTAAGGATGACATGTTTATTTGGAGTTTTGTAAATCAATTGATGGAATTTTTCAGTGAAAGGTTGTATTTTAGAAGTTATTGAGCATGAAAAGGTTATTATTTTAATCAAATTTTGATTTTAAATTTTGATTTTTGCTTCAGGACAAGTAAAGTTTGAGCCTTACGTATTTTGATAACACCACAATATATAGTATATTTTGTATCATTTTGTATATCTTTTGATGCTGAATTGAGTATCTTTTACTTGTTTTCATGCTAAAATTTTCAAGAATTGCAAAATCTACTTCTATTTTGGTTTTTCATGATTTTCAGGAAAAAAGGCACTATTTTGAGGACTTTTCGAGCAAAATCAAGGTCATGAACGAGTTACCATCATCAAGGAGAGATCACCTGACAAATTTCACGCAAATCAGAACAACACACCAAAATACGGTAGTGCCGTATTTATATTACGGTACTATATTTCCGTATGCTTCCGTAATATTGGAGCACTGTAGTAATTTGGTGATTTTCAGAATAGAAGACTTGGTGTAAAATACGGCACCTCTGTAAACCATTTTATGGGCCGTATTTTTGAGCGCTTTCAAATAGAAACAGTTCCTGAAAATTACGGTACTGCCGTATACTGTTTCACGGGCCATATTTGCAAGACGTTTTCGACCAGAGAGTCCAGCCGATTTTACGGCAGTACCGTGAAACATATTACGGTGCTGTATTTTCCAGACGATAATAGAACAGAGAACGCGAGTGATTTTACGGCACTGCCGTGAACTATTACACTACCGTATTTCCGTTTTTGAACGCGACTCTGAAGCCAATTTCGACACCGGATTTTTGCGGAGATGATTGCGGGGGATCCAGACCTTTGTATTCGATGCTGTAAGAAGCAATTAGGGAGTTTTCGACGAGAGAAAAAGGATGACACTAAAAGCCCTAAATTTCATCCACTCTAAGGAGAGTAAACACGATTCACGCCGCCACATAGGGTTTCACCGCTGTGACCAATCCAGAGCATCTCTGGCCGTGAAATTCACACTGAAGCTTCGCTTGGAAGAGGAGACAACATGCCAGAAGTTTTAGAGTGAAAGAAGATCAATTGGAGAAGAAATCAAAGAAAAGGGGAGCGCCGCCACTATTCATCGACGCCTTCTTGCAAAATACGGCTGTGAAATATTTCATAGCCGTGCTATATTTTCATAATGCTTCTTTCCCTTTGATTTTTGATCTTCTGAAACCATGGGATATTGTAACTTCTTCACCATGCTAGCATAAACACTCTTTGGGACATGGGGGAGTAATCCCCTTTGATTTTCGCAAAGACTAGATAACTTCTACTTTCATCACGATTATTCTATTTTGATAATTTTACCTATGTGATTACTGCCCTAAGATTCTCCTTAGTTTATTTATTGTCATCATGAATAGAGTTCTTGCATTAAGGACTGAAAGGTGATATGCTTGAGAATTGGAACCCTAAAATTTACTAATAGGAACTCACCGTGAGAATTTAGGTTAAGTTCTTATTTTTTTATTTTAGATGACTAATTGCCTTAATGATAATTATGAACCTAGGATTGAGTCATTGTGTCAAACGTGGAGATCTTGCACGAAAGTGAGGATCGGAACATTGGAGAACCATAGGTAAAATTGGCGTCGACTCTCGGATACAAGAAAGTGATCCATGAGATTCCGCTTGAGGCAAGCAACTTATAATTCAGATGCACGAAAGTGATATCTGAATTCTTTGATTGATAGTTTGCTTATCTTCAGCAGTGGGATAGATCTTGCACGAAAGCGAAGATTGGTCCCTGCATGATTATCTGCACGAAAGTGAGATAATTCCTTTATGTAGTAAATTAAGCCTTTATCATATTAGAATTTAAGTGATGAATATCTTTATTTATCTAGTTATGAAAATTAAAATGGATGAAACCCCGGTCCCAGTTTATCTCCGATAGTATTTTCCCATGTATTTTCGATCTTTTCTTAACTTTTCTATTCGATTGCCTAGATAGGAAGAAATCAATTATTTGGTACTTGAAAACATAGGTCCCTGTGGGATCGATATTTTCTTTATTACTTCGAGTATCCGTGCAATTGCGGAGATAACAAAAAGTGTGGTGACTCAACAAGTTTTTTTGGAGCCTTATCAGGGGGTGACAAGTCCCTGTGCGCCAACACTCAGGTTTTGGCTGCGGCTTCAGGAATAAGTTTTGCTTACCAACTTGTTGGGATACAACAAGTTTTTCGCACCGTTGGTGGGGACCTTAGTTTTGTCAATATTGAAGATATTGAGAGTATTGCTAGACTAGGTTTTATTTATGTTTTATCTTTCCATTCTTTGCTGCTTACTTGAGTTATTTGATCCATCTACTTTAGTGTGTACAGGGAATTTAAGTCCAGTGGCAGAACAGAGATCACTTAGGGACTATGCTGCCCTAATCACCAAGAAATACACTTTAGCATTGTCAAACCCAGCATTGAAGCAGATTATTTTGAGATTAATCCTGCCTTCTTAATCATGATCCAGTAGAATCAATTTGGAGGAGATCCAAATGAAGATCCCTATCAACACTTATACCTTTTTCTTGAATATTGTGATACCATTAAAATTAATGGAGTCTCTGATGATGCACTGAAGTTGAGATTATTTCCTTTTTCTCTCAATGACCGAGTGCGATTCTGGCTACATTCTCGACACGCTGGTGCCTTTACTACATGGGAATAACTGTCAAATGCCTTCTTGACGAAGCACTTTCCACCCAGCAAAACCATTCGACTAAGGAAACAAATTACAAGCTTCATACAAAAAGATGGCGAATCCCTTAGCAAATAATGGGAGCGTTTCAATGATTTACAACGGAAGTGCCCCCACCATGGCTTAGAAAATTGGGTTTTGATTTATACCTTTTATTATGGCCTATTCCCTAATACTCGTCTAATTGTTGATACTGCTGCATGAGGAGCTATCATGAGCAAGACCTTTGAAGATGCTTTTACCCTACTTGAAGAAATATCTTTGAACCAGAACCAATGGAATCTTGAAGAAGAAATACAACATTGTCATCAACATGGTGAAAATAAGAGTAAGGGATTCCAAACTCCAACTGAAGAGGTAAATTCTTTTAGTATAGAATCTTCACTTGACAAGTTTATGCAAAATCAAAACAAAGAAATTGAAGATCTTAAGAGAATGATTAGTCAACTTGCTTCTCAAGTATAATCTTTAACTGCTCACAAGAAATTCCCAGAAAATCGAATCCCTAATGAACATTGTAATGCTATTATCACTAGAAGTGGGAAACAACTAGAAGAACCAAAAAGGAAAGTTGAACATAATGAAAAAGAGTCTAATGATGATTCTGACGATAAGTTAGAATTAGTAGAATTTTCTAAACACGAACAAGCCCCACCGAGGTTAACACCTTAAAAGGGTGAAGAACAAAAAGGAGATGTGTCATGTAAAGAAAATGATTCTAAGTCTAATTTACCTCCGCCCTATAGACCACCAATACCTTTTCTCCAAAGGTAAGTTCAAGATAAACTGGATAAACAATTTGGAAAATTTTTATACATTTTGAAAAAGCTTTACATTAACATTCCATTTACTGAAGCTTTATTTCAAATGCCCACATATGCTAAATTTTTGAAAGAAATTCTGTCTAATAAGAGGAAAATAGAGGACTATGGTACTGTGGCTTTGAATGAGGAATGTAGTGCCATTATTCAAAATAAGTTGCCACCCAAGTTGAAGGATCTATGTAGTTTCTCTATCCCTTGCTTTATCGGAGGTATGGCTTTTAACTGAGCCTTATGTGATTTGCGAGCTAGTGTGAGTCTAATACCATTATCTGTTTGCAGGAGATTGGACATGGTAGAGCTCAAACCAACTTCAATGTCTTTACAGCTCGCTGATCGTTCAATTAAATGTCCTATAGGAATTCTTGAAGATGTGCCTGTTCATGTTGGTAAATATTACATTCTAGCAGATTTTGTAGTTCTTGAGATGGAAGAGGATGCAAAAATCCCCATCATACTTGGTAGACCATTTTTAGCTACAGCAAGAGCACCCATTGATGTAAAAAATGGTAAGCTTTCACTTAATATTGGGGATGAAAAGATTGAGTATGAATTGCACGCAGCCATGAAAAATCCTTAAAATTTTGATTATTGCTGTAGTATACATGATAGAGATGATATTATCTATGATCTTAATGATTTGTTTGTTGAAATCTCTGATTATGATTCTGATTCTATTCTTAAGGAAGAAACCAATTTTGAAATTAATGAATTTTTAGATTGTAACACGTGTGATGAAAAAGAAAAGACTCTAAAAATAGAACTTAAGGCTTTACCAGATAACCTTCGTTATGAGTTTCTTGGTCCTGATTCGACTTATCCCGTTATAGTTGATGCACAGCTTGGGAAAAGGGAAACAGAGTTGCTTCTCAAAGAATTAAGAATTCATAGAAAGTTAATTGGGTACTCAATTGATGACTTGAAAGGAATTAACCCTTCTTTTTGTATGCACAGGATCTTGAAGGAAGAAGAGCAAAAGCCACATGCACATTTCCAAAGGAGACTGAACCCCTCCATGAAAGAAGTTGTAAAAAAAGAAAGTTTTGAAATTACTTGACGCAGGTATTATCTATCCTATCTCTGATAGCAAATGGGTAAGTTTTGTACATTGTGTTCCTAAGAAGGGAGGGGTAACTATCATGAAAAATAAAAATAATGAACTGATTCTTGTTAGAACTATTACTAGTTGGCGCATGTGCATAGATTATAGAAAATTAAATGCTGCCACTAGGAAAGACAATTTTCCTCTGCCTTTTATTGATCAAATTGTTGAAAGACTACCAAACCATTCTCACTTTTGCTTTTTAGATGGATATTCTGGTGTTTTTCCAAATTCCTATACATCCTAATGATCAGGAAAAGACCACCTTCACTTGCCCCTATGGAACTTTTGAATATAGGAAAATGCCTTTTGGTTTATGTAATGCGCCTGCTACTTTTCAGAGATGCATGATGGCTATTTTTTTTATTTTATTGAAGACATTATGGATGTATTTATGAATGATTTATCAGTATTTGGTTCCTCCTTTGATAGTTGTTTGGCTAACTTATCTCGGGTTTTACAGAGGCGTGAAGAAACTAACCTTGTGCTTAATTGGGAAAAATAACATTTCATGGTTAAGCAGGGGATAGTTTTGGGACACTTAATTTCAGAAAGAGGAATTGAAGTGGACAAAGCCAAAGTTGAGGTGATAGAAAAATTGCAGCCGCCCACTACAGTGAAGGAGGTCCGAAGCTTTTTAGGACATGCAGGGTTCTACTGGCGATTCATCAAGGATTTCTCTAAACTTGCTAGACCTCTCACACATTTGCTTTGTAAAGATGTTAAATTTTCTTTTGATGAGGATTGTTTATCTGCTTTTCAGGAATTGAAGTGAAGATACAGGGGAATTTAAAGTTAATGGTCAAAGATTGAAACACTACTATCAAGAAGAACTGATTGAAGAAAAAGGGAGCTTTTATCTGGATGAACCAAGATCAAATCTGAGCGCAAAAGGGTCAAGCTAATGACCTTTAAACTAGCATTTCTTGGGAGGGAACCCAAGCTTTCTAACCTTATTTGTTTTCTTTTGCTTTAATTTCCACTTAGAACTAATTTTTCTATTATTTTTGAAGGTAAACTGGATTTGGTGCAAAATACGGCACTACCGTAAAGCATATTATGGTACCATATTTTCAGTCCACTTTCGACCAGAGAGTTGTGACGAAACTACGATTCGGCCGTAAAGACTTACACAGTACCGTATTTTCAAAACAAAAAAAATAGAATAATAATAATAATATATGATTGATTTTTCTTGATGATATGGTATGGTACATATTGATATTCTGATGATTCATTTTCGATGTGGTTGTATTACATAATGATGATATTTTTCTTGATGATGATGAGTATACTCTTGATGATTTGGTTTGTAAATGGTGAATGAATTCAAATTCATGATTAGAGATAAACCCTATCATGTTAGATTTATTTATTCAATACATGTTTATTTTTGAAATTTGAAATTGATTAATGCATGAGACTTTAGATAGATATGTTATTAGAGGAATAAAATCTAAAGGTGAAACTTTTCTTTTGAATAAAATGAGTATATGAGTATGATTGTGAATTGAGATCAATTGATCAACCTAGTAGATGTTTAGTCTATTCTTGTTATTTGTTGGGAAATAAGAATCCAAGATCCACAAATAAAGTGAGGACTCCCCTACTTGGCACTGTGAGAAAGCGTAGTGCTACCGAAGGACATGGGTTGAAGTAAAAGAGAAAGAGAAAAAGAAAAAGCACGTGTCTATGTGAGTGCATGTCATGAGAGGGATCGATCCACATTAACTCCGCTATCCTTCGTAAAAAAAAAAATCTTCATACTTAAAGGATATGAGTTCTATTACATTAATTATGTGATGTGTGTACTCTAATCTCGTCACTAGAAAAAAGGTAGAAATCGAGTTAGAAAATGTTGACGATACACAAAAAAATAGTGGAAGAAGATCTTGGAAACCTAATTCCTGTAAACAAAAGCATGATAGATTGAACTGAAATTTGGTGAAGTCTTGAGATTGAAAATTCTAAGTATTGTACGAGTTGCGAAGTTTTATTTGATTGAATTGTCGATCTAGAGAGTTAAATTCTAAGGATGACATGTTTATTTGGAGTTTTGTAAATCAATTGATGGAATTTTTCATTGATAGGTTGTATTTTAGAAGTTATTGAGCATGAAAAGGTTATTCTTTTAATCAAATTTTGATTTTTGCTTGAGGACAAGCAAAGTTTGAGCCTTATGTATTTTGATAACACCAAAATATATAGTATATTTTTTATCATTTTGTATATCTTTTGATGCTGAATTAAGTATCTTTTAGTTGTTTTCATGCTAAAATTTTCAAGAATTGCAAAATCTACTTTTATTTTGGTTTTTCATGATTTTCAGGCAAAAAGGCACTATTTTGAGGACTTTTCAAGCAAAATGAAAGACATGAACAAGTTACCATCATGAAGGAGATATCACCCGACAAATTTCACACAAATCAGAACTACACACCAAAATACGGTAGTGCCGTATTTATATTACGGTACCGTATTTCCGTACACTATCGTAATATCGGAGCACTGCCATAATTTGGTGATTTCCAGAACAAAAGACTTGGTGCAAAATACGGCACTGCCGTAAACCATTTTACGGGCCGTATTTTTGAGCGCTTTCAGAACAGAAACAATTCCTGAAATTACGGTACTATCGTATACTATTTCACGGGCCGTATTTGCCAGACGTTTTCGACTAGAGAGTCCAGCCGATTTTACGGCAGTACCATGAACCATATTACGGTGCCGTATTTTCCAGAAGATAACAGAACAGAGAACGCACCTGATTTTACGGCACTGCCGTGAACTATTACACTATCGTATTTCCGTTTTTGAATGCGACCCCGAAGCCAATTTCGACACCCGATTTTTGCGGAGATGATTGCGGGTAATCCAGACCTTTGTATTCGATGCTGTAAAAAGCAATCAGGGAGTTTTCGACGAGAGAAGAAGGATGACACTAAAAGCCCTAAATTTCATCCACTCTATGGAGAGAAAACACGATTCAAGGCGCTGCTTTGGGTTTCGCTGTTGCGACCAATCCAGAGCACCTATGGCTGTGAAATTCACACTAAAGCTTCGCTTGGAGGAGGAGACAACGTGCCAGAAGTTTCAGAGTGAAAGAAGATCAATTGGCGAAGAAATCGAAGAAAAGGGGAGCGCCGCCACTGTTCATCGACGCCTTCTTGCAAAATACGGCTGTGAAATATCTCACAGCCATGCTATATTTTCTTAACTCTTCTTTCCCTTTGATTTTTGATCTTCTGAAACCATGGGATATTGTAAGTTCTTCACCACGCGAGCTTAAACACTCTTTGGGACATGGGGGAGTAATCCCCTTTGATTTTCGCAATGACTGGATAACTTCTTTCATCGCGATTATTCTATTTTGATAATTTTACCTATGTGATTATTGCTCTAAGATTCTCTTTATTTTATTTCTTGTCATCATGAATAGAGTACTTGCATTAAGGACCGAAAGGTGGTATGCTTTAGAATTGGAACCCTAAAATTTACTAATAGGAACTCACCGTGAGAATTTAGGTTAAGTTCTTATTTCTTTATTTTAGATGACTAATTGCCTTGATGATAATTATGAACCTAGGATTGAGTCATTGTGTCCAACGTGGAGATCTTGCACGAAAGCGAGGATCGGAACATTGGAGAACCATAGGTAAAATTGGCATCGACTCTCGGATACATGAAAGTGATCCATGAGATTCCGCTCGAGGCAATCAACTTAGAATTCAGATGCACGAAAGTGATCTTTGAATTCTTTGATTGATAGTTTGCTTATCTTCAGCAGTGGGATAGATCTTGCACGAAAGCGAAGATTGGTCCCTACATGATTATCTGCACGAAAGTGAGATAATTCCTTTATGTAGTAAATTAAGCCTTTATCATATTATAATTTAAGTGATGAAGATCTTTATTTATCTAGTTAACAAAATTAAAGTGGATGAAACCCCGGTCCTAGTTTCTCTCTGATAGTATTTTCCCGTGTATTTTCGATCTTTGCTTAACTTCTATTCGACTGCCTAGATAGGAAGAAATCAATTATTTGGTACTTGACAACATAGGTCTCTGTGGGATCGATATTTTCTTTATTACTTCGAGTATCTTTGCACTTGCGGAGATAACAACAAGTGTGGTGACTCAACAAGTTTTTTTGGAGCCTTAACAGGGGGTGACAAGTCCCTGTGTGCGAACACTCAGGTTTTGGCTGCAGCTTCAGGAATAAGTTTTGCTTACCAACTTGTTGGGATACAACAACCCCCTCGCTTGATGATCTTCACTAGGTTTTTGGGACTGGCCTGTTTCGGGGATATTCTTCCGTTGTGCAATGTAATATGTAATGTCCATCTCTAAAAAATTATAAAATATCCTCGGGGTTTCCCAACAGTGGTATCAGAGCGACTTGCGAGCCTCGAACGATGTAATTTCATGCTTTTCCATGCTCACATGTCATATCTATATTTTCGCAATATAACATGATAGTGGCGCATGTTTTTCTTTAAGTAGAAAAAATTATGGGTTTCTTGTTCCTATCCTCTATTCAATCTCTTTTGGAATTTTGGGTTATTTTTCTTGATTGATTTATGATCAAAGGCTCACGTAATTTTGTCAAGTAGGATGGACATTGTGTCTTTGGACTGGCTGAGTTTCTTGATCTGACAAAATTGCCAGCCAAAAGGATCTATGAAATCGTCATGAAAAATTAATCGAAAAAATCAAAAGATTTCTGATATGAAGATGAGGAAAAGAGACTTGTTTTATGAAAAAGTAAAATTTTACATTTTATGTTTTTCATGAGCATGTAGAATTCCATGAGTAAGTACTTGTTTGTGCATTGTGTTGTGATCATGAGTCAAGCCCCTTTGCATGCCTGTGATGTATCCTTGTGAGGCCTACGTGCCGCTTTTTTCTTTTTGCTTTTAACTAAGAAGAAGATTAGGCTGGCGCATCTACTTGGAGCAAGGTGCATGGTTGACGCAGCGGATGTTATAGGTGAGTTGATCCTTAATTCAGTACTCTCCCAGAGGTGTTGGGCCACCCTCATGTGTGTCCATGACTCCGTTAATGGTGGTGCAACAAGCATCAAAGGTGGTGGCGCAAGAATAGCATGAACAAGCCTTAGGGCTTGTGAGCTAGCTTTCTTGGCACTTGCAAGGTGGTGGTTCACCCTTGAAGGACCTTGGAGCCAACCTTGATGATCAACTCTAGAGGTCGGCTAGGTTAGGTCTTGTCTTTGGGGCTTGAATCCTAGGTCAAGAGTTGAACCCTTTTGGCATGGGTCGGTTCAATGTCTTGAAAAGGCAATGATCACATCATCCCTTTATTGCTTTCATTATCTACTAAAGCATGCATGTGTTGTTTTATCTTTATGTTATCACTATAGGATTGTATGCCTGTAATGTTTGACATAAGATAAAACTGAGTTGATGAGAACTCAAAAACCCTCAATCAAAATATCAAGTCTAGTAGCCTTCTAATGTGTAGCCCTCATCAAACTATCGATCAGTGGTGTTGTGAACTGTTTTCCATACTCGTGGGACACACCCACTTATCTTTAAACGGTGTGTGGTGGCAATGGTTTCCCTATTGGTGTATATGCCCTGCAGACCAATGTATGGACATGGTCAAGCATTGTTTGAATGTACTTTGATAGAACTATTATTCTTTATAGAGGCATGGTCGTTAATATGCAGACTTCTCTACCTGCGTTGATGTATTGAGTTGCATATATAATGTCCCAGGAGTTTGGATTGGATCCATTCTCATAAGCTATCCCCAGACAAGGTACCATAGC
>CM050437.1:74860718-74888507 GCA_027562315.1 Costus pulverulentus | reverse complement strand
CAGATAATGTAACAACCTGAATAACAACCATGCCTTTATAAACATAAGAGTTTATTACATGATACTGATACAATCCCAAGGCCTCAAACATTAGCCTTAAGGGCATACGCCAACAATAACTTCTGATCTGGACGTTGGATCGGTGATATGGAGGCATGGATGGATAGATCTGGTTCTGATTAGTGGGGATCGACACCTGGATCACCCCAAAACTCATTAGATTGGAGCAGATCTAGTGGAAATAATAACAGCCGTCGGTTGCCCAAGAGATTGATCTGGCCATTGGATGAGTGACGACCGATCTGGGCCGTTGGATGCGAATCCTCCTTTTCTTCTCGCGCGGGCATGCATGGCGAATAGGGTTCACCGTCGGATGTCATCCGATGGCCGTTCGTCGGAGATACTTCGGTTGGAGGTGCGGAAGGTTACGACAGGTGGCTGGCGATCTCTGGTGCCAGATGGTGGCGCGCCGAGCACGGAATCACAGGGAGAGGCAGCGGAATCTGGCGATCGAAAAAGCTTCTGATCCTGATAATCCATCGGCCAAATGGGCCGATCCTCTAGGCCGTGAGTTCGCAGCGACGAGGAGATGTTGTGGTTGGAGCTTGGCGATGATCGGCATTGCGGATGGGGCGAAATGGAGGAAGAGCCGCCGGACATGGCGTGGCACGATTCCCACGATTCGGCCGTCCGTTGGTCGGATCCTTTCGACCAAGAGTTCGCCTCGGTGAGGGGATGCTGCGGCTGGAGTCTGGTGATGATCGGGGTCGTGGATGACGAGATCTTTGCGGCGGGTGGAGCTGCTATGTCACCTGTTACCAAAACGCGCCGAGAAGAACACGGCCAAGCCGTGTCCCTGGTCACAGCCATGATTTCATTGGTCGAGATGATCGCGGGCTGGCTATGAAGTTCGTCATGCCCGTGATTGCTGCATAGATTGCAGGAATACTGTGTTTGCTAAATTTGTGTTGCATCAACCCTCCCCTGGTTGGAAGAGTTCTCCTCCGGAGAATTAAATTGGCATGTAATTCCTTGGAAACTCAGATTTTCCTCACTTTTTGGTGGCCTAAGAGTGATAGGCTGCCCAATGGTCGCAACCCGAGAGGGAAAACTTGACATGGGTCGATCCTCCAGGCTATGAGTTTGCAGCGACGAGGAGATGTTGTGGCTGGAGCTAGGCGATGATCGGCTTTGCGGATGGGGCGGAATGGAGGACGAGCTGCCGGACATGGCGAGGCACGATTCCGGCGATCCGGCCGTCCGATGGCCGGATCCTTTGGACCAGGAGTTTGCCTTGGTGAGGGGATGCTACGGCCGGAGTCTGGCGATGATCGGGATCATGGATGGCGAGATCTCGGCAGCAGATGGAGTTGCTGTGTGGCCTGTTACCAAAACGCGCCGAGAAGAACACGGCCAAGCCGTGTCCCTGGTCACGGCCATGATTTTGTTGGCCGAGATGATCACAGGCTGGCTGTCAAGTTCATCACGCCCGTGATTGCTGCATAGATTGCAGGAATACTGGGTTTGCTAAATTTGTGCTGCATCATAGAATTATCATGCTAAAATTATACGTGACGAAGTAATGAAAAGTTTATCCAGTCATTAAGAAATCAAAGGGAATTACTCCCCCATGTCCTACAAAAGGTTTAAGCTAGCATGGAGAAAAGATTACAATAAACCATAGTTTCTAGCCATCAGAAATCAAAAAGAAAGGGGAAGAATGAAAAACCACATGGCTGTAATCAAAATTACAGTCGTAATAAGCATATGAACAGTGCTGGCGCTAGGTTCTTCGTCGATTTCTCCTTTGATCGAGATCCTTTAATGTTGAAACTTCGGGGCTATGTTCTCCTACTCCAAGCGAAGCTTCCCCTCAAATTTCACGGCCGGAGATGCATTGTATGCTTCCCGATGGCGAAACCTAAGGTGGCGGCGTGAAACTCAATTTCTCCCTCGTCTGTGGATGAAAATTAGGGCTTCTTCGTTCTCCCTCTTCTCCTCCCGAAAAGCTCCCCTTTTGCTTCTTACAGCTTTCAATTTTATGGCCTGGATCATCCTCAATCGATTATGCAAAAATCGGACTTCAAGGTTGACCGAGAAAACCACGTCCAGAGTTAGAATTACGGCCGTGGAAATGGTTACGGCACTGCTATAATTTCAATCAAGTTCTTGGATTGGAACTATCTAGAAATTATAGCACCATAATATTGGTTACGATAGTGCCGTAATTTCAGCCAAAATTTATAGTTGGAAAGCACTCCAAATTACGGCCCGTTAAAATCCTTATGGTAGTGCCATAATTTCCGAAAAACTTTCTGAATGAAAAATTCCCAAATTACAGTAGTGCTCTGATATTACGGTAGCTGGTGAAAATACAGTACCGTAAAATAGATTATGGCCCTACCGTAATTTGGTCTAAAGCTCCAATCTTCATGAAATTTGTTGTGTAATCTCCTCTTGATGGTGGAAACTCATCCATGCATCTGAATTACTTAAAAACACCGAAAAATCATGTCTTTTTACCTGAAAATCATTAAACACCTAAAAATCGACGCTTTCCCCTCACCAAGCCGACCTGTGACCGCCAGCGGCCAGCCAGGCAGCCCCGTTCGCCTTCCCCATCGCCGCGTCCTGTGATCGACGCTTTCCCCTTGCCTAGCCACCCGCTGCCCTCTCTCACCTTCGCCAACCCACCTGCGGCCTGCCGCTCACTGCCCGCCACCCTCTCTCCCCTTCGCCAAGCCGCCATCCCAGTTGCATCTCCACGGCGTTGGTATAAAAGCAAAACCCTAATTTTTTTTATTTTGGATTTCTGTGGATCTCTCAGCTGTAGCCTTCTAGTTCTTTGGTTTTCCTGTTGTTGGAATTTCTGCATATATTCGATTGTTAGAATGCAGCCTAGGTTCAGTATGTGTAGCTGAACCCATGCGTGTATGGAAGGGCTGCTTAGGCGTAGTTTTGGGCCATGTCGTGCCTCGCATAGTTGCACTAGATTTGATAGCCTTCTAAGTTCAGATGTGGTTATATCCTTAATATTGTAGCTGTGATTTGTGGTTTTATCCTTAATGCTTATGTGCATGTGACGTAAGAGTTAGGATTTAGGAATTAGATTGTTATATATATGCTCCTGTGGCCTGTGAGTTGTGAATATTGTTATACATGTAATATGCTCTAATGCTCCATGGCTATTTAATGCTTTTATAGGTATTAGATTGTTAGAAAATGTCCTCAGCTGATAGCATCCAGAATCTGGCTGAGAATAACAATATAATAATTCCATCTCCAGTAATTATAGAGACAATTACAGGACCAACACCTAATCCTTTCTCTATGAGTAGTCAGGCTACACCAACTTCAGAACCGGTTGCTCCATCCACTAAGATTGCTTCATCTTCAAATAAACCCCCCTTGAGTGAATCAAGTGGAAAGTGCTGAAAATTAACATAAAATGTTTGGGATCATTTTGAAAATTAAATTATTGATGGTTTAGATGTGGCAATTTTTAATTACTGTAAATCTCTCAAGGCAAGTAGTAAAAATGGAACAACGGCCCGGAAAAACCAGATGAGTACATGTTCAAGCAAAAAGAATGCTAAGATTGACGTATGTTTGGATAAGAAAAACCAACTTAGTTGTGAAAGAAAAAGTGATGGAATGTTTCGATTTGGAAATTTTACATTTGATCAAGATGTGTCAAGACAAGTATTAGATTCTGCTATTGTTTCACATGAATACCCTATTTGTATAGTTGATCATATTGGCTTTAGAAACTTTATTACTAGCCTTCAACCACTTTTCAAATTGGTATCTCGAAACACTATCAAAGAGGACATTATGTAGAATTATAGTTTACAGAAAAGAAAGCTACAAAATGTATTTGAGAAATTGAAAAGTCGCATAGCTATCACAACAGATATGTGGACTTCAAATCAGAGAAAAGGTTACATGTCCATCACTGCCAATTTTCTTGATGACTCTTGGATTTTGCAAAGTCGTATCTTGAGGTAAATAACTTTTTTTAATTATATAACATACATTTAATTGATTTATAATGATGATTGTAATTTATAATGTCTAAAATTGTAGGTTTGTTTATGTGCCTGCACCTCACACCATGTTTGTTATTGCACAAGAACTGATAGATGGATTGACTCAATGGAACAACAGATATGTGAACTGTTATGCACTTGATATAAGTTGTTTTGTGTGTTGAAACTTGTTTCATGTGTTGTACACTTCAACAGTTAACTTGATATTTCAGTTATTACTTGTATTGTTATTATTAATGTATGGAACTTGACAACTTGTTGCACATTTTCATTTGTTAATGTATTTGGTATTTTAGTTTCAAGTTGCAGATTTTTTTCATGTAGTTGCATATTTTTTCAAGTTGCAGATCTTCCAACAGAAATTGAATCTACAGACAAGGTACATGGTTGAATTAATTTCTTTTTATATTGTTCCAATAATTCAAATCATGGTTGAATTAATTTCCTGTTACTTCCTCTTTGTTGGAGCATTATTTTCTACTGAAGTTTCTGGCACTTGTTTGTTATGCAACTCTAGGTTCATCAAAAGCATGCTTGGCTTCTAATGTAGTTGTTCAACCCTATATATAGATTAATTATTTACCATTAATCAAGTTCAACGATATATATAGCAAGTTCGACAATAATTATTGTCGAACTTGCTATATATATCGTCGAACTTGGTAATGTTTGAACTAGTTCGATGATATATATAGCAAATTCGCCAATAATTATTGTCGAACTTGCTATATATATCGTCGAACTTGGTTATGTTTGAACCAGTTCGACGATATATATAACAAGTTCGACAATAATTATTGTCGAACTTGCTATATATATCGTCGAACTTGCTATAAAATTTTGCAGTTTATTTTTTATAAATATATTTATTAAGCTGAAAGCCTGAAACAATTATGTCATATATATTGTATAATTTATATTATATTTTAGGTAATTTACCGAATTTTTTTCGGTAAATTCAGTTCGGTAGGAATTCGGTATTTTAGTAATTCAGTTCGGTTTCAGTTTCTGAAAATTCGGTATAAAAAATTTTGTTAACTTTAATTCGGTAAATTTGGCATCGGATAATACCGAATGCTCACCTATATGCTAGTTTAATTTGCAAAATATTATGTGCTAGCTTCCAAAAATATGTGATAGATATGTGACATGATATTTAGTAATGATAGAAAACCTTATACATGATCACTCCACACTCAACTACTAAATAATCGGGTCGGGTTTAGCGGGTACCCATTGAACCCGACCCGTATATGTAAATGGGTATACAAATTATTCATGGTGCTTATATGTAAATCGGGTATTTATAGGGTTCGGGTAGTATATGGATAGTATAATTGTATTCGGGGTCGGGTTTGGGTAGCAGTGTTAGAAAAAAATTGGGTAGATAATCGGGTAGGGATAATTGGGTAGTTAGTCGGGTTCGGTTATGGGTAATGCAAAAAATGCGGTACCCGACCCGCTGCCATCCCTATACGTTTGTTTACAGGAATAAGATATCCAAAGTCTTTTTCCACACAAAATTTTCCTTTTCTTCATTCATTTTTTTTCTTTTTATTCTTTTTGTGTTTTTGATGGTAAGTACCCCCATAGATACACACTTTTTATTTGGGACTTCAACTCTTGTCTTAGGTGCCACTGTCAATGTTACGCAATGCCAAGTAGATGAGTCATTTTCTTTTTCTTTCTCTCTAATTTTTTTTTTCAGACTTCAACCCATATCTTTTGTACCACTGTCAATTTTGCATAATGCCAAGTAGGGGAGTCACTCACTATTTTTGGATCTTTGGAATCTTTCTTCTCAACAAATAGCAAATAGACTAAACATCAATTAGACTAATCAATTGATATCAATTCAAAAAAAAAATCATACTCATATGCTGATTTTATTCAAAAAGTGGATTCACTTTTAAATTAAATTATTCAAATAATATATCTCCCTAAAACTTCACTCATCAACCAATGAAATATTTCAAAAATAGATATATATCACAGAAATAAATTTGATGTGATAGATCTAGTCCTAATCACAAGCATGAGTTCATTCACCATCAATAAGAATCAAACAAGACATCAACAATAAATTCTTTAAAATTTATCTAGGCCATAAATCAATCTCATTAATCAAAAATATACTTATCAATCATCAGAATATCACAATATCACCAAGTATCAAACATTCAATTATGCACCTCAACAAGGTGCTCAAAATATCAAAAATATCATAATACAACCCGATCGAATAATTCATCAATATCAAAATGTGATAATACAACCCCAATGAATGAATAGAAATCAATATCATCATCATATAACCATATCGAGATAGTCATCAAAACAGAGTAAAATGCAATGGCAGACACACAAGTTTGTAGAGTTACCCCTTCTATAAACAGATGAAGTATCAGTGAGATAAAGAAAATAGAATGCAAAGAAATAAGGAAAGGGATACTTACAGAACTCTACTCATCATCTGATCTAATCTCCTCGGTGTCCTCCTCTACTGCATCCATAGGATCAAAGGGTTGCGCTCTCTGGTGGCCACTATGGTCTCCACCTCTCCTCGAATCCTGAAATCCAAAATGATCATATAAGAAATTCCCCATCTCTTCCATATAGTTGCTGAGATGCTCCACATCATAGTAAAGGTGATGCATCGAGTCCTTCATCTGCCCTACTGTGTCCATCATCCTCTCCATATGATGTCCCTGATGATATATCTCTGCGGAGAGTGCCTTGAATCCTGGGTCGAATGCACTAGACCATCCTCCAGTAGGTCTGTGTGAAGAATCAGCAGCCGGGGGAGTAGGATCAGTAGGTCGGTGAGATGGTGACTCCATACCATAAGGATCATCCCTTCCACCCCAAGTGGGTGGTGGTGGAACTACACTCAATGGTGGTGTAAAAGCGGCCTCGACGGTGCTCGGTGAAAGCTTCCAGTTTGCTCTTTCCTTTACAGTGGTCTTCTCTACATGGGGTAATGGTAGAGTAGGGACATTTGGTCCAAGGACCAAACAAAAGACATCTCCCTCTCTAACTATCATTTTCATTGCCATGCAAGACTCAAGATCAAGTCTTGCATTCCCCCTTGCCACTTCTATCCCATAAGGTTCAACATTCAGATGTAGGGCTATAGGTGTAATCAGCCCTCCTATTACAATGACACCTCCCTTTGCCCTAGCCACTGTATCCATGTGTTTCATCATAAAGAATGCAACATCCACTACTACTCCATTAAGCATTCCCCAAAGAAAATAAAGCTCAGATTGTCTTACCATGCCATCACTATCTTCTCTGCCAAAGACAGTGTGAGCAAGAACTCTATGAACATACTTTATGCAAGGGATCGTGATCTTCGAAGCTCTAGCAGACACAGCAGAAAAGTGAGTCTCATGGGTTATCTGGTTCCAAAACACATTCTCAATAAATCCAATTGGTATTTCGGTAAACCCTCCAGAACCCTAGTGAAACATAGATCTGACTTTTCTCAAAGTTATCTTTCTTTCAACATTAGCCAATCTGAATGTGATATCCCCTTCAGCAGGTCCGTCTAAAAACACTCTTAGATCCACATTCAAGCTACTTAGAAACTCCAAAGCAAGTGGCAAATAAGTACAAGGTGTCATCTCAAAGAATCTTCTAGCCCTGATTCACTCAAACATCCAAGATACATCCTTGTAAAGCCCAAGTGCCTCTAAAGTCCTTCTATCTGCATATTTTGTATTGACTACACTTCTTTCCACCAATTGATTGTATCTAGACTCTTGAATTTCATCCCTAAAAACAATGCCATAGGGATTGGTGGTGTAGAAGATATAGCTGGCCCTTTTCCTCTTTTCTTTGAGACTACTTGCTTGACCTTAGGTGCCATGAGTGAACTTCAAGAATGAACTAAGCTGCAGCTTATGATTGGCAACACAATATGGCAAATATGGAACTCAAATAATACTTCCAATCTTGTACATGAATACTCATTAGGCATCATAGAAGCAAACATTAATTGAATCTAAGCCTAAAATCAAGATTTCAGCTAGAGATGAAAAGGGGCGAAATGTGAACAGTGAAATTTTAGCAAATCTAGCTTGTTTGAACTCAAATATCTTCATAGAAATTGATCAAAAATGCTGGAAATGAACCAGAACTAGTCATGTATCATCTAAGAAGTAAATAGAAGCAAGAATCCCTAAAAACGACCAAGAATTGAAGATAAACGATGAAAAGGGCAAAATATGCATGAAAACTCACGAAAATCGAGAAATTGGGGGAAAGAGTACCAGATCGGTGGTGAAAACCGGAAAGGAAGGGTCGCCGGCATGCTCGGAAGGTCGGCATGAGAACGAGTGAGAAAACTCAAAACACGACCCAGAAAACCCTAAAAAAATGGCACATGAATCGCATCTAAAAACAGATTTACGATCGTAATATTCATTATGGCATTGCCGTAATCTGGCGAAATTAAAAAACATGGTCCGTAAAATCAAAACGGCAGTACCGTAATATGGCTCAAACTCTCGGGACGAAAAACGCCCAAAATTACGGTACCGTGAAAAAGCTTTCGATACCGCTGTAATTTTCAAAAAACTCTCGGGTCAAAAACAGATGAAAATTACGGTACCAAAAAAATGGTTACGGCAGTGCCATAAAAAATTCATTTTTTTATGAATATATAAATAAATAAATCAGCTCAAAAATATGGCTCGTAAGAATCTTTACGGCAGTGCTGTAAAAGCAAAAATACTCTCAGATCGATTTTGGACACAAAATACGGTACCGTGATAATACTTACGACAGTGTCGTAATCTCGTCACAACCTTCTGGTCAAAATTGACAGGAATTACGGTACCATAATATGCATTACGGTGGTGCCATAATTTGCGGCAAAACTTGCTTACCTACAAAGATAAAAGAAAAAATAATTCTAAGGGGAAAAGTAAAAATAAAGTGAAAAAACTAAAGTTAGAAAAATTGGGTTGCCTCCCAAGAAGCTCTAATTTAAAGGTCTTTAGCTTAACCCTTTTGCACTCAGATTTGATCTTGAATTCCTCAATTTCCACTCTGATTTTTCTTTGATTTGAGCATCTCTTTCAATCACATAAGGCTCAGTCTTGAAACAGTGTCTAATTTTACTCAAGATCTTCTTTCCTTTGTCAAACAACTTAGAGCCTCTTCTTCTTCTTCTCTTTTTCTTTTTCTTCACATAATTTTGATGTCCTTTATCCTATAATCCTCTATCAATATCTTCAGAAAAATTGTCAGTTTCAAAATTAGAGGATTCATGAAATAAATTATGAACATTGTAAACAATATCCTCTACTACATCAACACTACAACATGATCCAGAATAATAAATTTTGTTCAAAGAATCAGCAAGATCGAACTCAATTATATTTCCGCAAATATCAAAAGTGATTTTTTCCTTTTTTACATCTATGTGAGCTCCAGCAGTGGCTAGCAATGGTCTACCAAGAATTATGGGATTTTTATGATTTTCTTCCATGTCTAAAACTACAAAATATGCAGGTATGAAAAATTCACCTACCTTGATTGGAACATTCTCTAAAATACCTACAGGATACTTTACCAAGCTATCAGCGAGCTGCAAAGATATGGATGTGGGTTTTAGCTCTCCAATGTCCAGCTTCCTCTAAATAGATAAAGACATTAGGCTTACACTGGCTCATAAATCACATAAGGCTCGGTCAAAAGCCATGCTTCCAATAGAACAAGGTACAGAGAAACTACTTGGATCCTTCAGTTTTGGTGGCAGTTTATTTTGAATGATAGCACTACAACCCTCAGTTAAAACCATAGTACAAGTACCATAGTCATCTAATTTTCTTTTGTTAGACAATATTTCTTTTAAGAATTTTGCATAAGATGGCATTTGAGATATAGCTTTAGTAAAAGGAATATTAATGTAAAGCTTTTTCAACACTACAAGAAATTTGCCAAATTGTTTGTCTAGTTTAGTTTGAACTATCCTTTGTGGGAAGGATATAGGTGGCCTATAGGGAGGAGGTGAATTAGGTTTAGAATCATCTTCCTCACATGGTACATCCCCTTTTGGTTCATCACCCTTTTTAGGTGGCAAACTAGCTAGGATCTGTTCATTTTTAAAAAAAAAATTCTAATTCCAATTCATCTTCATGATCATCATTAGGCTCTTTTTCATTGTTTTCAACTTTCCCTTTAGGTTCTTCTAATTGTTTCCCACTTCTACTGATGATAGCATTATAGTTCTACCTAGGATTCAATTCAGGTTTAGCACGTAATTTTCCAAGGGGTCTATAAGAGCTACTAGCTTGTTGTGCTATTTGATTTTCTAAGATTTTGTTGTGGGCTATTAAAGATCCTACTTGTGAAGCTAATTGACTAACCATTTCTTTGAGATCTTCAATTTCCTTATTTTTATTTTGCATGAACTGATTTTGATTAGCCATCATCTTTTCAAGTATGGACTTAATGTTTGAATTCTGATTTGAATTTTGATTTTGATTTGGATTTGCCCTTTGGTATCCTTTGTTTTCAGTTTGTCCCCCTGCATTATTATTATTTTTCTAAAATATGTTGGGGTGATTTCTCCATCCAGGGTTATAAGTGCTAGAATAGGGATCATTAGTTCTACTTTGATTATAGTTCCCTAAAGCATTTACTTGTTCACTATCCTGACTAGCAATAACCTTACAATTTTCAAAAATAAGACCATTGTTACCACAAACTATAGAAGAAACAATAGCAATTTGCATCTTAAAAGAATCGAACCTGTTGCACAAAGAGTCTACCTTCTCTGCCAAGGTGCGCCAACCATCATTCTCGTTTTTACCTTGAGAAGGTTTGTAAAGTACTCCTCTCTCGGAAGTCCACTGATTATGGTTTAGAGCCATCACCTCAAGTTGCTTGAATGCATCGTCAATGGTTTTGCTCATGAGAGCTCCTCCTGCAGCAGCATGAACAGTTAGTCTAGTATTGTACAACAAACCATTATATAAAGTATGAATTAAAACCCAATTCTCAAGGCGGTGAGGATACTTCCGTTGTAAATCATTGAATTGCTCACATGCCTCACTGAATGATTCTCCATCCTTCTGTTGAGAGCTTGTGATTTGATTCCTCAATTGGATGGTCTTGCTTGGTGGAAAATATTTCATCAGAAAAGCATTTGATAACTGATCCCATGGTTGTGCTTGAAGCTTTGAACGTGCTCAATCCCTAAGAGAAGAAGGAAATAATCTTTGTTTCAAAGCATCATTAGAAACTCCATTAATCTTAATAGTATCACAAAGTTCTAAAAACAAAGCAAGATGTTGGTTTGGATCTTCAAGAGGAGATCCTCCAAACTGGTTCTGTTGAATCATAGAAAGAAAAGCAGGCTTAATCTCAAAGTTGTTAGCCTCAATCACTAGTCTAGCAATACTAGAGTGAATCTCTTGTGGATTAGGGGCTGCATAGTCCCTCAATGATCTTCTTTCTGCCATATCTACAATTTCTTCTACTTGATTTTCTTCAAAACTTAACTTCCTACACAATCTAAGTGCTTTGTTAATCTTAGGATCAAAAGGTACAAGTGGTCCTGATCTAAGGTTCCTGCGCATGCAAAGTAGATAGATCAAATAATTTCAAGCAAAACTGAAAATAAACAAAAACAGAAAGTAAAACCTAGTCTAGCAATACTCTCAATATCCTCAATATTGACAAAAACCAAGGTCCCCGGCAACGGCGCCAAAAACTTGTTGTAGTCCGCAAGTGCACGGATACTCAAAGTAATAAAGAAAGATATCGAACCACAGAGACCTCGTTGTCAAGTACTGAATAATTGAGTTCTTACTATCTAGGCAATCTAAACTATGCAAGTGAACTAATGAAAGCTAACGAAAATATCAGAGAGAGAGACTGGGACTAGTGTTTCATCCTCTTTAATTTCTATGACTATATATGAATAGTAATTCGTCAGTTTAATTTTATCATGATAAAGACATAATTTACTTTATAAAAGGATCATCTCACTTTCGTGCAGACAATCATGTAGAGACTGATCTTCGCTTTCGTGCACGATCTATCCCAATCTGAAAATACGTAAATCATCAATCAAAGAACTCAAGGATCACTTTCGTGCATCCGAATCCTAAGTTGATTATCTCAAGTGGAATCTCAAGGATCACTTTCGTGCATCCGAGTCTCAACACAAGTTCTACTTATGGTTCTCCAACGTTCCAATCCTCACTTCCGCACAAGATCTCCACGTTTGATAAATTAACTCAATCCTAGATTCATATTATTATCATGGCAATGATTCTTCTAAAATCAAGAAATAAGAACTAACCTAATTTCTTACGGTAAGTTCCTAACATTCAATTCTAGGGTTCCAAGTTCTCAAGCAAGTCACCTTTCTGTCTATTACGAAAACTCTAAGACATGATTAATAATATGAATCTATGGAGAATCAAAGAGCAATTTTCACATAAGTAGAATTATCATGCTAAGATTAAACGTGACGAAGTAAGGAAAAGTTTATCTAGTCATTAAGAAATCAAAGGGAATCACTCCCCCATGTCCCACAAAAGGTTTAAGCTAGCATGGAGAAAATATTACAATAAACCATAGTTTCTAGCGATCTGAAATCAAAAAGAAAGGGGAAGAATGAATAACCACACGTCTGTAATCAAAATTACAGCCGTAATAAGGGTATGAATAGTGCTTACGCTGGGTTCTTCGTCGATTTCTCCTCTGATCGATATCCTTTCACATTGAAACTTCTGGGCTATGTTCTCCAACTCCAAGCGAAGCTTCCCCTCAAATTTCACGGCTGGAGATGCGTTGTATGCTTCCCGGCAGCGAAACCTAAGGCGGCGGCGTGAAAATCGATTTCTCCCTCAACAGTGGATGAAAATTTGGGCTTCTTCATTCTCCCTCTTCTCCTCTCAAAAAGCTCCCCTTTTACTTCTTACAGCTTTGAATTTTATGGCCTGGATCGTCCTCAATCGAACGCGCAAAAATCGGACTTCAAGGTTAACCGGGAAAATCGCGTCCAAAGTTAGAATTACAGCCGTGGAAGTGGTTACGGCACTGCCGTAATTTCAGTCGAGTTCTCTGATCGGAACTATCTGGAAATTACGGCACCGTAATATTGGTTACGGCAATACAGTAATTTCAGCCAAAATTTCTGGTCGGAAAGCACTCCAAATTACAGCCCGTGAAAATCCTTACGGTAGTGCCATAATTTCCAAAAAAACTTTCTGGATGTAAAATTCCCAAATTACAGCAGTGCTCTGATATTACGATAGCCGGTAAAAATACGGTACCGTAATATAGATTATGGCCCTACCGTAATTTGGTATGAAGCTCCAATCTTTATGAAATTTGTCGTGTAATCTCCTCTTGATGGCGGGAACTCATCCATGAATCTGAATTGTTTGAAAATGCCTAAAAATCATGCCTTTTTACTTGAAAATCATCAAAAACCAAAAAGAGTGTAGATTCCGCTGTAATTGATAAAAAAAAGGCATAAAAATAAGCAAAGGTTCATGAATTTGAGACAAAAAGATATATGAAATGGCATGAAATTTACTATAAATTTCAGTGTCATCAGGTATGGAGTGGGAGACACCCTAATCTCTCCTTAATCAAGATCTGGGGATGTGAGGCTTATGTCAAACGTCAGGATTCTAGCATGCTAGAACCTAGATCTGATAAATGTATTTTTGTGGGGTATCCCAGGGAAACTAAGGGATACTACTTCTATATTCCCAACGAGAACAAAGTTTTTGTTGCTCGGGTTGTTGTCTTTCTAGAGAAAGAAATTCTCATGAAAGAAGTAAGTGGGAGCAAGTTTGACTTGGACAAGGTCCAAGTGCAACCACAGTAGAGAGAGGTGGAACCTGAGCCACCTGCACTAGTTGCCGTGCAACCTGAGGTTCAGACACAGGTCCCACGTAGGTCTGGGATGATACGTCATACACCAAAGAGGTATGGGTCACTGCCGACCCAACATGATGGGATCTTCATCATTGAGGATGAGCCCAGAACTTATGATGGGTCGTTTCCATGTCGGCTAACCAAGTCTGGGATTTGGTTGAGCTACCTGATGGGGTAAAACCATAGGGTGTAAATGAGTCTTGAAGAGGAAGACTGACATGGATGGCAACATAGTTACCTACAAAGGTAGACTAGTGGCTAAAGGATTCAGACAAGTCCACGGGGGTGGACTATGATGAAACCTTTTCGCCAGTTGCCATGATCAAATCCATTCGGATTCTACTTGCTATAACTGCATATCATGATTATGAGATATGACAGATGGATGGTAAGACAGCGTTCCTTAACGGGAAGCTGACGGAGGATGTGTATTTGACACAACTTGATGGCTTCATCCATCCTGCAGACACAAGTAAGGTTTGCAAGGTAAAGAAATAAATTTATGTATTAAAGTAAGCATCTCGAAGTTGGAATCTTCGATTTGATTATGCTGTGAAAGACTATGGCTTTATCAAAAGTGAAGATGACGCCTGTGTATATAGAAAATTCAGTGGGAGCTTCGTGACTGTTCTGGTCTTATATGTCGATGACATACTGCTCATTAGAAACGACATGCCTAGTCTTCATTGTGTGAAGACATGGTTGGGGAAGTGTTTCAAAATGAAGGACTTAGGGGAGGCCGCCTATATACTAGGCGTGAAGATCTACTGAGGTAGATCCAAGAGGCTCCTCGCCCTTAGTCAGAGCACCTACATTGATAAGGTCTTGAAAAGGTTCTATATGGAGCAATCCAAAAGAGGATACCTACCAATAAGACATGGTCTTACTCTCTCAAAGAGCAAGTGTCCTACGACACAGGCTGAGAGAGATGAAATGAGTCGAGTTCCCTATGCTTCGGCAGTCGGATCGATCATGTGTGCAATGTTGTGTACTAGACTAGATATGGCTTATGTTGTGAGCATAACTAGCCGATACCAATCCAATCCAGGTCTACAGCACTAGGTGGCTATAAGGAATATCCTCAAGTATATAAAAAGAACTAAGGATTTGTTCTTGGTCTATAGGGGACAGGAAGAGCTCAGTGTTCAGGGCTACACTGATGTGTCATTCCAGTCTGACCCAGAAGACTTTAGATCACAGGCCGGCTATATGTTCAAATTAAATGGATGCGCTATTTGCTGGAAGAGCTTCAAGCAGTCCACCATAGCTGATTCTACAATAGAGGCCGAGTATGTTGCTGCTTCTGAGGCAGCCAAAGAAGCTGTTTGGATAAGGAAGTTCATATCTAATCTTCAGATGGTTTCAACTGCTGTGGATCCCATTGAGCTCTATTGTGATAACAATGGAGCCATTGCACAGGCAAAGGAACCACTGTCTCATCAAAGGTCCAAACACATACTCAGGAGATTTCACCTGATCAGAGAGATCATTGATTGGGTTGATGTCAAGATTAGTAGAGTAGATACAGAGAACAATCTAGCAAATCCACTAACCAAGGCTTTGGCACAGCAGAAGCATGATGGTCATGCCAGGGATATGGGGTTGAGAATCCTTGACCTCTAGGTCTAAGTGCAAGTGGGAGATTATTGGTGTATATGCCCTGAGACCTATATTTGGTCAACTTTTGTACTACTTGACTTTGATACATATATATCATTCTAGCATTGTCATTATCGTTGTTTGCCTACATCTATGATTGTGTGCTTACATGATAATGTCCCAGGAGATAGATTGGATCTGTGCTCAAATGATTGTCCCCAGTCAATGTACCTGAGTGGATATGGGATAGCTCTTGTACTTGTGAGATTGGTATATGTGCTGGTTAGGCACTAGGTGCTAGCACAGACATATGGGCATACAAATGAAAGATTTGCTAGATTGACCCGCTATGAGGCAATGAATTAGTGTTGTGAGTTACTGATGTAGCTACTGCAGGAGGGATGGTCCTTAAAGCTGTACTCTAAGGATTTACACAATGCATGTGAAAATGGGAGAGGGTCTTTAGATGAGGGAAGTGAAAATCGCTTCGGAAATGCAGTAGAAAACACGATCAAATCAGCGTCGAGTTCGATCGGGGCAACACGAATGCGAAAGAACACAACGACACACAACTATAGAATGCAGCACACTAACCTCATAGCAATTTAGCACGCTCACGCAGCAGATTTATACTCAGCACGTCGCAATGGGGAAATGATGACACCAAAATTCATAGTATATTTTGTGTCATTTCATTGGTCTTTTCGTGTCATATTTATGATCTTTTGCTTGTTTTTAAGCCTTATTTGTCAAATATTATAGAATCTACACCATTTTTTATTTTTCATCATTTTTAAGTTAAAAGTGCTATATTTTGATGGATTTTAGAAGATTTGAGCACACCAATGGATTCCTGACGTCGAAATGAAGCTACCGATCAATTTTCATGAAATTCGGTGCCAATTTGCAAAAATATGTCACTATTGTATTTTTGGGACTAACTATCATGGTACTGTATTTTTGGAGGATTTTAAACAGAAAATTTTTGAAATTTTGGCAAAAATACGGCACTATAGTATTGTTATTACGGTACCGTATGTTTGCCCAGTTTCCCGATTTTTCCGTCGGAATCTTGCACGGACCATATCTTTTGATTTAGAAGTCCAAATTGAGATCCGAAAGAAGTGGTAGACTCGTCATAATGAGGAGACAATAAAGGGACCAAAAGCACCAATTTTTATTGATAATCGAGGGAACAATCAACAGAGAGGCGCTTAGGGTTGGCCTCGCGCCGAGAGGCATAGAGGGCACATTAGGTCGTGATTTTTACACTGAAGCTTCGGTTGGAGGTGGGAAGGATACACCAGAAATTTCTGAGTGAAAGGAGTTCAGACGGAGAAGAAATCAATGAAACACCAGTCGTCGCTGCTGTTCGTCACAGATTATGGCCGTAATCATCTTTACGGCCGTACTGTAAATTGTTTTCTCTCTTTTTCAATTTCCTACACTATGGATTACTGTAATCTTCCTTCCATCCAAGCTTAGATCTTTTTATGGGACATGGGGTGTAATCCCCTTGGTTTGTTAATGACTAGAATACATTAACTTTTGTCATGATAATTTTATTATGATAATTTTACTTTTGTGATTGATTGTTCTTTGATTCTCTTTAGTTTTATAAACATTAACATGTTTTAGAATTTTGCGTAATAGACAGAGAGGTTGATTGTGAAATTTGGAACCCTAAGAATTGTTGAGTTTGGAACTATCGTAAGAGATTAGGTAGTTCTTCGAATTCTGATTTTTAGTAATTTTAATGCCATGTTGAGTTTCTGATTCTTTGAATTGAGTTAATGTGTTAGACGTAAAGATCCTGAACGAGAGTGAGGATCGGAATGTTGGAAAACCTTAAGTAGAACTTGTGATGAGTTTCAGGATGCATGAGAGTGATCCTTGAGTTTCCACATGAGATGTTTGACTTAGAATTCGGATGCACAAGAGTGATTCTTGAGTTCTTTGTTTAATGATTTACTTATTTTCAACAAATAGATCTTTCTTACTATTTGTTGGGAAGAAAGACTCCAAGATCCACAAAAATAGTGAGAGACTCCCCTACTCGGCACTGTGCAAAATTGACAGTGGTACCTAAGAGATGGGTTGAAGTCTATTAAAAAAAGACAGAAAAAAATAATAATAATGACTCCTCTACTTGGCACTGTGTAAAATTTACAGTGGTACCTAAGAAAAGAGTTGAAGTATAAAATAAAATGTATGTATCTATGTGGGTATATGGAAAAAAAAAGAAAAAGAAAAAAAGAGAGGGGCAAGAAAAGAGAGATTATGTGTGGAAAAAGATCTTGGAGACTTTATTCTTGTAAACAAAGTTATGATAGATTTAAACTGAAACAAAGTTGAAATTATGAGACTGAGATTTTTTATTATGTGAGTTGCGAAGTTTTATTTGATCAAGTTGTGAATCTTAAGGATTAAATTCAGAGGATGATGTATTTATTTGAAATTTTATGTAGCTTTTGGTGGAATATTTCATGAGTGATTATATTTTAGAAATTTATTTTTCATAAGAGGGTATATTTTTCATAGCAGTGTTCGTTATTCTACTTATTTGCTTGAGGACAAGCAAAGTTTGAGCCTTATGAGTTTGATTACACCAAAATTCATAATATATTTTGTGTCATTTCATTGGTCTTTTTGTGTCATATTTATGATCTTTTGCTTGTTTTTAAGCCTTATTTGTCAAATATTACAGAATCTACACCATTCTTTGTTTTTGATCATTTTCATGTTAAAAGTGCCATATTTTGATGGATTTTGGAAGATTTGAGCACACCAATGGATTCTAGACGTCGAAACGAAGCTACCCATCAATTTTCATGAAATTCGAAGCCAATTTTCAAAAATACGGCACTACCGAATTTTTGGGACTAACTATCACGGTACCGTATTTTTGGAGGATTTAAAATAGAAAGTTTTTAAAATTTTGGCAACAATACGGCACTACCGTATTTTTATTACTGTACCGTATTTTTATTACTGTACCGTATTTTTGTCCAGTTTCCTAATTTTTTCCGCACGAATCTTGCTTGGACCATATCTTTTGATCAACAAGTCCAAATTGAGATCCGAAATAAGTGGAAGACTTGTCGAAATGAGGAGAAGATAAAGGGACTGAAAGCACCAATTTTTATTGAGAGTCGAGGGAGCAATCAATAAAGAGGCGCTTAGGGTTTGGCCTCGCGCCGAGAGGCGTAGAGGTCACCTTAGGTCATGATTTTTACACTAAAGCTTCGCTTGGAGGAGGGAAGGACAAACCAGATATTTCAGAGTGAAAGGAGATCAAACAGAGAAGAAATCAATGAAACACCAGTCGCCGCCGCTGTTCTTTGCAGATTACGGCCGTAATCATCTTTATGGCCGTACCGTAAATTGTTTTCTCTCTTTGTTTTCAATTTCCTACACTATGGATTATTGTAATCTTCCTTCCATGCAAGCTTAGATCTTTTTTTGGACATGGGGTGTAATCCCCTTGGTGTGTTAATGACTAGAAAACATTAACTTTTGTAATGATAATTTTATTATGATAATTTTACTTTTGTGATTGATTGTTCTTTGATTCTCCTTAGTTTTATGAACATCAGCATGTTTTAGAATTTTGTGAAATAGACCGAGAGGTTGATTGTGAAATTTGGAACCCTAAGAATTGTTGAGTTTGGAACTATCGTAAGAGATTAGGTAGTTCTTCGAATTCTTATTTTTAGTGAATTTATTGCAATGTTGAGTTTCTGATTCTTTGGATTGAGTTAATGTGTTAGACGTGAAGATCCTGCACGAGAGTGAGGATCGGACCGTTGGAAAACCTTATGTAGAACTTGTGATGAGTTTCAGGATGCACGAGAGTGATCCTTGAGTTTCCACATGAGATGTTTGACTTAGAATTCGGATGCACAAGAGTGATCCTTGAGTTCTTTGTTCAATGATTTACTTATTTTTAGCATTGGATAGATCTTGCACGAGAGTGAGGATTGGTCCTTTGTATGATTGTCTGCGTGAGAGCGAGATAATCCTTTTATGAGGTAAATTAATTCTTTATCGTAATAAAATTTGACTAACAACCTTTATTTCCTTCTAGTCATTAGAATTAAGGTGGATGAACCCCTAGTCCCAGTTTCTCTCTCAGATATTTAGTTTACTTTCCGTCTGTGTTTTCATCATATTTGATTTGCTAAGCTAGTGAGAAAACAATTATTTGGTACTTAACACGTCTGTCTCTGTGGTTCGATATCTATTTTATTACTTCGAGTATCCGTGCACTTGCGGACACAACAGGAAACCAACGGATTCGCAGTAGACAGCTCGCACGCCTATGCGCCTGAAACAAACCAAAGAACAGTGGAACGTCCACATCTCCAACGAACAGATACCCATGGAAGATCAAAAATCATAACGAAAATGAACACGACGAAATGAAAAGACAGGTGGACTTGACCCACCGGAGGTAGTTGGCTTTACTGCCTCGAAAACCAGGAAGGAAACACTTCAGAGTCGAGGCACTGACCACGACTCTTTGAAACTTTGAAGGCGAAGGGCCAACTTCGACTTCTATAAGTGCTGGAGGCTCTCAGCTCTCTAGTAGTACTCTACCACCAAGAGAACTAAGGAACACAACACCCCAGCCTCCTCTTTTATAGAGCAAGAGGGGAGGGAATAAGACAAAGCAGAAAAAGACAAGCTACTTTAACAACTAACTACTCTTACAGCCCATAAAGTTGTCAAGCTGCGGCTACAACACAAAAGAGTAACAAACTTCTACCTAATATTCTTGAAGCCAGTCGCATGGTCTTCTGGTCTTCGTACGGAGGCGGTTAGGCGATCAGATGCGCTCGGAGCATACCGCGACAAAGCAGTAGAATTTCGAAGTATTGGGCTATGTAACGATCGTCACGGCCTTCTCTTGGGCCGTGTTACTTATGTGGTTTTGAGGCCCATCTGGACTTGGGCTCTTCAGGGGTTGGCTTGTAGCTTCCTTGGGCCGGGTCACTTTGGTGTGGATGGAGAGTGGGCTGATAATACCCACAAAGCGGTCCGGTGGGTGAGATGGGCATTGGAATCGCCGAATAACCACCTTGTTCGGTTCCTTTGGGTCTTCATGAGGTGGAGCAACATGGTAGGGTGGGTTGCATACGTCGAAATGGGGTCGTCGGGGCAGTTATGCAGCTTCGGGTAGCTGTCCGCAAAAGTCACAGGGCGTGACTTTTGTCACTGGGTGACCAGAGGAACATTCTGTGGGAGTTCCGACTTGTGCAAGTGGCTCCGCCTCCGATTCCTAAATTTCTCCAGGTAGCTGTCTGCAGGACCCATGGGGCGAGGTTTTTGTCGCTGGGTAACCCGAGGAACTTTATATGGAAAATCGGACTTGTGCACCCGGTAGTTGTCCGCAGGACCCACGGGGCGTGGTTTTCGTCACTGAGTACCCCGAGGAACTTTCTATGGAAAATCGGACTTGTGCACTTGGTAGTTGTCCGCAGGACCCACGGGGTGTGGTCTTAGTCGCGGGGTAGCCCGAGGAACTTTCTATGGAAAATTGGACTTGTGCATGTGAAGCCGCCCCCGAATCGGGTATTTGTCGGCAGGACTCACGGGGCGTGGCTTCGATCACTGGGTACCCCGAGGAACTTTATGTGGAAAATTTTTGGGGCACCATTGGGGCTAGATTTTCCCCTTCTTTCATGTTGTATGCTCCTGCATCAGCTTAAAATGAGCCTTGTTTGAAACTCTCTTGGGGTGGATGCTCACCCTCACCAACTCACCGACAGAAAAAAATGATGTGGCCTACGGTGCTCGTTGGCCTTCATCGCACTATGAGTGTTGCCCAAAAAGATACGATGCCGAACTTCATCATGCAAACTAGCTATATGCTGGGCAAAGGAATATGCATGTTCAGATAGATGGGACTTCATGGGTAGGTCATGCAAGTCAATGGGTTTGTAGGGTTGATAGCCCGTAACAATCTGGAAGGGACTAAGACCCGTAGACCTATTAGCTGCACTATTATACGCAAATTCCGCCATGGGGAGAATGGTGTCCCATGACCTGCGGTGATCAACGATAAGGCACCGGAGTAAGTTACCTAAACTACGATTAACCACCTCAATTTGCCCATCAGTTTGGGGGTGGTAAGCAGTGGAAAATTTTAGGGTGGTGCCCAAGAGGTCCCAGAGCGAGTGCCAGAAGTGGCTCACGAAGCGCGTGTCACGATCGGACACGATGGTGTGGGGAAGACCATGGAGACGGACAATCTCCCGAAAGAAAAGGTGGGCAACATGGGTCGCATCCGCGGTTCGTGAATAGGGTATGAAATGTGCCATATTTGAAAATCGATCTACAACCACGTAAACGGAGTCGAAGTGGGATGCAGTGCGGGGCAATCCTAGGATGAAATCCATGCTGAGGTGGCACCAAGGACCATCAGCGATAGGTAACGGAGTATAGTGACCAGTGTTTGGGGGACGTGGCTTGGCCAGTTGGCAAGTGCCACAGTGGCGTACAATGCGCTCCACGTCCTTGCGAAGGGAGGGACAGAAAAAGCGCTCCTCCACCATGTCCAGAGTTTTGTCTGGGCCATGGTGGCCGACGATGCCACCCGCGTGTAGCTCGAGCAACAGATGAAATCGAAGCGATGTGCGGGGGATACACAGGCGATTCCCCAAAAAGAGATAGCCCTCACAGAGCTGGTAGGGAGACTCAGGATTAGGGCCTTGGGTCAAGGCGGCATGCACAATGCCGAAGTCAGGGCAAGCGGCGTACTCCTCCATAACATGGTTGAAGGTGTTGATGCACGTCCTCATCACGCAGAGGAGGGTACGGACTCGGCTTAAGGCATTAGCGATGACGTTTTCTTTGCCCGCCTTGTGATTAATCACAAAGGTGTACTGCTGTAGGTACTCGACCCACTTTGCATGGCGGGCACCCAGCTTCTTCTGGGCGCTGAGAAAGGACAAGGCCTGGTGGCGCTATAGAGAACAAACTCATGGTGGAGGATATAGTGCCTCCACTATCAAAGCGATTGGACAATGGCATAGAATTCCTTGTCATATGTCGAGTGATGCTGTCGAACAGCGTTCAACTTCTCACTGAAGAAGGCGATCGGATGGCCTTCTTGACTAAGGGTTCCTCCGATACCGGTACCGGAGGCATCGAACGCGACTTCGAAGACTTTTGAAAAGTCTGGGAGTCGAAGAAGACGGGCTGTAGTTATGGCATCCTTAAGGGTCTTGAAGGCGCATTGAGTGGCGGTGGTTCACTCAAAGTCCTCCTTGGACAAACGCTAGGTCAGGGGGGTTGCAATCGTGCTGAAACCCAGAATGAAACGACGGTAAAATCCCGTGAGGCCCAAAAAGCTGCGGACTTCGGATACGGTACGGGGTTCAGGCCAATGCAAGATGGCTTCGACTTTGGCCAAGTCAACATAAAGACCCTCGTCGGATACAATGTATCCTAGGAAGTGGATGCGGTTGGTCATGATGGAGCACTTCTTCGTGTTAAGGAAGAGGCGCTCCTTGCGCAGGAGGTCAAACATGGAGCGAAGATGCTCTAGGTGTTCTTCTGGGGTCCGGCAGAAAATAAGATGTCGTCAAAATAGACAACCAGGAATTTGCCCATGTAGGGCTTGAGAACTTGGCTCATGAGCCGCATGAAAGTGGACGTGGCGTTGGACAACCCGAATGGCATGACAAGCCATTCATAAAGACCATCCTTGGTCTTGAACGCGATTTTCCACTGATCACCTTCATGGATGCAGACTTGGTGATATCCGCTGCGAAGGTCCAGCTTAGAGAACCAAGAGGCCCCAGAGACTAAGTCCAGCATATCATCAAGTCGAGGTATAGGGAACCTATACTTGATGGTGATCTGGTTGATGGCACGATTGTTGATGCACATCCGCCACGACCTGTCCTTCTTGGGTGTGAGCAATGCAGGGATTGCACATGGACTTAGGCTCTCACGGATGTACCGCTTAGTGAGGAGGTCATCCACTTGACGTTGCAGTTCAGCGTGTTCAGTTGGGTTCAAGCGATGATGGGGCAGATTTGGGAGGGGCGCTCCCGGGATAAGATCAATGGCGTGCTGAATCTCCCTAGCTAGAGGGAGACCGTGGGGGAAGTCCTCCAAACTAATGTCAGCAAACTCAGTTAAAAGGGTTGAGACTTCCAAGGGTGGTGTCATATGTACTGCAGGGGAGGACTCCGGGGACTCGCGCAACACCAAGGCATAAACAACTTTAGATTTTGTGGCCTCACGCATAAGTGACGAGGTGCGCATAAGGGACACAAGAGCGGGTGCTGGCGGAGCAGCTGCAGGAGGGACAAGTACACCTTTGGAGGTCAACGCTCGCAGTTCCTTGGGTGGAGCTAGGATCAAACGGATCTCCTGGTCACTATTGTCAAACACATAGGTGTTCGACCGGCCATAATGAACCACATCTCGAGCATAGAGCCAGGGGCGCCCTAAAAGGATGTGGGCAACATCCATCACTGCCATGTCACACCTCACCTTCTCATGATTGTCCCCAAATGCGATGGGAACTTGGCAACGATGGGTAACTGGTAGGTTCGATGCGTCAACCCACGCGATTGAGTAGGGCTTGGGGTGGGGCTCTAAGGGAAGGCCGAAGTGAGTGATCACGGTCCAGGAGACCACGTTCAAACTACTACCCCCATCGAAGACATCTTTCAAGAATGCCCATTGCACTTAATCTAAGTTGTGAAGATGCTCGTGTGCCTCCAGTCCTCGGAGGGTGGGGTTTGGATAAGGGTGCACCTCACAACCGCAAGTGTGGGATGACCCAACTCTTCTCCACTCGTGTAACACTCAGCTTCTACATCATGCTCCTCGCGCTCGTGGGTAATAGTGGCTGCATGGGTCTTGTACACGGTGGTGGACTTCTTTGGGCAGTCGCTAGAATAGTGGCCCCACTGCAAACAATTGTACCAATGGACGTGCTCGGCCGGCCCAATGGCAAGGGCCTTGCCCTTCTCCTCCCAAGTGGGGCGAGAAGACGCAACCTCCTGGGCTGGGCGCCGAGGGGAACCATGAAATCTAAGAGCGGAACGAGGGTCCGGACATGGCTCAATGCATTCAGTCCTATGGTGGGAATGTGGTGGTCCCCCGTTGTGCGGATGGCGAGGAGGGACAAACTTGCTGCGACGGGTCACTGCGCGGATGTCCTGCTCGATGTTCAATGCACGCTGGTAGGTTTGGTCAAGGGACTTGGACCCATACGTAGGTAAAGCTCATTGGATATCTGAATGGAGCCCGTTCTTAAATTTAGACAAAACCAGTTCAGGATCCTCTTGCAAATTGCAACAGAGTTGCAACGTGTCGAAGGTCAAATGGTACTCCGCAACGGAGCCAGATGCTTGCTGAAGGCTACTATATTGGTCTGGGAGACGCTGCCTATAGGAGGGTGGGAAGTATCGCTCGTGAAGGCGATACTTCATCTCCTCCCATTAGGTAATGGGAGGGAGAGCATTCTGTTCAATTTGGCGCTCCACATTTTGCCAATGTAGGCGCGCGGGACCATCTAGCAAGGTGCGGACTATGCGAACTCACATGTATTGAGGAGTGTCACTCAAGTCAAAGTAGGCATCCACCGAGGCGACCCAATCTAGGAACTTAGTAGGGTCAAGACCATCCGCAAAGTGTGTGGGGGGGGGGGGGGGGGGGGGGGGGGGGGGGGGGGGGGGGGGGGGGGTCTCACGGATAAAACGATGGACATCGACATCGGCTCGCTGTCGCTCAAACCTAGGCTGGGTTGGGGGCCTTTGTGCGGCCCAAACATCGTCTTCATCGTATGGCTCATCCTCATAACCTGGGCCTTCATGAGCCACGTAGGGCTCATGGCGGCTAGATCCATCCATAAGGGGTTGGCGCCAAATGGGCGCAACTACCGACGATAACTCCCTAGTCGGAGTAGTCCGAGCGGACTGAGGGGGTTGACTCAAGTTGGGGCGCCTTTGCTCCGACGCATTAACGGCATCAAAAGGTCTTGGAAACTAGCCAAAAGTTGCTGAAACATAGTCTCCGATGACAACTTGAGTTGCTGCATGGCGATATCTATGACTGCTTATACGCAGCGAGCTGCGTAGTCAGTGCGTCCACTCACGCAGTAAGTGCGGCTACGGAGTCTAAGGGGGTTCTAGTCCCTTCCGAAGGTTGGACCGACTCTTGGGTTTCCGGGATAGTGTCGGGGAATTGAGAAGACATTAGTTGCGACCTTGTGCTCACCATGCACTATCAAGGTAGAAAATGACTAAGTGAAGGATGCTGAAAACGCGAAATCAATGCGAAAATATGCGATGCAACGGAGTTGGACCGTGCGAACGATAAGAATCGAACGCGCAACTTGCCTCTGATACTAGAATTGATATAGCTACTGTAGGTGGGATGGTCCTTAAAGCCGTATTCTAAGGATTTACACAATGCACGCGAAAACGGGAGAGGGTATTTAGATGAGGGAAGTGAAAATCGCTTCGGAAATGCAGCAGAAAACACGATAAAATCAGTGTCGAGTTCGATCAAGGCAACACAAATGCGAAAGAACACAACAGCACGTAAATACAGAATGCAACACAGTAACCTCGTAGCAAATTAGCACTCTCACGCAACAGATTTTAAGTTCAGCACATCACAATAGGGAAACCAACGGATTCGCAGCACACAGCTCGCACGCCTATGCGCCTGAAACAAACCAAAGAACAGCGGAACATCCACGTCTCCAACGAACGCATACCCGTGGAAGATCGGAAATCGTAATGGAAATAAACACGATGAAATGAAAAGACAGGCAGACCTGACCCACCGGAGACGGTGGGATTTACTTTACTGCTTTGAAAACCAGGAAGGAAACACTTGGAGTCGAGGCACCGACCACAACTCTTACAAACTTTGCGGGGGAAGCGCCGACTTTTACTTACACAAGCGCTGGTGGCTCTCAGCTCACCAGGAGTACTCTACCACCAAGAGAACTAAGGAACACAACACCCCAGCCTCCTCTTTTATATAACAAGAGGGGAGGGAACAAGACAAAGTAGAAAAAGACAAGCTACTTTAACAACTAGCTACTCTTGCAGTGCATAAAGTAGTCAAGCTTCAGCTACAAGACAAAAGAGAAAACAAACTTATACCTAACATTCTTGAAGTTGGTCGCATGGTCTTCTGGTTTTCGTACGGAGGCAGTTAGGCGATCAGACGAACTCGGAGCATACCACAACAGAAGCAGCAGAATTTTGAAGTACTGGGCTATGTAACGATCGTTGCGGCCTTCTCTTGGGCCGTGTTGCTGATGTGGTTGTGAAGCCCATCTGGACTTGGGCTCTTCAGGGGTTGGCTTGTAGCATCCCTGGGCCAGGTCACTTCGGTGTGAATGGAGAGTGGGCTGATAATACCCACGAAGCGGTCTGGTGGGTGAGATGGGCATTGGGATCGCTGAATAACCACCTTGTTAAGCTCCTTTGGGTCTTCACGAGGTAGAGCAACATGGTAGGCTGGGTTGTATATGTCGAAATGGGGTCATCGGGGCAGTTCTACGGCTTCGGGTAGCCGTCCGCATAAGTCACGGGGCATGACTTTTGTCACTGGGTGACCCGAGGAACATTATGTGGGAGTTCCGACTTGTGCATGTGGCTCCGCCTCCGATTCCAAAATTTCTCCGGGTAGCTGTCCACAGGACCCACGGGGCGAGGTTTTCGTCGCTAGGTAACATGAGGAACTTTGGAAAATTGGACTTATGCACCCAATAGGTGTCTGTAGGACCCACGAGGCGTGGTTTTCGTTGTTGGGTACCCCGAGGAACTTTCTGTGGAAAATTGGACTTTCGCACTTGGTAGTTGTCCGCAGGACTCACGGGGTGTGGTCTTCGTCGCAGGATAGCCCGAGGAACTTTCTGTGGAAAATCGGACTTGTGCATGTGAAGCCGCGCTCGAATCTAGTAGTTGTCCGCAGGACTCACGGGGCGTGACTTCCATCGCTAGGTACCCCGAGGAACTTTCTATGGAAAATTTTTATGGCACCGTTGGGGCCAGATTTTCCTCTTCTTTCATGCTATATGCTCCTACATCAGTTACCCTCACAAGTGATAGGAGATGCATTGATCCTTAGACTTGAGGTCATTGTTGGGGTATGCCCTTAAGGCTAATGTTTGAGGCCTTGGGATTCTTTCAGTATCATGTATAAACTCTTATGTTTATAAAGGCAATGGTTGTTATTCAGTTTG
>CM050437.1:74846658-74856831 GCA_027562315.1 Costus pulverulentus | reverse complement strand
TGGTTCTATCTCTTATATACAATCGATTTAAGTTGATTATATTACATGCATTGAAAAGATCCCAAGAAACCCCTTTCCGCTGCTAGATATATAACATGCGCCTATCTAGGGTTTCGCCCCCTTGTCTAAGGGAACCTTCAGCGTTAAGCATCTATTCATCACCAAACTTTGGTTCGCAAAACTCAATAATGAAAGTAGCCTATTGGTCTAGCCACGGCGAAATTTGAACCGATTGTTGAATCTCTCAATGTTGTCAATGCGTATCGATGTTGGTGCCACTAGTGTCAATACCCAAAACTTAACCAAAACCCATCGAAACACTACCAAACGAAGAGTAGAAGCACCATACCTTGCTACAACGCTAAAGCCTTACCCTTTGTGTAAGAAACTACCATCCCTGGCTACATTAGAAGTTAAAGTGGCACCACCTCCGGCTAGTGTTTCCATGCTCCATTTTCTTCCTCATGGTGGTGCATTGTGGCCCAAAGACATGCTATGGTTCGAATCACGATAGGGCAAATGAAAGCCCACTAATATGGAGGCAAAGCGTGTCACAAAATCACAAAGAGCCAGCAACGTATCATTCACTGAAAAATTCGGCCAAGACAACGAGTTTGCATGTCCCTCAGATTAAAAATAGGCATTAAAATTATTTAAATCCGAGTGCAATTTAAAATGAAACTTTGACTTGGTCTAATGTTTCGACTAACTGTAAATCACATATGTGTCGCAAGTTTGTGCCCACATGACTCCGATTAAATTTACCAACTTTTTTAAATTTAATAAATAATTAATTTATTTAACTTGTTAATCTTCAAAATTTATAACAAATTAATTAAAAAATATAAAATAATATTTATGATTTATAAAACTTTGTGCTGTTAGTAGTAGCAAGCCCATTAAGCCTTATATATAATATCATCATTGATCTCAATTCCAATGTGTGACTAAACTAGTGTATTACAATCTCCCCCAGTTAAAACTTCACATCCCAAGTTAGACTGGTAGTAGCGGAAGCGTGGTGGGCCCATAACCCCCAGGTCCTAGGATTGAAACCTGGCTCTAATACCAAATCTATTACACCCTAATACACAAATTAAATTAAACTAAAATTTGTGCACTGTAAACAATAAACTAAAAACTGTAATTGAATGTTATAATGCAATTGGACAAACTAGTTCAACTATGTTATTTATGGATCAAATCCAAACTACTACAAATTGTAGAAACTAATACATTACATTACAACTAATAAATCTCAAGTATGCATAGGATTCTATACGAACTGAGTTAAGTAGAATAAGGATTACCTAATGTTATCTACGGAAATATGGTTTGAGGTCATATCTTGATAGATGCCAATTAGGTCCAATAGACCAAATCACAAGGAATGCAAGCCAAAGTCAATGAACTGATCACTCTTTATCATAAATTTGTGCACAAACGCTATCAAATTAGATTCTAACAGGAAAACCAAGACTATCAAAATATAGAGCACATCTCAAAACCTAGATAACCAGATTTTAATCGTATAAGCTGGACCTAAAGCCCACTTATTATGGCAAAAGATTCAAAATCACCCTAAACCAAGTAAAACAAACATTACACAAATTTTGCAAGCTATCTAGAGACAATTTTGGTATCACAGGATAGGCAAATTGATAAGCTTTCCAATGAGTACCTATACCAGTCATGATTTTTGACATTAAAATTATTTAAATTTGAGTGCAATTTAAAATGAAACTTTGACTTGGTCTAATGTTTCGACTAACTATAAAACACAAATGTGTCACAAGTTCGTGCCCACACCATTGCGATTAAATATACCATCTTTTTTAAATTTAATAAATAAACAATTTATTTAACTTATTAATCTTCAAAATTTATAACAAATTAATTAAAAAATATAAAATAATATTTATGATTTATAAAATTTTGTGCTGTTAGTAGTAGCTTGCCCACTAAGCCTTATATATAATATCATCACTGATCCCAATTCCAATGTGAGACTAAACTAGTGTATTACAATCTCCCCCACTTAAAACTTCACATCCCGAATTAGAGTGGCACAGCGGAAGCGTGGTGGGCCCATAACCCACAGGTCCCAGGATCGAAACCTGGCTAACATACTATATTTGTTACATCCAAACACACAAATTAAATTATTACAACTTTTCATTAATTTACTAACACAAAATTCTAAATCCAACAACAATAAGACAAGCTTTGAACTAAACTTTAATAAACCATATTCTTCAAAACTCAAATATAGTAGAAACTGATACATTACGTTACAACTAAATAGATCTCAAGTATGCACCGGGATACTATACAAACTGAGTCAATTAGAATAAGGATTACCGAGCCTTATCTAGAGAAATATGGTTTGAGGTCTTACCTTGATAGATGCCAATTAGGTTCAATAGACCAAATCAAAAGGAAAGAAAGCTAGAGTGAATGATTCAACTGATCACTCTTTATCATAAATTTGTGCGCAAACGCTATCAAATTAGATTCTACAGGAAAACTATGACTACCAACATATAGAGCACATCTCAAAACATAGATAATCGGTTTTTAATCTTGTGAGCTTGACGTAAAACCCACTTATTTTGACAAAAGAGTCAAAATCACCCTAAACGAAGTAAAACAAACATTACACAAAATCTCCAAGCTATCTAGAGCATTTTGGTATCACAAGATAGGCAAATTGATAAGCTTTACAATGAGTACCTATACCGGTCCAGATTTTTGACAAAAATCCAGTCGAACCAATTCAAAAACTATCATTCGGTTCGAAATTGAAATTGAACCGTTCAATCCCTTAAGAATGTTCAAATCAATTTCAAGCTCTCCCCAGATTGAGTGAGGTTTATTTGAAATAAAACATACCCAATCTATAAAACCCAACCCAAGCAGCCCACTCACTGTGCCACCCGATCGCCTCCACGCAAGGTCCCTAGACTCACAGTCGCCACTTGTTTCAGTGAGTTCTTGAGGCCGCGTTAAGCATCTATTCATCACTAAACTTTGGCTCGCAAAACTCAATAATGAAAGTAGCCTATTGGTCTAGCCACGGCGAAATTGAACGCATTGTTGAATCTCTCAATGTTGTCAATGCATATCGATGTTGGTGCCACTAGTGTCAATACCCAAAACTTAACCAAAACCCATCGAAACACTACCAAACGAAGAGTAGAAGCACCATACCTTGCTACAACGCTAAAGCCTTACCCTTTGTGTAAGAAACTACCAACCCCTTGCTACATTAGAAGTTAAAGTGGCACCACCTCCGGCTAGTGTTTCCATGCTCCATTTTCTTCCTCATGGTGGTCCATTGTGGCCCAAAGACATGCTATGGTTCGAATCACGATAGGGCAAATGAAAGCCCACTAATATGGAGGCAAAGCGTGTCACAAAATCACAAAGAGCCAGCAACGTATCATTCACTGAAAAATTCGGCGAAGACAATGAGTTTGCATGTCCCTCAGATTAAAAATATACATTAAAATTATTTAAATCCGAGTGCAATTTAAAATGAAACTTTGATTTGGTCTAATGTTTCGACTAACTATAAAACACGTATGTGTTGCAAGTTCGTGCCCACACCACAGCGATTAAATATACAAACTTTTTTAAATTTAATAAATAAACAATTTATTTAACTTATTAATCTTCAAACTTTATAACAAATGAATCTAAAAATAGAAAATAATATTTATGATTTATAAAATTTTGTGTTGTTTGTAGTAGCAAGCCCACTAAGCTTTATATATAATATCATCATTGATCCCAATTCCAATGTGTGACTAAACTAGTGTATTACAATCTTCCCCACTTAAAAGTTCACATCCCTATCAGAGTGGTGCAGCGGAAGCGTGGTGGGCCCATAACCCATAGGTCCCAGGATCAAAACCTGGCTCTGATACTATATCTGTTACACCCTAATACACAAATTAAATTATTACAATGTTTCATTACTTTACTAACACAAAATTCTAAATCCAACATGGATATTCCAAACACTTTACTAACACCAAACTCTAAATCCAACAAGAATATTCCAAATAAGTGGCTTATAAATATCAACAAAAACTAAACTTTTTGCACTAAAAACAATAAACTAAAAACTGTAATTGAATGTTATAATGCAATTGGATAAATTAGTTCATCTATGTTATCTGTGGTTCAAATCCATTCTAATGCAAATTGTAGAAACTGATACATTACATTAAAACTAATAAATCTCAAGTATGCATAGGATGTTATACAAACTAAGTCAATTAGAATAAGGATTACCTAGGCTTATCTACAGAAATATGGTTTGAGGTCTTTCCTTGATAGATGCCAATTAGGTTCAATAGACCAAATGATGCAGGAGGACCCTCCACGGTTGCTCTAGAACTAGAGAAACATGGTCATTCTGTGGATTTCCCTCTAAACAAGGTCCCACCACTCTTAAAATGTTCAAAGGGGCCCAATGCAACCCCGATAAGGCAATCTCAACGTTCAAGTCAACTACCATATTGGTACATGGGCGTCATTAGTCCATTATCAACCCACATGGAGGTACTGCTACCCATGTACTTGGCACCCCGGCCACCTAAAGACCCAGTCAACGATCGCTACCACAACCAGTTGACCAGCACAACCTAAGAACAAGCTAGCACAGTGATGAATTAGCCCATCATTAGCAAATTCTGTTGTTTCATCACCGCGTGCTCCGAGATGGTTTCACGGCCCAATTGTAGCCAGAAGGCTCAGGCCAGTCCAAATGGCCCAGCCCATGCGCTCAACTTCAGATTCCCTTATGTACTTTAGTTGGTAGTAGTTAGTATGAGTTAGTTAATACTTGCATCAGCAACATCTTGACTACTTTTAGTAAGTTAGATTAGGTAGTCATGCTTGTGGTGTGTTATTCCCTAGTCATGCTTGTGGTGTGATATTCCCTAGTCATGCTTATGGTGTGATATTCCCTCCCCTACTCCATAAAAGGGAGTTGGACTTTAGTTTGTTCCTTAGCTTTCTTGTGTGATAGGAGCTTACTTCGGAGAGGGTAGAGTGTGGAGCAGGGTGTGTGATCCTTGGCTTGGTTTTGGTTCCTCGCCTACCGGTTGTAATCGTCTTTCATTTCAAATAAGTAAATCGCATTGCCAGTGCATCAGGTTCGCCTGTTTTTGGATTTTCATTATGTTTTACTTGCTTGATTTCCTTACCCACAGGCATCCGTACACTGGAGACATGGACATTCCTTGGCTTTTGTGTGATCGCAGATTCATAGGCGCGTGAGCTAAGTCACTGCTAAGTCCATAGCCCTTGTTATTGTGCTGTGCTTAAATCGCTCGCTAAGAGAGGTTAGTGAGTTTGATTTGCGTAGTTGGGTGTCGTTGGTTTCTTCATCTCTGTGTTGCCCCGAAACATATTCATTGTCGTCTTTCGCATTGTTTCTCGCGATTTTCACATTGCTCATTTTCTGACACGCGTTTTAATTCCCTCGTCTCAAGGCCCTCTCACGTTTTCTGATCATCATCTCATAAACCGCTAGAGTACGGAGCTAAGGACCTATCCACCTATAGTAGCTGCATCAAATTTGGTATCAGAGGAGTTGCACGTTCAATTCTTATTGTTTGCATGGTCCGACTCTATTGCATCTTCATATTTCTGCACGTTTTTACCATTTGCATTTTGAGCCATACCTTGTTTGTGCATGGTGACTACGAGGTAACAAACCATATCCTAGTTGCCTGATTCCCAAGAGTCCATCCTACACATGGAAGGGTCTAAGGACCAGGTCGGTTCGAATAATGCCCTGTCATCGCGAGTAGACAAAATGGAGTACTTTTGTCATCAACTTAGCCGACTACTCACACAGTCCATGGATCAACTCACGGTTTCTCTCAAGGGTGTGAGTGATCGCCTCGACTCTTTAGAGCATAGAACCCGAGTACCTGCTGACCCCTCCCCGCCAACCAATTGAGCTTCGACTAGGGAGCTACCCCCCTTAACCCAACCCGTTAGGCATAGGCCCTATTAGGAAGAACCGGTTCACGAGGATGAATGGTTTGATGAGGATGACGTGTGGGCCGCACAAGTGCCACAAACCAAACCCGTTATGGTCCAAACCAGATGGACAATGATTTTCGTCACATCGTGCGATCCTCAGCTGCACCCTTTGATGGTAGCCTTGACGCCACATAGTTCCTTGATTGGGCCGCGTCGGTCGACAACTACTTTGAGTAGTGTGCCTTTCCCCAACACCTACGCGTGAACTTTGCGAGCCTCTTGCTAGAGGGTCTAGCCCATTTGCATTGGGCAAATGTTGAACAATAACTAGAGCAGCAAGCCCTCCCACCCATTACACGATGGGATAAAATGAAGTACCGCCTGTGTGAGCGATATATTCACCCCTTCGATAGGCAGCGCCTCTTGGACCAATACAGTAGCACACACCGGGGATCCGGTACCGTCGCTGAATATAGGCTAGCCTTTGACACATTAGCACTTAGGTGCAACTTGCGAGAGGACCCCGAGTTTACTATATCTAGATTCAAGAACGGACTCTGATCGGTGTACTATATCTAGCACACCCCTAGCTGTTGGTCCCCCACTTGTTCATTCTAGAGATGAGTATGTATAGTCCCAATACGCTCCAGCTGCCTACGAAGCACGCTTGGAGCCCCATCATGCTCCCACTATTCGTGACCCCACTAGGCGTCTCGCACCCAACACCCCTCCTCCTCACCTTTCATGGGAGGAAAAGGGCAAGGCCCTATCTCATGGGTCTGGGAACCATGTGAATTATTTATACTATCTCCAACCCAGCCATTATTCGATGAATTGCCCCAAGCGTCCTGCCCATGTTGACAAGAGTCAGCCCCGGTTGGCTGCTATGACTTGTGAGTACACTGAGCGTGACATTGAGTTCGAGTGCTACACTAGTGAGGATGAGTCGGGTCAGCCCACACTTGGGGTTGTCCGATGCACTCTAGTGCAAACCCCTCCCTCCGAGGATTGGAGGCATACTAGTATTTTCATGACTTACATCAAATGCAACAGGCATTCATGTAAGATCGTTATTGATGGGGGTAGTAGCCTAAACATGGTGTCACACACTGCAATCACCCGGTTCAACCTTGCACTTGAACCCCACCTGAAGCCGTATTCCATTGCTTGGGTTGACACATTGAGCTTACCAGTCACCCACCGTTGTCTGGTTCCCATTAGTTTTAAGGAATATAAGGAGAAAGTTTGGTGCAATGTGGCAACTATGGATGTTGCCAACGTGATATTGGTCCGCTATGGCCTGTCGAACACTTATGTCTTCGACCACAATGACAAGAAAATCCAGCTCAACCCAGCCCCGCCCAAAGAGTTACGTGCGTCAACATCAAAGGGCTCGATTGTGCCCCCGAAACCTATTGCAGTTGTGTCCTTAATGTTCACCCCAGCGCTGATCCATGAAGCTAGTGAGACCAATGTGGTTTATGCCCTGATGTTGTGTGAGGTGGTGGACTCATCGCCCCATGCGGAGACGGACCCTCCAGCCGACATTGCCCCCTCTTGTTTAAGTTTAGCGGCATCTCACCTGAGGAGCCCCTCGCCCAAACTTGCCCTACCATAGACTCAACCCCACTAAACACGCCGAGTTGCAATGTCAAGTGGATAAACTCCTCACCAAGGGGTACATTCGTGAGAGCCTTAGCCCATGCGCTGTGTCCGTGATAGGATCTGCAAGTGCACGAACAAATTGAAGTAATAAAAATATCGATCTCATAAAGACCAATGACCAAGTACTGACTCTACTTAAGATCGTTAGCTAGATAATTAGGAAAAAGAGTGGTTTTTTGTCTTTAACTAAATGCAGAAATAGAAAAAAGACTTTGGTTGTAATCGATTTGATGGAAGTTCAGGACTTCGGGTTCACCACACTATGTTTCATGACTTTTTATAATTAAAAGCATCTTAAGAAGGATTTACTGTGTTGAAGGGGATTTATCCGCATGTACAGATTCAATAATTATTGCGCTTATTATGTGTTAATTACTAGCCATAATTTGATTGTTTTGAGAAGTCGCAAGAAGTACTGAGAGGTGAATTGTGACATCGGATCTATAATTTTTGAACAAGTTGATTTGAACATGAGAGTAGTTCAAATCGGCTTGAGGGATTTCTTAGATTTATCAAGAGTTCATTGGGTTTATCTTGAGTTAATAACACGAGAGTAGGGGATTGATTCAGATAAACACTGGATTGTACTACTGAGAGGGGGCAATCTGTACATGTGGATAAATTCCCTTCAACACAGTAAATCCTTCTTAAGATGCTTTTAATTATAAAAAATCATGAAACATAGTGTGGTGAACCTAAAATCCTGAATTTCCATCAAATTGATTACAACCAAAGTGTTTTTACTATTTCTACATTTAGTTAAAGATGAAAACTAATCTTTTTCCTAATTGTCTAGTTAACGATCTTAAGTAGAGTCAGTACTTGGTCATTGGTCTCTGTGGGATTGATATTTTTATTACTTCGATTTGTCTGTGCACTTGCGGAGCACATCAAGTTTTTGGTGTCATTGCTGGGGACCAATTTTATCAATATTGACTTAATCTAAGGATTGATAGACTAGACCTTTGTTTTTCTTTTCTTTGCAATCTAACTCTATTTATTCATAGTTTTTCTTTGAATTTATTGCCTATCTGCCATCCTCAGTTTAACTTGTTGATTGTTTATGCCCAGGTGTTCCAAAATCTATTTGAGGAAGATCCTGAACCGAAACGAACCTTTCACCTGCGTAGAAAGCAATTAGCAAAGGAAATTTTGAAATCTAAGATGGATGATGGGAGATCTTTAAGAGATTATGCAAACCCAAACCTGCAAGGAGTTCGCTCTAGTATTGCTCGCCCCAACATTGAGGTGAACAACTTTAAAATCAAGCCATCTCTACTTTCTATAGTTCAACAGAACTAGTTTGGAGGTTTGCCATCTGAGGATCCTAACATGCACCTTTGCATATTTCTTGAATATTGTGTTACATTAAAGATGAATGGTATTTCTAGTGATGCTCTTTGACTCAGACTTTTTCCTTTTTCTCAGGGCTCACGCATGGCTTCACTCTCATCAGCTAGGTTCCATAACAACTTGGGAGGAACTTTCCAACGCTTTTTCTAGTAAAATATTTTCCCCCAAGTAAAAATGTATAGCTTAGGAACTAGATTACAAGCTTTGTTCAGAAAGAAGGAGAATCATTGTATGAGGCATGGGCCGATTTAAAGAACATCAGATAATGTGTCCACATCATGGCCTCGACAAGTGGGTAATCATTCACACATTCTATAATGCATTGAATTATAATACTCGCATGTTAGTTGATGATGCTGCTGGTAGAGCAATCATGAACAAGAGTGTGGATGATTCAATTAATTTGTTTGAAGAAATAGCCTTGAATCATTATCAATGGGTAAATGATAGAGGACCATCGGCCAAGGCGTCAGGTAGGTATGACTTAGATGCTATTTCATCACTTGCTGCCAGGTTGATTCTCTAACCAACAAAATAAATTCGTTGAGTCCTAATTCTGCCTCTGTTAATGCTATTCCACATGAGATTTGTGGTAATGCAGGATATTACACACAGGATTCTTAGTTGGGAGTCTCTACACAGGGTGAGTGCAACTCTGAACAAGCAAATGCAATTGGAAATTATAATGGAAGACCTCAGAATGACCCATACTCAAGCACATACAACCCTGGTTAGAGGAACCATCCCAATCTCTCGTGGAGGAGCAATCAAAATCAAGCTCCCCAGCGTAATAATCTACAGCCCTCTAGATTTTAGCAAAGACAGTACAACATGCCTCAGCCTCGAGCTCCTCAGAAGTCAAACTCGGAAGTGATGATGGAGACTTTTATTGCCACACAGATAAAGTAGAATGATGATTTCAGACATTGATTCGATGATTTTAGGGAAGAATTTAGACATTTAACTTCTGAGATGGAATCTATGAAAACACATCAAAAGATGTTGGAAACTCAGATACCTCAGTAGGCTAGCTCTTGAAGTAGGTGTTGGTGTATATGCCCTACAGACCAATGTATGAACATGGTCAGGCATTGTTTGAATGTACTTTGATAGAATTAATTGATAAAGGCATAGTCGTTATTATGCAGACTT
>CM050437.1:74835417-74846558 GCA_027562315.1 Costus pulverulentus | reverse complement strand
TCGCATGGATCCTTGGGACCGGAATGTGTTTCGGGTGTAATGCTTCTTCCGCTGCGTCCTGGGACTGCAAAAATTTTAAATTACACCCGGCATTCCCTAACAGTAGGCCTATAGGTAGACTACGGGGGAAGCCAGAGATAAACCCATGTGAGCACTGCAATACCATTACAACATGTAGTGGGAAACAATTGGAAGAGCCACGAGCACTAGATACAATACAAGACCAAGAGGTGAAGAATTCTAAATATACGGAGGAAGAGGGAAATAATTGCAACATATCTTTGCAAGAATGGGAGCCAGAACTAGTTTACGTACCACCACCTTCGTACAAACCGCTAGTACCTTTCGCTCAAAGACTAGAGAAGGCTTAACTTGACAAATAGTTTGGAAAATTTTTAGAGCTACTTAAAAAGCTTTATATTAGTATACCTTTCACTGATGCTTTGTCACAGATGCCTTCATATGCCAAGTTGTTGAAAGAGATATTGTCCAACAAGAGAAAGTTGGAAGAGCATGGAACGGTTGCACTCACTGAGGAGTGCAGTGCAATAATTTAGAATAAATTTCCACCAAAGCTTAAGGATCTAGGGAGTTTTTTGTATTCCTTGTTTGATTGGTGATATATCTATTGATCTAGGGACGAGTGTCAGCTTGATGCCACATTCTTTTTGTAAGAAGCTGGGCATTGGAGATCTTAAGCCCATTTCTATTTCTCTACAGCTAGCCAGCCGCTCTGTACGGTATCTAGTAGGTATTTTTGAAGATGTATATCAAGGTTAGAAAGTTTTTTATACATGCTGATTTTGTTGTCCTCGAGATTGAAGAGGATTCTAGACTTCCCATAATTTTACGTCGCCCCTTTTTGGTGACAGCTGGAGCCATGATTGATGTTAAGAATGGGAAGCTCACATTTTAAGATAGGTGAGGATTCTGTAGATTTTGATTTGACAGAAAATTTAAAGAAGCCTTCTTTTGTAGGATCCTGTTGCAGTGTTGAAGTCATGGAAGACACTTTACCAATCACCATTGATTCTAGGATGGAGAACGATCCGCTTAAAGTGTGCCTTATCAAAGGTGATGAAGAGGAGGAGGTAAGCTCATATTTTGCACTGTTAAATTCTTCATCGCCACTTGAGTCCAAAAAGTTGAAAGAATAACACTTGAGCATGCAAGAAGGTAAATCTGATGAAGGAAAGAGGTATGAATTTAAAGCTCTCCGAAGCAACCTCAAGTATGAATTTCTTGGAGAGAACTCTACTTTTCCTGTAATTATTAATGCAAATCTTAATGCCTCTCAAACTGCTAGGCTTTTAAATGAACTTTGACAGTACAAGAAAGTTATTGGCTATACCCTTGATGATATAAAAGGACTTAATCATTCTATTTATATGCACAGAATATTTTTAGAAGAGGGGAGCAAGCCGTTAATTGAGTATCAGAGGAGGCTCAACCCAAACATGAAGGAGGTAGTGAAGAAAGAGATTCTAAAGCTCCTAGATGATAGAGTTATCTACCCTATTTCTGATATCTAGTGGGTGAGCCTAGTGCATGTTGTGCCGGAGAACGACGGGATTACTGTGATGAAGAATGAAAACAACACTCTTATTCTGACAAGAACGGTAATAGGGTGGCGAATGTGCATTGACTATCGAAGGTTGAATGTCGTCACCCGAAAAGATCATTTTCCCCTTTCTTTTAATGATCAGATATTAGAACGCTTAGCATGTAATTCATATTTCTGTTATCTTGATGGATATTCTAGTTTCTTGTAGATCCCCGTTCATCCTGAAGACCAGGAGAAGACGACATTCATGTGCCCACATGGCACTTTTGCTTATCGCCGCATGCCATTTGGACTCTGCAATGCACCCACTACTTTTCAGCATCAAATGATGGCTATTTTTTTGACTTTATTGAGAACATTATGAATGTGTTTATGGATGATTTTTCCATATATGGTTCTAATTTTGATATTTGTCTGTCTAACTTATCACGTGTGTTACAACATTGTGAAGAATTTAATTTGGTTTTAAATTGGGAAAGTGTCATTTTATGGTTAATGAGGATATTGTTTTAGGGCACTTAATTTCTAATTATGGTATTGAAGTAGATAAGGAGAAGGTGGAGGTGATTGAGAAATTACCACCACCATTTCTCTTAAGGGAGTTAGAAGTTTTCTTGGTCATGTTGGTTTTTATAGACGTTGTATTAAAGATTTTTCCAAGATTGCTAGGTCTCTTACTTTATTACTTGGTAAATATGTTCTTTTTATTTTTGATGAGAATTAAATGTTTGCTTTTTAGAAACTCAAAAAGGCTCTTACCACAGCACGAATAATTCAACTACCAGACTGGTCACTTCCTTTTGAGCTAATGTGTGATGCCAGCGACCATGTCATAGGTGCTATTCTTGGACAATGCATGGAGAAGAGGTTGCACGCTATATATTATGTGAGCTGGACTTTCGATGATGCGAAAATCAATTATGCAACAATAGAGAAGGAGTTTCAAGCAATTGTTTTTTGCATTCAATAAATTTATATCTTATCTTATTGACTCTAAAGTAGTTGTTTACATAGATCATGCAGCCATTAAGTATCTTATGAGTAAGAAGGATTCTAAGCCAAGGTTGATCAGATGGATCCTTTTGCTGCAAGAATTCGACTTGGAGATCAAGGATAAGAAGGGTGCGGAAAACTATGTTCCTGATCATTTGTCATGCCTTGTTCAGGAAGATGGAGTACAGAAAGTACCGAGCATGAGATTGATGACACCTGCCTTGATGAGCATCTCTTTGCTATTGCAAAGATTGATGCATCGTGGTATGCTGATTTTGTAAATTATTTGGTATTTGATATTTTACATGCTAACTTGACTTATCAGGGTAGAAAGAGATTTTTGTCAGAAGTAAGACATTATTTCTAGGAGGATCCTCTTCTATTTAAGAGATGTGCAGATGGGTTATACGGGAGATGTTTACCAGAGGAAGAGGTCAAGGATGTACTCTTTCATTGCCATAGTTCTGCATGTGGAGGACATGCTAGCTCATCTAAGACTACTTTCAAAGTACTTCAATCAGGTTTCTTTTGGTCGACCCTTTTTAAAGATGCTTGGAATTTTGTTCTTTCATGTGAAGAGTGCCAGAGGACAAGAAACATATCGAGACAAGATGAAATGCCACTATGTAGTGTTTTAGAAATAGAGATATTTGATGTCTGGGGAATTGACTACATGGGTCCCTTCCCAACCTCATGTGGTAATAGGTATATTCTTGTGGCAGTTGATTATGTGTCAAAGTGGGTTGAAGCTATAGCGGTTCCAACCAACGATTCTCGCGTAGTTATCAGAATATTCAGAAGAATAATTTTTTCGAGGTTAGGAGTTCCATGAGTTATTATAAGTGATGGTGGATCCAACTTAGAGCAAAAATTCTCTGCACTGTTGAGTAAGTATGGGGTGAGACATAAAGTATCTACTCCTTATCACCCACAGACAAGTGGCCAAATAGAAGTTTCTAATAGAGAGTTGAAGAGAATTCTTGAGAAGACTTACTCTAAATCAAGAAAGGATTGGTCCAAAAAGCTTGATGATACATTATGGGCATACCAGACTGCATTTAAGACTCTGATTGGTATGTCACCCTATCAGCTTGTATATAGAAAATCGTGCCATCTTCCAGTTGAATTAGAACATAAAGCTTATTGGGCAATAAACACCGCCGAGGAGAAAAGGAGGTTACAAATTGATGAACTTGAAGAAATTAAGATGAATGCATATGAGAGTGCTAGAATCTACAAGGAAAGAACTAAGAAGTGGCATGACCGCCACCTCAACAGAAAAGATTTTCAGGAAGGTGACCTCGTTTTGCTTTTTAATTCTAGATTGAGGCTCTTTCTTGAAAAACTATGAATGAGGTGGTCAGGGCCTTTCAAGGTTGCTAAAGTTTATCCCTATGGCGCTATCGAGATTTGGAGTGAAAGGACAGGGAACTTTACGGTTAATGGTCAACGCTTGAAACATTACTGTATGTCAGAACCTATTGAAGAAGGTGTCAATCAGAAGCTCTCAGATCCTCCACCATTAGCATGACAATGATGATATTTGGTCGAGCTAGCGACTTTAAACTTAGCGCTACTTGGGAGGCAACCCAAGCACTCTACTCTAATCTTTTCTCATTTGATTCCATTTGTTTTTTGCTTATTTGTATGCTTTTCTATTATTAATTCTTGTTTTTCTATGTTGCAGGAGTATTCTAAGTTGATTCCATGACAAAATGGTGATTTTAAAAGTTTTCGCAAAAAATACAACCGCCCATGAAAATTTTCATGGCCGTATTTTTGTGCTTTAAGGGAACAGAATGTTTCACGGCTTGCCATGAAAATTAACACAGTCATATTTTTATTTTTTGCTAAAAAAAATTATTACAGGAGTACCATGATTTTCATTACGCCCATAATTTGAGGAGTTTTTGGCACAGAATGTTTCACAGGCTGCCGTGAAAATTTTCACGGCCATATTTTTATGCTCTAAAAAAATAGAACGTTTCACGGCCAACCTTGCAAATTTTCGTGGCCATATTTCTATTCATTTATATATATAAGCCGCGGCCATATTTTTAGGGTTTTCACCCATGTTTTCCATGCATCTGCGGTACCTCTTCGATCCAAGCTTTCCTTAGCCCTCTAGAGTTTCCGTCAACCCTTCTCAACCAAGTTCCGGTCATCTCCAAGCCACATTCCAATGATTTGTAGCTTCGATTTGACTCATAAGGTTGGAAATCAGAAATCACCGCCGGTGCTCGATTCTCGCCGCTAGAGCTTCATTGAAACTGTTTCTTGCTCTCAAAAGCTTTACCTCAGGTAGAAGATCTTTCCACTAAAGATTTTTACCATCAGTTCTAGCTAGAAGTACTATATTTCAGTGTTTGCTCTAACTCTGTACATTGCGGTTGGCCCTGTTTTTGTTTTGGGTATTTTTTTTTCCTATCGCACTTGCTATCTTTGATACATTCCATTACATCTATTTGATTGAAATGGCACTGAAGACCAAGCGACTTATGAGCAAGGGGAAGATGCCTACTTCTTCTTTGGCAACACTGCCCACAAATCCCTATGGTATCATTTTTCGTGATGATAGAAAAGAAGCTAGATACAATGTGCTGAATTCCAGATGCATTACCAACACCAGATATATGGATAAACAAACTATGGAGATTCTTGGATTAGATGAAGATGTTGAGTTGACATTTGAGCAGATATTAGCACTCAAATTCTTTCAAATGACATAGCAAACATTTATTCCCTTGGTTCTAGAATTCCTTAGCAGCTTGGAGGTTGAGCTCCATGACTATCATTGGCAAGTAGCAAAAGGTCGTTTGACTTTTTGGCTTGCAAATATCGAGAGGAGCCTAACGCTCAAAGATGTAAGGAATATATTGTTGTTGCCCAGTGGAGGAGTCACACACCCAGCACAGGATTATGTAGAGAGTGCATTTTGGTATCAAATAATGTATGATTCAGATTTTTCAACAAAGACAGAACAGGCATCCAGTCTCTCCAACCCACGTCTGCGCTACGTCGACAGAATTCTCTCACATACTATTTTCGGATGAGGTGAGAGTGATGGTATGATTCGCCAGACCGAGCTCTATTTTTTATGGAGTATGTTGCATGGTTTTCAATTATATGTAGCATACTTTTTAGTTAAGCAATTTGACAAAGTAGCTCGCGCCAAGAAGGGTGCCATTGTTTTGGGAGGTTTCATTATTCCTATTGCTATATCTTTAAATGTGGATCCTTATGGAATTGAGACTGCCAAGGGAAACCCTAGAATTGATATTGAATCATGCATGGCCATGAAGATGATCCTACATTAGGGTAATTGTTTCTCCCTGATCCTTGGACCAAACTTCCCTGCTCTACCTTTGCCAAACAAAAAGAGGACTACAGTCCATAATCAACTGAATTGGAAGATTCCTCTCGACGCAGACATTAAAGATAATTCGACATCACTTGACTCAGCACCGCCACCACCATCTTTTGGAGGGACCTGATGTTACCTGCAAGTGTACGAATACGTCGAAGTAATAAAATATTGAATCCCACAAGGACCTACATGCTAAGTACCAAATAGTAGAGTTCTCACTAGCTAAGTAGATGGTATATGATGTAATAAGACAAAAGGAAACAATTGAAAACTTTTTGTGAAATTTCTAAGAGAGAAAGCTGGGACTAAGGTTTCATCCTCTTTAATTTCTATGACTAGACATAAATAAGTGTTTGTCAGTTATTCTTATCATGATAAAGATAAAATTTACTTAAAAAGATATTGCCTCCTCTTGGACAAACAATTAACACAGAATAGCCTTCACTCTCGTGACTTACTCCTCAGTGTTAAAGAAAAGTAAATAAGACAAAGTTATCAAATCTACTTTTGTAAATTTAATTCCTAAGTCGAAATCTCAAGTAAAATTAGATACTCTTGAATCTTAAATTTATAGGTTTTACTAATGGGTTTCCAACAATCAAAATTACCTCTCGATCCATATTATCATGTCTATAACAATAAAATACATAGGTCAAAAAAATAACATGTAAATATGCTTTAGAAATTAAGATTTTAGCACAAATCTATTCCCATAGCCTAAGTTCCTAAAACCATAATTTAAGGATTCCGAGTTTGTAAATCACCTCTCGGTACATATTACAAACTCTGTGACATGCTAATATTTTAAATCTAGAAACTTTAAAGACAAGAATTACAAAGGCAAAATTATCACTTCAAATAACAATTGACACATTAAAAGTTATCAAGTCATTACAAAATTTAAGGGGATTACTCCCTCTGTCCCAAAGAGGTTTTACACTATCATGATGGAAGAAATATAATAATTATTAATCTCAGAAAAATTAGACTTCGAAAAGAAGTAAAAATTAATTTTAGTGTTTTCACAGGTGAATCTAATGTTCACAGCCGTGATTTTCAATGAAGAATAGTCTTGGGCTCGTCGATCCACTGATTTCTCTTCCAATCGAACTCCTTTTGATCTAAAACTTTCTGTGTATCCTCTCCTCCACCAAGCACACCTTCCTTAAAAATTTAGTCACCATAGATGAGCTCATTGTTTTCCGGCGAGGAACTCTTCTCCGGCGGCACTTCCCTCTCTAGCAGATCAAAATTCATAATGAATCCTCGCCAAAAAAAAAGTAAAAGTTCCAAAAATTGCTCCAAAGCTTCCTTATATACTTCCCAATCCTTCCAATAGGTTTTCCCCAAAATTCGGAGTGAAATAGAATCAAATTGTGGGAAAATCCGAGTCCAATTTGAAACTTGTGAATAGAATTACGGCCATTATAACTTGCACGGTAGTGCCATGATTTATTTTGTGTGTTTTTCTGCTCAAATCATGGCCGTGATAGAAATTACGGTGAGATAATTATGTCCATGATAACTTGCATGGCAGTGCCGTAATCTTCTATGTGCAAAAAAATTCAAGAAATAACAGTCCGGAAAATAATCACAGTAGTGTCATGATTCTTTCTATACACTCCAATTTATGCCATTAAAATCACGGCCGTGATAATTCGCACGATAGTGTCGTAATTTTACTTTAAACTATGATTTCCTTGAAATTTGTCATGTAACTTCCACTTGATATCTGTAGTTCATTTATACACTCAAATTATCCAAAATCCATTGTAATTTGATCATTTTTCCCTAAAATATGTCAAAACCAAAGAAATATGAAGATTCTAAACAAGTAAAGGTTTAAAGCCTAATTTAGTGAAAATATGCCCAAAACAAGATAAATTATGTATAAAAATCATAGTAAAAATACTATGTAAATACAATGCATCAAAATACGTAAGGCTCAAACCTTGTTTGTCCTCAAGAAAATAATTCAAGTAAAAATCGATGCTGATTATGAAAAATAAAACTCCCTTATGAAAAATAAATTTCTAGAACATAATCTCCCATTCAAAATTTCCAACATATGCTACATGAAATTCCAGATAAATCCACCGTCATTCACAACCTTAATTAGATAAAATTTTGCAACTTGTATAATAAATAGAATCTCATTCTCATGATTTCGCCTTCATTTCAGTTTAAATCTATAATACATTTGATTATAGGAATAGGATCACCAAAATATTTTTCCACTCAAAGTTCTCTCTCTCTCTTTTATTTTTATTTTTATTTTTTGCTTTCCTTTTGACAATCTCTAAATCGACCACCACCTTTTTTTTCAGGTGACGAATTTAGAGTACACCGACCACATAGCCAATGTAATAGAACTCATGTCTTTTCGGCTAGAAGAATCATGGCCTAAGATAGTGAAGTTATTGTCAAATAACTTTCTTTGGCATGCATCCACATAGATACATACGTTTTTTATTTGGACTTAAACTCATAACTTTGGTACCACTGCCAATTTTTTGCAATGTCAAGTAGAGGAGTCACATAACTCTCTTCCCCCTTTTTTTTATTTTATTATTGGATTTTGTATTCTTTCTTTCCAACAAATAGTATAATAGATTAAACATCAACCAGGCTAATCAATCAATAGATCATACTCATATGCTCATTTTATTTAAGAAAGATGCTTCACTCTCAAATTATATTCATTAAACAACATACCTATCCAAAATCTCATGCATCATTTAATGAAAAATCACAATGAGTGGATACATATTGAAGAAATAAATTCAACACAAGAGGTATATCTTCATTGATAGACATTGACATGTATGACATTCATCAACTCAAAAGCGAGGAAAACATATTATCACAACCATGCATTTATCCAATTTTCACAAAATATTAAACTGCATATCATCACAGGAAAATATCCACACATCATCAAATTAAAATTTTTACAATCATCAAATTGCACCCACAAATGGTGCTGAATCACATCATCATCAAATAGAAAGTGCAATAGAGTCATATAATCCATCTAAAGACAACATAAAAACACAAAAATCCAAGGAGAGCAAGAAGATAACAAACACGACGAACATGAAGATCCATCTTTCCCTACAAAAGAGAATGCATCATTCTTGATATAGTAAGGTAAAGAATAAGCTAGTAGGTCAAAGAATATTCACAGAGCTCTAATCGTCGGCGTCAGTATCAGTCTCCTCATCTTCTTCTTCATATGGAGTAGCCTCTCCGATAGGCTCATCTTAATCACCCTCCTAATCCTCTTCCTCATCCCCACTGCCAAAATGGTGCCATAAGAATTCCTTTACATCCTGGACTTCTTCTTTCATCTCTCGCATCCGATCAAACATTCTCTCCATAAGGCGCCCCTGACGGTATACCTCCGTATATAAGGCCTGAAAATCGGTATCCTGAGCTGTGGACCAACCCCTCTGTGGCTATGTACCATGAGAAGAAGACTCCTGTCTAGGTGCTGAGGAATCCATGCCCAAACCAAATGGGTCGCTACTACCTTCCCATGTAGGTGGTGGTAGTACAGAATCAAGTGGGGTAGGGGTAGCTGTTGTTTGTGTCCGCAAGTGCACGGATACTCAAAGTAATAAAAGATATTGAACCCACAAGGACCTACATATTAAGTACCTAGTAATTGTCTTCTCACTAACTAAGCAAATCGAATAAGTCATAAGCGAGTGATTGGAAATTGTTACGGATTATTAGAGAGAGAAAATTGGGACTAGGGTTTCATCCTTCTTAATTTCAATGACTAGACAGAAATAAGTATTCTTTAGTTTATTCATATCATGATAAAGATGGATTTTTACTTATGAAGAAATTACCTCCTCTCGGATGAACAATTTACACTGAAAAACCTTCTCGTGACATGCTATTTAGAGTTTAAAATAAGTAAATTGATAAGGAAAGTTAAAATCACTCTTGTGGCTTAACTCTCAATGTCAACATCTCAAGCAAAATTAAATAATCATGTCTATCTCAATAAAAATTCTTAGATTAGATTATCAATAAGAATTTATGTATCAAAAATCAGGAATTAAGAACAAACCTATTTTCATTGCATAAGTCACATCTCAGTACATGTCACAAACTCTAAAACATGCTGATATTCTAAATCTAGAAAAGATTAAAGACAATTATCGTAGAAGCAAAATTATCATATCATAGAACAACTGACAAAATAAAAATTATCTAGTCATCAAAAAATTAAGGGGATTACACCCCCGTCCCAAAAGGGTTCTTACGCTATCATGATGAAATAATTACAATAATTATTCATCTCAAAAAATTCAAAAATTGAAGAAAAAGAAAATAATATTATGGTGCACAGGCTGTAAAAAGATTTCACAGCCTGTAATTTGATGAAGAACAGTAGCGTCTATCGATGAATAGTAGCCACCACTACTCTTTTGTTGATTTCTGCTTCGTTCAAACTCCTCCTGGTCTAAGACTTTCTGGATACCTTCTCTTCTACTAAGTGCAGATTCCCTCAAAACTTCATCGCCGGAGATGGTCTGAATGCTTCATAGTGACGAACCCTAACGTAGCGGCGCTTCTCTGATTTCTTCTTCTGTTGTTCATAAAAATTGAGGATCCTTGTCTTGAAATCTTCTTCTCCTTATATAGATCACTACCTTTCTTTCAGATTTTGAAATCGAGTCTTAAATCTCCCAAAATCTGCTTTGCAAATGTTGGGGTATGACCTTAAGGCTAATGTTTGAGGCCTTAGGATTATTTCAGTATCATGTATAAACTCTATGTTTATAAAGGCAATGGTTGTTATTCAGGTTGTTGCATTATCTGCTGTCATATGTATACTTCTGAATAATGTCTCAATGCTGTTCAGCTTGGCTTACATGCAGTATTGTCCTTAGTCGAGATATCTTGGTGAACATGAGACAACCTTGATATGATAGAGACTAATATGTGTTCTAATCTTATAGGATGCTTCGAGCATGGAATAAGATGTAGACTCATGGGTACATTGGTTGTACTGGACAGACCCTACTTAGGATATTCAATTGCTTGTCACAATGTGAATAATCCTTATATGCAAACAAGTGGCATAGTTCCTCTGACTTGAGATTACTTGTGTTTCTAAATGATGATTGGCATTGTCTTGAGGTAGTTCAATATCATTTGAAATATAATGGTTATAGATTATCTTGGATAATGAGCATGAGT
>CM050437.1:74812778-74824170 GCA_027562315.1 Costus pulverulentus | reverse complement strand
TCCAACTCATCAGGCCCATTGGCGCTGATGAAATCTTCCAAATGGATCCAAGTTATCCAATAACTTGATCCAGAGGCTTCTGATTAAAGAAACGTCAAGAGTCTATTGTGTGTGACTCCGTAGGATCAATATGACGATGGCAATGATGTAAATATCATAAGTAGTAAGGGGTATCTAGCAACACATCACTACTACCCATGTCATAGGACTTAAGTCATTATGGCAACAACTCCTAACAAGCAACGAGGATTCCCATGCATTCTAGATCCCTTTGCCTAACTGATATCTCGCCATTGGATTAGTCCATATTTATTAATCCAATCTACTGGTCATGACTCAATCAATGTGGCCACACATTCCTGTCATGCACCAATGAGGTGGGGCGCCCCTAAGTAGATATCATGCTTCCTCTGAAGGAAGGGGCAAATCCTACTATTGGTCATCCATGTATTTACATGACTTATGATATGTTCAATGACAGTCGTTTTGATCACCCATTTACGGAGAGACGTAAGTCTGTATCAAAACATACCCATCATCATATCTAGACATGAATACCTCAAGTCTAAGGATCAATGCAAACCTCTTGCTTCTGAGATTGACTTGTTGACTAGACGAGTCAATCCTCACGGTGGATCACTCCAGTGCATCCAATGCACCTGTATGTCTGCGTTACTATGCCCCGCACCTAACCAGCCCATACACCAGTCTCACATGTACCAAAGCTGTCCCATATCTGCTAAGGTACCTTGACTGGGGATAGCTTGTGAGAATGGATCGAATCCAAACTCCTGGGACATTATATATGCAATTCAATACATCAACGTAGGTAAAGCAATCTGCATAATAACGACCATGCCTTTATTGATTATATCAATTTCATTAATTCTATCAAAGTACATTCAAACAATGCCTAACCATGTCCATACATTGGTCTGTAGGGCATATACACCAACACCTACTACTTTTCAGAGATGAATGATGGCTATATTTTTAGGTTTTATGAAAGATTTTCTAGATATTTTATGGATGACTTCTCTGTTTACTGTGTTTCTGTTGATGATTGCTTGGCTATCTTATCTCGAGTTTTGCAGAGGTGCGAAGAAACTAATCTAGTGCTTAATTGGGAAAAATGTCATTTCATGGTTAGGCAAGGAATAGTTTTGGGACACTTAGTTTCCGAAAGAGGGATATAGGTTGATAAAGCCAAGATTGAAGTGATTGAGAAGTTAATGCCACCCATGATAGTCAAGGAAATCAGGAGTTTTCTGGGATATGTAGGATTTTACCGGCAGTTCATTAAGGATTTTTTTAAACTTGCTAGACCGCTCACTAATTTACTTTGTATGGATGTTAAATTTTCTTTTAATGAAGGATGATTGTTTGTTTTTCAGGAATTAAGAAAGCTCTCATATGTGCGCCCATCATGCGACCCCCAGATTGGAGCCTTCCTTGTCGAGCTTATGTTTGATGCTAGCAATTATGCGGTAGGAGCAGTGCTTGGTCAGAGAAAAGAAAAGAAGCCCTACGTCATCTACTTTGCTAGCCGAACTTTGGATGAAACACAGAGAAATTACACCACAACCAAAAAAGAACTTTTAGCTATTGTTTTTGCTTTTGATAAATTTAGATCATATTTGATTAATTCTAAAGTTGTGGTGTATACAGATCATGCTATGGTAAAATATTTGATGCAAAAGAAAGATAGTAAACCACATCTTCTTCGATGAAACCTTTCCAGATGATTAACTCTTAGCCATTGAACAAATCAAGACTCCATGGTATGATGATATAGTGAATTATTTGGGCGCTAATATTTTTCCTCCTGATTTGAATTATCAAGGGAAGAAGAAATTCTTGGCCGAAGTAAAACACTATTTTTTGGATGAGCCTTATGTTTTCAAATATGTGCAAATGGGATTTTTAGGATATGTGTACTAGAGGAAGAAATAATAAATATCCTTTTTCAGTGTCATGCATCATCTTATGAAGTGCATGCTAGTGCTCAAAAGACTGCTTTTAAGGTTTTACAATATGGATTTTATTGGCCCATAATTTTTAAGGATGCTAGAAATTTTATATTATCTTGTGATAGATGTCAAAAGACAGGGAATATTAATAGAAGAAACGAGATGCCCCTTATTGATATACTTGAGGTTGAGATTTTTGATGTTTGGGGAATAGATTTCATAGGGCCGTTTCCACCGTCTGGAGGTAATAAATTTATTCTTGTAGCAATAGATTATGCTTCTAAGTGGGTCAAGGCTCTTGCTTCTCCTACTAATGATTCTAGGGTAGTTATGAAGATGTTCAAGAAGATTATTTTTCCACGGTTTGGAATGCCAAGAGTTCTAATAAGTGATGGAGGCTCACACTTTATAGAACATAAATTTTTAGCTTTACTTAGAAAATATGGCTTGGATCATAGAGTTGCAGCACCCTATCATCCCTAGACAAGTGGACAATTTGAGATATCAAAGAGAGAAATTAAGGGGATTTTTGAGAAAACTGTGTCACGAACAATAACGGATTGGCCTTTTAAACTTGACGATGCACTCTAGGCATATAGAACTGCTTACAAAACACCGATAGCTATGTCTCTTTTTCAGTTAATTTATGGTAAATCATGTCATCTACCTGTAGAGCTCAAACACAAAGCGTTCTGGGCAATCAAGGCATTAATTTTCTACTTGAAGAGCGCGGGAGTAAAGCAAAGATTGCAGTAAAAGGAGTTTGACGAGATTAGACTCTCCGCTTACTAAAATGCAAAGATTTATAAAGAGAGGACAAAAAGGTGGCATGATCGACATATTCGACCAGGTGACTTTGTTCTTCTATTTAATTCAAGATTAAAACTTTTTTTTGGTAAACTTAAGTCTCAATGGTCCGACCCTTTTCAGGTATGAAAAAACTTATCCCTACGAAGCCGTGGACATATGGAGTGAAAAAGCAGGGGAATTTAATGTTAGTGGTTAGAGGCTAAAACATTAATTCAAAGAAGAATAGAATGAAGAAAGGCTGAATTTGCAACTCAGAGCCTCGATCAAATTTGAGTGAAGAACGGTCAAGCTAGTGACCTAAAAATTAGTGCTTCTAGAAGGCAACCCCAAGCATTTTAACTGTAGTCTTTTTATTTTAATTTTTAATTATATATATATATACATTTTTTTTTAATTTACCTTTTTCTTTTTTGTAGGTGAATGTAAAATATATTTTTTGACGAAACAGTGATTTTTGAAGTTCATGCAAAAATTACGGTAGTGCCGTGATTTATATTACGGTCGTAATATTGCTACTTTATCAACTAGATTGTTTCACAGCATTGCCGTGCAAATAAACACAGTCGTAATCTTTAGATGATTCTCTATAGAGGTTTTCATAGTAGGGGAGTAAAATATTTCACGCCCATGATTTTATTTTGTGAAAACAAATCAAAAATCACGGTACTGCTGTAATATATTTCACGACCGTGATTTGATGACATTTTGTTACAGAGGGTTTCACGGCAGTGTCATGCAAATAATGTTGGTGTTTATGCCTTGAGATCTAGTTTTGGTCTACTTTTGTACTGCTTGACATGGATACTTATGTATATTTCATTCTGGCATTGTCATTATCAATGTTTGTCTACATTTGCGATTGTGTACTTACGTGAAAATGTCCCTAGAGACAGATTGGACCTGTGCTGAAATCAATGTACCCAGTCAAGTACCTGAGTGGATATGGGACAGCTCTAGTATATGGGCTGGTTAAGCACGAGGTGCTAACAGAGACATATGGGTATATCAGTGGTTGATATACTGAACCGACCCGCTGTGAGGCAATGACTTAGTGTCATGAGTTATCGTCACAAGTGATAGGAGATGCATTGATCCCTTGACTTAAGGTCATTGACTATTCTACATGGTTAGGGACTTGCTTTGATATAACCTAACACCTCACCGTAATTGGGAGGTAATAACGGTTGTCATTGAGTATGTCATGACCCATATGAGAAGGTCAATGGACAAACAGAGGGTTTGCCCCTTCCTGAGTGAAGCTTGATATCCATGAAGCTCCTCTATGGTTCTTTGACTGAGAGTGTATGGTCATATCCAAGTGAGAACTTGATTTAGTTATGACCATATGATTGGGTTAAAACAAGTGGTGACACACTTGTCCAATTGGATATCAGTTTAGCAAAGGGACTATAATGCATCTATGCCTAGTTGCGATGATGGGGAGGTGGATGTCGATATCCATTCCGATGACTTGGGTAGCAGGGATGCACTGCTAGGTGCCACTCACTGCTTGTGGTGACCTTAGGTCAGCACTGCCAACGTCAGAGGAAAATACAGGGTCTCACACCTTGATACACAAGTTCTCATATTGATCGGGAAGCCTTATGATTGAGTTATTGGATAACTCGGATCTATTTGGGAGATTTCTTCAATGCCAATGGACCTGGTGAGATGGAAGAGAGTTATTGGAGCCAAACTTCATTTTTGGCAGGTTGACCCGAATTTGACCATGGTTGGTCACATTTGGGTTAGGGTTGCATTAGATTGGATCCAATAGCTTAATCAACACATGCAATGAAGTTTGGACTAGCTCATTACCCAATGAGGCCCAATAACAAGCTATCATGAAGAGATAATGGGCTAAAAGGGTATAATGGGGATAAATCTCCCCCCATTGGTGCCTAAGGGCATAATGGGGAGGAGTGGGCACCTTTTGCTTCTTTAGAAGATTTAGGCACATTGCCCCTTGTTCCTTGGATGGAAAGCTTGCCTCTGAGGTAAGCCTTGGGGCGCATATGGCTTGTAGAACTTATTTGGTAAGTCGCAAGCGCATATGGAAAAGGGGATGAGGTTTATCGTAAAGACTTGGAGATTTTCCTTGCCTAAAACCCTAATTGCTCCATCCCCTTAACCCTAGCCGCTACTCTCTTTGTGAATTGCGCCAATGCCTCTTGCTTAGCCACCCATTGCTTCTATATATCATCTTGATATGCATGAGCAAGAGACAAAATCACGATTGGAGTGAGTAAGCAAAGTAAAGGGCGAGAGTTTGCAAGTGGCGCATACCTTCCTCTCCTAGCCACAAGTCATCTTCCTCTTCTCCTCTTAGCGCAAGGAAGACTTGAAGCTTGGTGGCATCACTCCTTCTCCTCTTCCTCTTGGCGCATACCTTCTTCAAGGTTGGCACAAGTGTTATAGTAGGAGACATAAGGCTTAGATCTTCTTCCCAAGGCTAGCACCGAGCGTGGAAGAAGAGGACTCGAGGCATCCGTGTGTGTGAGACTACAGAGGGTGCACACTTTGGCCCCTACCTCGACATTGACCTTCATGCTTACTCTAGGTACTCACTATCTCATCATGTCAACCCCCTCGCAAGACGATCTTCACTGGGTTTTTCGGACAGGCCTTTTTCGGGGATATTATTTCGCTGTGCTTGTATTGTAATCTCTATGAAAAATTATAAGATATCCCTGGGGTTTCCCAACAAATAAGCATGGCCGTGCTTTTATTCCTTTACTGAACAGAACATTACACGGCACTGCCATGCCAATATCACGGTCATAATTTCAATTTCTTCTATATAAACCTTCAGTCGTGTTTTAGGGTTTTTCACCCATGACTTCACGATTTTGCGCCGACCTTTCGATTTGAGCTTCCATTTGTGTTCTAGATTCTCCGGCAACCTTTTCCGATCCTTTTCCATTCATCTCTGAATGGTATTCCGGTGAGCTAGAGTCTCCATTCGACCCAAAAAGAGGATTTCCAGTAGTTTTTGCCAAGCTTCGTTTCCCATTGTCAGGACTTCATCTGAGCTGTATTTTGCCTTATAAAGCTTCGATTAAGCTAGAAGAGCCTTCCTTTGACATTTTCTAAGATTGATTTCAATGAGAAGAATTAGATTGGAGCATTGCATTCTAAGTTCTTCAACACCTGGTTCTTAGAATTCGATAACATCTCTGTTTCTAGTTTTTGAAGGGGCGACTCATGAGTATCATTGCCATGACGCAAAGGGGCGGCTCACCTTTTGCCTTGCAAACATTGAAAAGAGCCTCATGCTCCAGGATATTAGAGCGATTTTCCATTTACCGGGAGGAGGATGTACACACCCACCACCCGGATTTATCGAGAATGCCTTTTGGGCCCAAATTACATCGGAATCACACTTTTCACCATCGCATGCCAGAGCATCAAGTATCTCCAACCCATGTATTCAATATGTACATAGGGTCCTCGCACACACCATCTTCGGACGAGGTGAGAGCGATGGTATGGTACGTCAAGCTGGACTTTATTTCCTTTGGTGCATGTTACATGGATTTCATGTGGATTTAGCCTTTTTCTTAGTAAAACAATTTTACAAGGTTGCACGTGTGAAGAGAGGTGCAATTGTATTAGGAGGCTTTATTACTCCTGTTGCACTTTCTTTGAACGTTGACCCATATGGGATTGAGACTACAAAGGGAAGTGCTAGAAAAGATTTGGAATCGTGTGTTGCTTTGAAAATGATTGCTAGGGAAGGAGATATCTATTATTTAATTCTGGGACCCAATGCTCTAACTTTACCATTGCCAAATCAAGAAAATACCACTTTTCAAAATCAAGCCAACTGGAAACTTTCTCCCAGCGCAGCTGATGACTAAAAAATTTATAATATATTTTATATTAATTGTTTAGTCTTTTTGAGTCATATTTATGCTCTTTTACTTCTTTTTAAATTTTATTTGTCAAATAGTTCATAATCTACACCTTTTCTAGTTTTTGATCAATTTCATGTAAAAAGGCCTTTATTTCGATGGATTATGAATGATTCGAAAACATGGATGACATCTAATCATCAAGGGGGAGTTACCAGCCAATTTTCAAGAAATTCCGAGCTCAAAGTGAAATTACGGTAGTGCCATAATTATTATTACGGCCATGGTTTTATTGAGACCTACAGAATAAACTGCGATACCACTGTGATTTATTTTCTCTACCTTGATTTCTGAAGATTTTTGCACAAAGAAGATTACGGCATTGCCGTAAATTTTTTTATGGCCGTAATTTTATTTGGAGGGAAATTGAGGCAATCATGGCACTACCATGGTTATTATTACGGCCTATAATTGTTCCAACATTTTGCACAGAAGAGATTACGGCACAGCCGTAATTTATTCCGCAGCCATAATTCTTACCTATTAGATGTTTTTGCCCAGGTCTTCCGCTGTTATTGTTTGTCGGATTTTGTGAAGCTGATTTTGGGAGATTTAAGACTCAATTTCAAAATCAGAAAGAAAGGGAGTGATCTATATAAGGAGGAGAAGATTTCAAGACATGGATCTCCAATTTTGATCAACAATAGAAGAAGAAAACAGAGAAGCGCTGCCGCATTAGGGTTCATCACCATGAAGCATTCAGACCATCTCCGGTGACGAAATTTTGTGGGTAGTTGCGCTTAGTGGAAGAGAAGATATCTAGAAAGTCTTAGATCAGGAGGAGTTCGAATGAAGGAGAAATTAGCAAAAGAGTAGTAGGGCTACTATTCATCGACAGACGCTGCTGTTCTTTATCAAATTACGGGATGTGAAATCTTTTTACACCCCGTGCAAAGTAATATTATTTTTTTCTTCAAATTCTGAATTTTTTGAGATGAATAATTATTCTAATTCTTTCATCATGGTAGCGTAAAAACCCTTTTGGGACAGGGTGTAATCCCCTTAATTTCTTAATGAGTAGATAATTTTTTTTTTGTTAGTTGTTCTTTTATATGATAATTTTACTTCTCTGATAATTGTCTTTAATCTTTTCAAGATTTAGAATATTAGTATGTTTTAGAGTTTGTAACATGTACTGAGAAGTGACTTACAAAACTCGAAACCCTTAAAATTATCTTTAAGTAACTTGTGCCATGAGAATAGGTTTGTTCTTAATTCCTGATTTTTGATGCATAAATTCTTGTTGATAATCTAATATAGGTTTTTTTTATTGAGATAGACATGAAAATATGTACCGAGAGGTGATTTGGATTGTTGGAACCCTTAAGTAAGACCTGTGAAATTAAGATATGAGAATGTTTAATTTTTCTTGAGATGTTGACACTCAGAGTTTAGCCAAGGGGTGATTTTAACTTTCCTTATCAATTTACTTATTTTAAACTCTGAATAGCAAGTCACGAGAGTGAAGATTGTTCAGTGTAAATTGTTAATCCAAGAGGAGGCAATTTCTTTATAAGTAAAAAGTCATCTTTATCATGATAAGAATAAACTAATCAACACTTATTTCTATCTAGTCATTGAAAATAAGAAGGATGAAATCCTAGTCCCAATTTTCTCTCTCTGATAATCTGTAACAAATTTTGATCATTCGCTTACGACTTATTCAATTTGCTTAGCTAGTGAGAAGACAATTACTTGGTATTTAACACATAGGTCCCTAAAGGTTCAATATCTTTTATTACTTCGAGTATCCGTGCACTTGCGGGCACAACAACAAGTTTTTGGCACCGTTGTCGGGGACCTTAGTTTTGTTAATATCGAGTTAATAGATAGTATGGTTAGACTAAGCTTTGTTTTAGTTTTGATTTCTGTTTTTTTGCTAGTTTTGGATTTTCTATAAGCTGTGATTTTTCATTATTCTATTTTCTGCTATTTTTTTTAAAATCTGAGTTTATTTGATTCTTCTACTTGTTTATGCGCAAGACCATTAGGTTAGGACCATTAGTTCCTTTTGATCCTAAAATTAATAGAACTCTTAGATTGCGCAGGAAACTCATATTTGAAGAGAAGAAAGAAGAAGAATTCATCATGGCTCAAAGAAGATCACTTAAGGATTGTGCAGCACCGAATCCACAAGTGATACACTCTAGCATAGCTAGGCCGGCAATTGAGGCTAATAACTTTGAAATTAAACTGGCTTTTCTATCAATGATACAGCAGAATCAGTTTGGAAGATCACCACTTGAAGATCCTAATTAGCATCTTTCTCTTTTTCTTGAATATTGTGACGCCATTAAGATTAATGGTGTTTCTAACGATGCTTTGAAACTAAGATTATTTTCTTTCTCTCTTAGGGACAGAGCATGTGCCTGGCTACAATCTCAGCTAACTGGAACATTCACCACATGGGAACAAGTTTCAAATGCTTTTTTGATGAAGTATTTCCCACCAAGTAAAATGATCCAGTTAAGGAATCAGATTACCAGCTCTACATAGAGGGATGGTGAGTCACTGAGTGAGGCATGAGAGCATTTCAATGAATTACAACGGAAGTGCCCTCACCATGGATTGGAAAAATGGGTTTTCATTTATACTTTTTAGAATGGTTTACTTTATAGTACTCGCCTCACTGTTGATGCTGCTGTAGGAGGAGCTCTCATGAACAAGACCATTGATGATGCGTTTACTTTGATTGAGGAGATGACTCTAAACCATAACCAGTGGACCATTGAAAGAGGAATGATATATCGTCCTCCACATAGTATGAATGAAAATGATGGATGGCGTAGCTTGGCTGAAAAGGGTTAATAGATTTGATTCGTTTCATATGCAAACTGTTATGGTTTCATCATCTATTACCTATGAAATATGTGGAAATCAATGACATTATTCTAAAGATTGTAAGGTTATTGTTGAACAGGGTGTAGAACAAGTAAATGCTGTAGGGGGTTACAATCAAGGTAGAAATAATGACCCTTACTCTAATATATACAACCTTGGATGGAGGAATCATCCAAATTTGTCTTGGAAGAATAACAATAATGCAGGGGGACCAGGTTGAGTATAGAGGCTACCAGCAGAGGTAACAAAATCATAATCTTCCCTAGAACTCTAGTTTGGAATCTATACTTGAAAAACTGGATTTTGGAGATCTTAGAGGAGAAATTAAACAGAAAGGGATGAGATTAATCAGCTTACTTCTCACGTAGGATCTTTAACAGCACAAAATAAAATTATAGAGAACCAAATAGCACAACAAGCTAGTACATCTTATTGACCCCCAGGGAAATTGCCTACTAAACCTGAATTGAACCATATGGAACATTGTAATGTTATAACAACTAGAAGTGGGAAACAATTAGATGAACCAAAGGGTAGACTTGAGAATGATGATGAGGAAGAGCCTGACATTGAATCTAGCAGTGAGCCAGTCTTAGAAACACCACCTATACATGTGCACCCCCACCCTAGTTCACCACCTCATAAGGGTGATAAGCCATGTCAACCTGATATTCCTAGACCTTGCTCACCTGCTCCATATAGGCCACCTATACCCTTTCCCCAGAGACTTGTTCAAGCTAAGTTAGATAAGCAATTTAGGAAGCTTTTAGATGTTTTGAAAAAGGTTTATATTACTTTTCTATTTACTGATGCTTTGTTTCAAATGCCCACTTATGCTAAAATATCGAAAGAAATTTTGTCTAACAGAAGAAAAAGAGTGGACTATGGCACTGTGGCATTAACTGAGGAGTGTAGTGTCATCATTCAAAACAAATTGCCACAAAAATTAAAGGATTCAGGTAGCTTCTCTATACCTTGCTTGATTGGAGATATGACTTTTGACCGAGCCTTATATGATCTTGGGGCTAGTGTGAGTCTAATGCCTTTGTCTGTTTGTAGGAAACTGGACATGGGAGAGCCAAAGTTGACTTCTATATCCTTGCAGCTCGCTGATCGTTCAGTTAAGTATCCTGTTGGGATTCTTGAGTATGTTCCAATTCAGGTTGGTAAATATTTTGTTCTAGCAGACTTTGTAATTTTGGAGATGGAGGAAAATGCTAAAATTCCCATCACTCTTGGTAGACTGTTCTTAGCTACAGTAGGGGCAATCATTGATTTAAAGAATGGTAAACTCACTCTCAATATTGGTGAAAACATAATTTAGTTTGATTTAAATGAATCTATGAAGAAACCATCATATGCTGGATCTTGTTGTAGTATTCATGTATAGATGACTTTGATTATGACCTTCATACTTTGTTTGATGAGCCTTCTAATTCTAATTCTTATTCTGATTCTGATTCTGAAACTCATGGTTTATTAAACTGCACTTTATATGATGATCAAAAAAATCAGGAAGAAAAATTTCCAAAAGTTGAATTGAAATCTCTACCAAATAATCTTCGTTATGAATACCTAAGACCCAATTCTACTTACCCTATTATTGTTGATGCACAGGTTAATGAAAGGGAGACAGATTTGCTTCTAAGGGAGTTGAGAATTCATAGGAAGGTAATTGGATATTCCATTGATGATTTAAAGGGAATTAACCCCTCTTTTTGTATGCACAGGATTCTTATGGAGGAGGAATGAAAGACCCCTTTCCAAAGGGGGGCAAAACCCAATAAGTGGCGCAAATAAAATTTTTATGCGGAATCAAGGGTTTCATAAGATCATTAGCAAGAACACATGATCAAC
>CM050437.1:74783160-74800451 GCA_027562315.1 Costus pulverulentus | reverse complement strand
AAAGTTGATCATATAATGCATGCTCTTCGACCCTTGAATCCGCTGCCTATCATGTTGCGCCACTTTAGGGTTTCGCACCCCTCTTGAAAGGGGTTCCCTGCATAGAGAAACTACCTGGATCCTTTAATTTTGGTGGTAATTTGTTTTGAATAATGACACTACATTCCTTAGTCAATGCCACATTACCGTAGTCCTCTATTTTTCTTTTGTTCGACGGAATTTCTATCAAAAATTTAGCATAAGTGGGCATTTGAGACAAAGCATCAGTAAATAGAATATTTATATAAAGCTTTTTCAAAACATCCAAAAATTTTCCAAACTATTTATCTAACTTAGCTTCAACAAGTCTATGGGAAAAAGATATGGGAGGCCTATATGGAGCAGGTGAACTAGGTCTAGAAACATCAGACTGGTGCAACTCATCACAACCCTGTGAAGGCTCATCACACCCATGAGGTGGTGAGCTAGGGCTAGATTGCGCTTGGACTGGTGGTATCCCTAAGGCTGGTTCACTACTAAGTGCAATGTTAGGCTCCACATCATCATCATCCTCATGTCTACCCATTGGTTCATCTAACTGTTTTCTACTCCAGGTAGTTATAACATTACAATGCTCCCTATGGTTTAATTTAGGTTTAGTATGCAATTTCCCTGGGGCTCTATAAGATGTGCTAGCTTGTTGCGCAATTTGGGTTTCTAGCATTTTAGTATGGGCACTCATGTTCTCCATCCTAGAATTCATGTTTTCCATCCTAGAGGTCATTTGCTTGAGGGTCTCATTCACTTTTTCATTTTGTTTCATCTGAACACCCATAAAATTTTTAAACATTTCCTCGAAACTAGACTTAGGTGGATGAGGATTAGTGTTCCTAGGATGGAGTTGAGGTCTAGAGTCGGCTTGTGCCCCCCTTATTACTTTTTGAGGACAAGTTTGGATGATTTCTCCATCTAGAGTTATATGTACTAGAGTAGGGATCATTATTTCTACCTTAACTATATCCCCCTATAGCATTAACCTGTTTAGCACCCTGTCTAGCTATAACCTTACACTCCTCAAAACTATGTCCTTGGTTACCACAAATATCACAAACAATAGAAGAAGCCATAACTGATTGCTTATGGAAAGAATCAAATCTATTAGTTAGAGTGTCTTCCTTTTCTAGTAAGGTACGCCATACATCATTCTCATTCTTACCATATGGAGGTCGATACAGCACACCTCATTCAGTGGTCCATTGATTATGGTTCAACGACATCACTTCAAACAAGGTGTAAGCATCATCAACATCCCTGTTCATAAGAGCTCCACCTGCAGCAGTATCAACACTGAGGCAAGTGCTATAAAATAAATCATTATAAAAAGTTTGAATTAAAACCCATTTCTCTAAGCTATGATGAGGACAGTTTCGCTGCAATTCACTAAAGCGCTCCCATGCTTCACTCAATGACTCGTCGTCCCTTTCCGCAAAGCTGGTAATCTAATTTCTTAACTGGATCATCTTACTCGGTGGGAAATACCTAGACAAGAAAGAATTTGAAACTTGATCCCATGTGGTGAATGTTTCAGTTGGCTGGGATTGTAACCAGGCACGTGCTCTGTCCCTAAGAGAAAAAGGAAACAATCTTAATTTTCAAGCATCACTAGAGACACAATTAATCTTAATTGTATTGCAATATTCAAGGAAGAGAGAGAGAGAGAGAGATGTTGATTTGGATCCTCAAGTAGTCATCCTCCAAACTGATTCTACTATATCATAAAAAGCAAGGCGGACTTAATTTCAAAATTATTAGCCTCTATCGCTGGCCTAGCTATGCTGGAATTAATCCCCTGTGGATTTGGTCCTACATAGTCTTGAAGCGATCTTCTTTCAGCCATGGTTGGTTCTTGTTTTTTTCCTTCTTCAAATCTGAGTTTCCTATGCAATCTAAAAGTTTTTTCAATTTCAGGATCAAATGGAATTAGTTATCTCGACCTAAAGGTCTTGCGCATAAACAAGCAGAAAAAGTATATGAACTCATAATTTCAGAAATTAGTAGAGATAATTCCAAATACAATAAATCGAAGATGATTTTTTTTCATAATGTATATAAAAAACTAACAGAAAACAAAATATGAATAAATAGAAAACAAAGTTAAATTAAAGATAAACAAAACTTAGTCTAGCATAACTAACTACTATTTTGATATTAACAAAACTAAGCTCCCCGGCAATGGCGCCAAAAACTTGATGTAACCCGCAAGTGCATGGATACGTCAAAGTAATAAAATATCGAATCCCACAAGGACCTACGTGCTAAGTACCAAATAGTAGAGTTCTCACTAGCTAAGTAGATGGTATATGATGTAATAGGACAAAAGCAAACAATTGAAAACTTATTGTGAAATTTCAAAGAGAGAAAGCTGGGACTAAGGTTTCATCCTCCTTAATTTTTATGACTAGGCATAAATAAGTGTTTGTCAGTTATTCTTATCATGATAAAAATAAAATTTACTTAAAAAGAAATTGCGTCATCACAGACGAACAATTAACACGGAACAGCCTTTACTCTCGTGACTTACTACTCAGTGTTAAATAAAAGTAAATAAGACTAAGTTATCAAATCTACTTTCGTAAATTTAATTCATAAGTTGAAATCTCAAGTAAAATTATATACTCTCGTATCTTAATTTTGCAGGTTTTGTTAATAGCTTTCCAACAATCAAAATCAACTCTCAGTCCATATTTTCATGTCTACATCAATAAAATACCTAGGTAAAAAAAATTAACAAGTAAATATGCTTCAAAAATTAGGATTTTAGAACAAATATATTCTCATAGCCTAAGTTCCTAAAACCATAATTTAAGGATTCCGAGTATGTAAATCATCTCTCGGTGCAAATTACAAACTCTGTGACATGCTAATATTTCAAATCTATAAACTTTAAAGATAATAATCGCAAAAGCAAAATTATCACTTCAAAGAACAACTGACAAATTAAAAGTTCTGTAGTCATTTCAAAATTTAAGGGGGATTACTCCCTCTATCCCAAAGAGGTTTTACGCTATCATGATTGAAGAAATACAACAATTATTCATCCTAGAAAAATCAGAGTTTGAAAAGAAGTAAAAATTAATTTTAGTGTTTTCACTGGTAAATCTAATTTTCACAGCCATGATTTTCGATGAAGAACAGTCCCGGGCACGTCGATCCACTGATTTCTCTTCCAATCAAACTCTTTTTGATCTGAAACTTTATGTGTATCCTCTCCTCCACCAAACGCACCTTCCCTGAAAATTTGGTCACCGGAGATGAGCTCATTGTTTTTTGGCGAGGAACTCTTCTTTGGCAGTGCTTCCCTCTGTAGCTGATCAAAATTCGTGATGAATCCTGGCCAAAAAAATTGTAAAAGTTCCAAAATTACTCCGAAGCTTCCTTATATACTTCCCAATCCTTCCAATTGGTTTTTCCCAAAATTCGAAGTGAAATAGAATCAAATTGAGGGAAAATCCGAGTCAAACTCGAAACCTGCGAATAGAATTGTGGCCGTGATAACATGCATGACAGTGCCATGATTTATTATGTGTTTTTCTACTCAAATCATGGCCACGATAAAAATTACGGTGAGATAATTACTATCGTGATAACTTGCACGGTAGTGCCGTAATCTTCTCTGTGCAAAATTTCAAAAAATCACGGTCAGAAAAATAATCATGATAGTGCTATGATTCTTTCTGTACAGTCCAATTTATGCCATTAAAATCACGGCCGTGCCATAATTATACTTTAAACTCTGATTTGCTTGAAACTTGTCAGGTAACTTCCTCTTGATATTTGGAGTTCATTCATACACTCAAATCATCCAAAATCCATTGAAATTTGGTCGTTTTTCCCTGATATATGTCAAAACCAAAGAAAGTGAAGATTCTGAACAAGTAAAGGTTTAAAGCCTAATTTAGTGAAAATATACCCTAAATAAGAGAAATTATATTTAAAAATCATAGTAAAAATACTATGTAAATACGATGCATCAGGACTGGATTTAACTTTTATGAGATGGATGATGACTCACCTCCACCCAGGGTTGGTTCTTCTTCTCATGGTGTAGCTCCTCTGAGGAGTTGGTCCACCACCCAAGATCCCAGTTTCCAGGCACTATCTGCATAGGTGTTTCTCTAGGGATGCCTTCTAAAGCAATTATTTAATACTATCTAAGACAATCAGGATGATATCTAGGATATTAAGGCTTTTCTGTTGCACCACTTTGGCAGCAACAGTGATGAAGAAGGAAATCCGGAGAAGGATCCAGATGAGCCTATGGGGTAAGCTACACCTAGAGAGGAGCATGATAAGGAGACCGATACTGTTGCAGATGATGATTAGTACTTTGTGAGTATCCCTTTTCCTATCTACTCTGTTTTTTCTCTTTTACATCAAGAATGATGCATTCTCTTTTGTAGGGAAGGATGGAACTTCATGTTTGTTGCGTCTGTTATCTTTGTGCTCTCCTCAGATTATTTTTTTGTTATTGTATTTTTTTTGGAACTTAATTTGATGGTGAATTGTATAACTTGACATTATTGTTGTTACTTGTTTTGAGATGTGATGTTATGATTTTTGTTGCTATTTGGCGCCATGTGAATGCGCTTCTGGAAATCTATGTTCGATATGGTTGTATTTAGGTATTATGATATTTGAATGCTAAGTGAATGCTTTGTCTATATGTGAAGTTAGAATAATTTGCGTAGTTTGGCTATCATGTGAAGGTGCATATTGAATTTGGTTATTATGAGGATTTTTATTCGTAATGATGAATGGTTTTGCCTAGTATTGTTGTATGATGAGTGGTTTTTCTTTGATAATGAATGTTGTGTACTTGGTTCATTCTTTGATGATGAATGCCTATGGATGGAAATATTCTTCCTGTTTAAGGTTTACTTCTTCAATATATATCATGCCATTTCAATTTTTCATCAATTGACGCATGAAATTTTGATAGATATGTTGTTTGATGAATGGGATCTAAGGGTGAAGCTGTCTTTTTCGAATAAAATGAGTATATTAGTATAATTTGATGAATTGACATTAATTGATTAGCCTAGTGGATGTTTAAACCATTATGCTATTTGTTGGGAAGAAAGAATCCAAAATCCATAAATAAAAAAAAATAAAGAAAGACACCTGTACTTTGCACTACAAAAAATTGGCAGTGGTACTAAAGACATGAGTTGAAGTCGAAATAAAAAGTATGTAACTATGTGGAGACATGCCTAGGAAAGCCATTTGACATTAACTCCGCTATCTTTGGCTTTGAATCTTAAATCTGTTAGCCAACAAGATATGAGTTTTAAAACATTGGCTAGGTGGTCAATGCACTATAAACTCGTCACTAGAAAAAAAAAGGTGGTATTCGATATAGAGAATATCAAAAGTAAAGTATATAAAAAAAGGGGGTGAAAGAGAAAAAGATATTGGAGATCCTACTCCTATAAACAAAAGAATTGAAGATTTAAACTGAAATGAAGGAAATATCATGATATTGAAATTCTATTTATTATACGAGTTGCAAAATTTTATTTGATTAAGATTGTGAATCTTAAGGATTAAATTCTAAGAACGATGTACTTATCTAAATTTTTTGTATCATGAGTTGGAAAATTTTTATGAGTGATTATATTCTACAAATTTATTTTACATAAAGAAGTTATCTTTTCATATTCTACAAGTTTTAATCTATTTTATTTGCTTGAGGACAAGCAAAAGTTTAAGTCTAGGAAGATTACAAAAACTTGATGTGATCCATAAGTGCACGGACAAATCGAAGTAATAAAAATATCGATTCCACAGAGACCAATGACCAAGTACTGACTCTACTTAAGATCGTTAGTTAGACAATTAGGAAAAAAAGTGGTTTTTATCTTTAACTAAATGTATAAATAGTAAAAAAACTTTGGTTGTAATCGATTTGCTAGAATTTCAAGACTTCGGGTTCACCATACTATGTTTCATGACTTTTTATAATTAAAAGCATCTTAAGAAGGAATTATTGTGTTGAAGGGGCTTTATCCGCATGTACAGATTGCCCCCTCTCAGTAGTACAATCCGGTGTTTATCTGAATCAATCCCCTACTCTTGCAGTTATTAACTCAAGATAAACCCAATGAACTCTTGATAAATCTAAGAAAGCCCTCAAGCCAATTTGAACTACTATCGTGTTCAAATCAACTTGTTCAAAATTGTAGATTCGATGTCGCAATTCACCTCTTAATACTTCTTGTGACGCCTCAAAACATGCAAATTATGGCTAGAAATTAACATGTAATAAGCGCAACAATTATTGAATCTAACACAAATAATCACTTCATAAGAGGATAACAAAAGTCAAGTCCTGCAAACATAGAGGGCTACACCCTAAATCCTGAATTAAGAATTTACGCTGGCATAGTAATAATGTTCACGTTGTAAGAGCCCATGTTCGTTTACAAAAGTGGCAAATAAATATGAAATTGACATAGGAAGATAAGAATCAAGGCTCCCTAATGAAGATCTACACTAGCCAGTTGGAAAATCAAAGATTTTCTGGTTAGAAATCGAAGATCACTGCCATTCGCCCTAACTGTCACCGCTTTGTCAAATTCTCCTTGTAAATTGGCCAAAAAAAGTCCTGATAATTGCTCCCTTGGTAGTTTATATAGTTACCCAACTTTTAATTAGGTTTTCCCTAAAATCTAGCTCAAAAATGAACTGAATCGGGCAAGAAACGGGGTCAAAACCAAATCTGGTGGACAAAAATATGGCCGTTAAAATTATCACAGGTAGCCATATTTCTTTCTATTGTGTTATGAAAACATGCCCAATAGAAATACAGCTGTGAAAATTATCACACACGGTGGTGAAACATTTTGTGGATTTTCTTCAACGAAATACGACCGTGAAAAATATCATAGGCGGTCGTGAAACATTTTGTGGATTTTCTACAACAAAATACGGCTATGAAAAATATCATAGGCGGCCGTGAAACATTCTGTGCATTTTCTTCAACGAAATACCACCGTGAAAAATATCATAGGCAGCCATATTTATTTTTGTAGATTACTGGTACGACCTTATTATATATCACGGGTAAGGCCGTATTTATTTTTGTAGATTACTTGTATGGCCCTGTTAAAAATCACGGGTAAGGCCGTATTTTGGTCTGTAGTCATTTAGAAAATACGACCGTTAAAAATATCACGGGTGGGCCATATTTTCCAAACATGCTCCGATTTGCACGAAATTTGAGAGGCAGCTTTATCTTGACTTGTAGAATTCATCTGTGCACTTGGATTCATCAAAATATATCAAAATTTAGTCATTTTCATCTGAAAATATGACAAAAGTGAAGAAAGGTAAAGATTCCTAACAAACAAAGGGATTTAAGCCAAAATAAGTGAAAACACGATAATAATAGGAGAGATTTTGCATGAAAAGTATGGTAAAAATACTATATAAATTCAAGAGATCACCCCACCTAGCTCCCGCCCAAAAAGGATGGGTTGTGACGCATGTGCATAGATAGTCAAGCCATTAATTGGATCACCGTCAAGTATCAGTTCTCCATACCTCGATTTGGTTTCGGGTTTGTCATGGTTTACTAAGTTGGACCTCCAAAGCGGATATCACCAGGTTCACATCCGTGAGGGTGATGAATGGAAGACTGCAGTCAAGACCAAGGATGGTCTGTACGAGTGGTTAGTCATGCCCTTTGGCTTGACGAATGCCCCCTCCACATTCACGAGGCTGATGAGTCAAGTCCTCAAGCCCTACAAGGGCAAATTCCTGGTCGTCTACTTTAATGACATTCTGATCTTTAGTCGCACCTGAGAGGAGCACTTAGAGCATCTTCACTCTACCTTTGAGATTCTCCAGAAGGAGCACCTCTTGCTTAACACGAAGAAGTGCACCTTCATGGCCACCCAAGTCCACTGTCTTGGGTACATAGTGTCTGAACAGGGTCTCTCCATTGACCCCGCCAAAATTGATGCCATTTGGCATTAGCCTGAGCATCGCATTGTTTTTGAGGCTTGCAGTTTCTTAGGTCTTGAAGGGTTCTACCGTTGATTCATCCGTGGGTTTAGCACCATTGCTACGCCATTCACCTAGCGTCTGTTGAAAGATAACTTCGAGTGGACACCGGCCACTCAACGTGCCTTTGAAGCCCTTAAGGATGCCCTTACTACAGCCCCTGTTCTTCAACTTCTAGACTTTTCCAAAGTCTTTGAAGTGGCATGAGATGCCTCCGGTACTAGGATCGAAGGAACTCTGAGCCAAGAAGGCCACTCGGTTGCCTTATTTAGTGAAAAATTGAATGTTGTTCAGTAGCGATACTCCACATAGAATGAAGAATTCTATGCCATTGTCTAATCGTTAAGGCAGTGGAGGCACTATTTACTCCATCGTAAGTTCGTCCTGTATAGTGACCACTAGGCCTTATCCTTCTTGAGCGCCCAAGAGAAGTTGGGTGCCCGGCATGCCAAGTGGGTGGAGTACTGGTAACAGTACTCTTTTGTGATTAATCATAAGACAGGTAAGGAGAATGTTGTGGTGGATGCCCTAAGCCGAGTAAGGACCCTTTTGTGTGTTATGCGTACCCACGTCAATACCTTCGCCTATGTTAAGGATGAGTACCCTAACTGCCTAGATTTGGGTGCCATCTATACTTGGTTGAGTGAGTCTGAGGATGTCAAGTCACCTTACCAGTTGTATGAGGGTTACTTGTTCTTTGGGGAACCGGTTGTGTAATTCCTGGTCCTCCCTTCATGACCACCTTCTGTTATAGTTGCACACAAGTGGCATTCCTGGACACCATGGACGTGACAAGACATTTGAGATGGCTGAGGAGCGACTGTTTTGGCCCTCCTTGCGCACAGATGTGGAGCGCATTGTCCGTCATTGTGGCACATGCCAAATGGCTATGCCTCGACCCCCAAACACTTGTCTGTACACCCACTACCTATTTCTGAGGGTCCATGGAGGGACCTTAGCATGGACTTCATCCAAGGGTGCCCTGTACTATGTCTCGTTTCGATTCCATCGACATCATAGTGGACCGGTTCTCCAAGATGACCCATTTCATCCCCTTCTCTAGGATAGCGGATGCGTCTCATGTAGTCCATCTCTTCATTAGGATAGCGGATGCGTCTCGACCCCCAAACACTGGTCTGTACACCCACTACCTATTTTTGAGGGTCCATGGAGGGACTTTAGCATGGACTTCATCTAGGGGTTGCTCTGTACTATGTCTCGTTTCGATTCCATCGACGTTGTAGTGGACCGGTTCTCCAAGATGGTCCATTTCATCCCCTACTCTAGGACAACGGATGCGTCTCACGTAGCCCATCTCTTCGTTATGGAGGTAGTTCTCCTGTAATATCCCAAGTTTTTGAAAAATAATTGTAGAAAATTAGAACCTGTATTTTGGATTTTTAGGGATTTTTCTTGAATTTTTCCTAATCTTTTAAAAGGTTTAAAAATTCATTTTATATTAAAAATCAAATTTACGCTCGCAGGGGCTCGAACCCGCGTCGAGCTTCAATCGCAAGCCTAGCTGAACCATTGGGCTAATTTGTGTTTTGTTAATTAAACCGCGCGGATTTTACATGATTCTGTTTTGCTTTATTTTCGCGACCGAGTCATCTCGTCGTCTTCCCCGCTGTTTGTGGCGACCGAGTCGACGGCGGAGCTTTGCTATTTCGGGACGTGTCTCGCGTCTATTTCAAAGGGTTTCCATTCGATTGTTTGTGAATCGAACCCTAGCGTTCTTTCATGCTGCGACACGCCGTCAGGAGGGAGATTTTGAGCTCAAAACCAGTGACCGGTGCAGCCTCACACTTCAGTTTTTTGGTGCCTCCTTCAGCTCGAGTTTTTTGATCCAGGGCTATGATGCGTTGTCGTTGCAAGATATACACTTTCTCCTGTTGTTTTTGTTAAGTTTCGTTGGGTTTCTGAGTAGTTTAGGGTGTCGACGGTGGTGGCACCACCGTCGATACCGTAGACTGTTGCGAGCGCTTCGTCTGCTTGTCGAAAGCTCGCCACAGCCACCTCAGGATTTTCCCTTCGTCGTCGAAAGTTTTCTGGCAAAGCTTGGAGTTGAATAGACGCTTGATGCGCCCTCAGGAGCTCGCCGGTGCAATCGGCGGACGAAAGTCCGGCCGCCTTGCACGGCGGCGAACAGGCGACGCTAGCGAGCGGCTGGGTCGGTTTGGTTTTAGGGTTTGAGATTGTCTTATTTAGAAATAAACCCGATTCGCTGAGTTTTGGAATTGATTTGGTCCGGCTCAATGGATTGAGCGGTTCAATTTCAATTTCGGCCTAGTTATTGAATTCGGACAGGTTTGACCTCAATTCGGTCGACTCTAGGCCGGTTCAGGTAGTCGTTGGAAAGCTTGTGAAATTTCCCATCTATTGGCATCCTGTGTTTCCCAAGATTCTTCATATATTTTGTGTAATTGTGGTTTCAAGCTTCGGTTTGGTATGGTCCAGCGTGAATCTGACCGGTTCACTGCAATTTAGTCCGGTTCAGTGGCTTTTGGGTCCGGTTCATTGAATCCAAAGTTGGTTCCTTAGGTTTTGAGATGTTTTGCTTTTGCTGGTGGTCTCTGTTTTCATGTTTGAATCTTATTTGATAAAGTTCATGTACAAATCTATGTTTTAGAGTGATTGAACCATTGTTTGGCTTGCATCGTTTGATACTGGTTTACTTGGCTTTTGAAAAGGTAAGACCTCAAACTAGATTTCTGCAGATAAAAGTTTGTTATCTTTATTTCTGTTGACTCAAGTAGTATGGTATCCTGTGCATGTCGAAGATTTGCGAGTTATATTGTTTCAGTTTTTGTATATCAGTTTATTGTTTTTAGTATCCACGTTGTGGACAGCATAACCAGTTTTCTAGTATCCATGTGTGTGGACAGTTATATTGAGCACATACCTAGTAGTATCCACTCTGTGGACAGATCGGGGTCCCAAGTTAGCATGCACCGGGATTCATGACGCATGGTAGCGTGTGTGTACACCATGTAAGGTGTGATACACCTTATCATGCGTATTAGGGGTGACGACCCCACAAGCCAGTAGGTATTGCTCACAGTTAATTTATGCGTGGTATCAGTTTTCATATTTGATACAGATAACCCAGTTGCACCAGTTTATCTAATTGCTCATAGTTGTTTCCTTGCATGATATCAGTTTCTCTTTTTGACATAGATAACCCAGTTGAATCAGTTTATCTAGTTGCATTATAGTTTTCAGTTATAAGTTCAAGTTTTCAATTACAGTTCTAGCTTCCAGTTTATAGTTACCAGCTTTTAGTTCATAGTTTTCAGTATTCAGTTCATTACAGTTTTATTGTTCATGCTTCTTGCTAGTTTCCCCTCCTTTGAATCTAAGGGACTACCCTTTCTTCTGGGGAGAGGCTTACTCAGCAAAGTTTTGCTTAGTCTTGTTGATACTGCAGGTACTGATCTGGACTAAGGAAATCAAGACATGGATTTAAAGTATTCCTTGATGGCTTATTCTTGAAGAATTGTGATACCTGTATTAAAAGTTTTTAGCTGAGGTCTGAGTGTTGTAAAGGTGTACTCTGATGTCTGTATTTATAAAGAGAATTTTGTAGCAGTCAGACTTATGTTGTTGTTCTTAGATTATTAAGTCATAGTAGATTCTTTTATTTTAGTTTTAGAATCAGGGTGTAACATCTCCTCCATGGCCTCCCACTCTCTATAGTGTCCAATTGCGACACCCGCTTTGTGAGCCACTTTTGGCGATCACTGTGGGCACTGTTAGGGACCACCCTTAAGTTTTCTGCGGCCTATCACCCCTAAACTGATGGCCAAACTATGGTTGTTAACCGGAGCTTTGGTCACTTGCTCTGATGTCTCATTCATGATCACCTTAAGAGTTGGGACGTTGTGTTCCCTGTTGCTGAATTCGCTTATAATAGTGAAGTCAATCGGTCTACACATCTAAGTCCCTTACAAGTGGTCCTTGGACATCAACCACAGAAACCTATTGACTTACATGACCTTCCCATGGAGTCGCATCTTTCTGAGCATGCATTTTCCTTTGCCTGTCATATTGCGAGTTTGCATAACGAAGTTCAACATCGGATCCTTTTGGGCAACACGCGGAAAGCTCTGAAGGCCAACGAACACTGTAGTCCACTCCACTTTAGTGCAGGTGATCTTGTCAGGGTGCGCATCCACCCCGAGCAAGTGGAAAATCGGGCGCAATTTAAGCTACAACCACGGTACATGGGTGCCTATGCGGTACTACAGCGGGTAGGCTCCAACGCCTATGTCCACGATCTTTTGGAAAGCATGGGGATCCACCCCGTATTTAACATCGCAGACCTTCTCCCTACCACGACCCATTGGAGGAGCACCTCGCCACCGATGAGCATCCCCTTAGTTCTCCGAAAGAGAACTCTTCAAACTAGGGGGGATTGATGAAGGACGACCTTCCATGGCAGCTCTAGAACCAGAGAAACAAGGTCATTCTGTGGACTTCCCTCTAGACAAGGTTCCACCTCCCTTAAAAAGTTCAAAAGGGCCCAACACAACCATGATAAGGCGATCTCAACGTTCAAGTCAACCACAAGATAAGTACATGGGTGTCATCAGTCCATTATCATCCCACACGGGGGTACTGCGATCCATGTGCTTGGCACCCCAGCCACCTGAAGACCCGATCAATGATCACTACCGCGACCAGTTGACCAACGCGGCCCAAGAACTAGCTAGCACAGTGATGAATCAGCCCACCGTCAGCAAATTCTATTATTTCATCGCCGCGTGCTCCGAGATGGTTTGACAACCAATCGTGGCCCAAAAGGCCTAGCCTAGCCCAGAAGGCCCCAGCCCATGTGCCCAGCTTCAGATTCCCTCATCTACTTTAGTTGGTAGTAGTTAGTATGAGTTAGTTAATGCTCGCATCAGCATACTTGCATCAGTAGCATCTTGACTGCTTTTAGTTAGTTAGAGTAGGTAGTCATGCTTGTGGTGTGATATTCTCTAGTCATGCTTGTGGTGTGATATTCCCTCCCTTACTCTATAAAAGGGAGCTGGACTTTAGTTTGTTCATTAGCTTTCTTGTGTGATAGGAGCTCACTTCGGAGAGGTTAGAGTGTGGAGCAAGGTGTATGATCCTTGGCTCAGTCTCGATTCCTCACCTTCTGGTTGTAATCGTCTTTCATTTTAAAGAAGATAATCGCACTGCTGGTGCATCTGGTTCGCCTATTTTCGGATTTTTCATTGGGTTGTTCTTTAGATTTCCTTACCCACGGGCATCCGTACACCGGAGATGTGGATGTTCCTTGGCTTTTGTGTGATCACAGGGTCATAGACGCGCAAGCTGAGCACCGCTAAGTACGCTGCCCTTGTTACTGTACTATGCTTAAATCGCTTGCTAAGAGAGGTTAATGAGTTTTATTTGCGTTCTTGGGTGTCATTGGTTTCTTTGTCTCCATGTTGCCCCAAAACGTATTCATCGCTGTTTTTCGCATTGTTTCTCGCTGGTTTTCACATTGCTCATTTTCTGACATATGTTTTATTTCCCTAGTCTCAAGACACTCTCACGTTTCCCAATAATCGTATCATAAACTCCTAGAGTATAGAGCTAAGGACCAACCCACCTATAGTAGCTGCATCACCAAACCACAAGGAAAACATACCAGAGTCAATGAACTGATGACTCTTTATCATAAATTTCTGCACAAACACTATCAAATTTTATTCTAACAGGGAAACTAAAACTACCAACATATAGAGCACATCTCAAATCCTAGATAATTGGTTTTTAATCTTGTGAGCTGGACCTAAAGCCCACTTATTATGACAAAAGAGGCGAAATCATCCTAAAGCAAGGAAAACAAACATTACACAAAATCTGCAAGCTATCTAGTGACCATTTTGGTATCACAGGATAGGCAAATTGATAAGCTTTCCAAAGAGTACCTAGACTAGTCCCGATTTTTTACAAAAATCCAGTCGAACCAATTCAAAAACTATCGTTCGGTTCGAAATTGAAATTGAACCGTTTAATCCCTTAAGAACGTTCGAATCAATTTCAAACTCTCCCTAGATTGAGCGAGGTTTATTTGAAATAAAACATACCCAATCTGTAAAACCCGACCCAAGCAGCCCTCTCTCTGTGCCACCTGATTGCCTCCATGCAAGGTCCCTAGACTCACAGTTGCCACTTGTTCCGATGAGTCCTTGAGGCCGTGTTAAGCATCTATTCATCACCAAACTTTGGATCGCAAAACTCAATAATGAAAGTAGGCTATAGGTCTAGCCACGACAAAATTTTGATGCATTGTCGAATCTCTCGATGTGGTCAATGCATATCGACGTTGGTGCCACCAGTGTCGATACCCAAAACTTAACCAAAACCCATCAAAACACTACCAAACGAAGAGTAGAAGCACCATACCTTGCTACAACGTTAAAGCATTGCCCTTTGTGGAAGAAACTACCATCTATGGCAACAAAAGAAGTTAAAGCAACACCACCTCCGATGAGTGTTTCCTTGCAAGATGCATGAACATTAAAATTGAAATGGAAGACAAGCTTTGAACTAAACTTTTAACCATATTCTTCAAAACTCAAATGTAAAACTACAACAAACTGTAAACTAAAATTTTTGCACTGAATACAATAAACTAAAAATTGTAATTGAATGTTATAATGCAATTGGACAAATTAGTTCAACTATGTTATCTATGGATCAAATTCATACTAATGCAAATTGTAGAAACTGATACATTACATTACAACTAATAAATCTCAAGTATGCATAGGATGCTATACAAATAGAATCAATTAGAATAAGGATTACCTAGCTTTATCTATAGAAATATGGTTTGAGGTCTTACCTTGATAGATGCCAATTAGGTTCAATAGACCAAATCACAGGGAAAGCAAGCCAGAGTGAATGAACTAATCACTCTTAATCATAAATTTGTACACCAATGCTATCAAATTAGATTCTAGTAGGAAAACAAAGACTACCAACATATAGAGCACATCCCAAAACCTAGATAACTGGTTTTTAATCTTGTGAGTTGGACCTAAAGCCCACTTACTATGACAAAGGAGTCAAAATCACCCTAAACCAAGTAAAACAAACAATACACAAAATTTGCAAGCTATCTAGATACCATTTTGGTATCACTAGATAGGCAATTTGATAAGCTTTCTAGTGAATACCTAGACAAGCCCACATTTTTGATAAAATCCAGTGGAACGAATGCAAAAACTATCGTTCGAGACAAAATTGAAATAGAACCATTTAATCCCTTAAGAAGGTTGAAATCAATTTCAAACTCTCCCTAGATTGAACGAGGTTTATTTGAAATAAACATACCCAATCTATGAAACCCGACCCAAGCAGCCCACTCACCGTGCCACCCGATCGACTCCATGCAAGGTGCCTAGACTCACGGTTGACACTTGTTTCGGTGAGTTCTCGAGGCCACGTAGAGCATCTATTCGTCACCAAACTTTGCCTCGCAAAACTCAACATTGAAAGTTGGTTATAGTTCTAGCCACAATGAAGTTTTGATGCACGGTCGAATCTCTTGCTATGGTCAACGCGTATCGACGTTGGTGCCACCATTGTCAATACCGAAACTTAACCAAAACACATGAAAACACTACCAAACGAAGAGTATACCACCATACCTTGCTATGATGCTAAAGCGTTGCCCTAGGAGGAAGAAAGTACTGTCCCTGGCTACACAAGAAGTTAAAGTGACACCATCTCCAGCAAGTGTTTTCTTGCTCCATTGTCTTCCTTATGGCAATCCATTGTGGCCCAAAGACACACTATGGTTTGAATCACGATAGGGCAAATGAAAGCCCTCTAATGTGGTGACAAAATGCATCGTAGAATCGCAAAGAGCTAGCGACATTTCAATCACTGAAAATGTTTGGGGAAGACAACGAGTTTGCATGTCCCTTAGATTAAAACTAAACTTTAAAATAATTTAAATCTGAGTGCAAATTAAAATGAAACTTTGACTTGTTCCAATGTTTCGACTGACAGTAAAACACATATGCATCGCAAATTTGAGACCTCACCACTTTGATTAAATATACCATCTTTTATAAATTTAATAAATAAACAATTTATTTAACTTATTAATTTTCAAATTAATAAAAAAAATTAATTCAAAAATACAAAATAATATTTATGATTTCTAAAATTTTCTATTGTTACAAGTAGCAAGCCCACTAAGCCTTATATATTATATCATCATTGATCCCAATTCCAATATGAGACTAAACTAGGGTATTGCAATCTCCTCAACTTAAAACTTGACATCCCAAATCAGAGTGGCATAGCGGAAGCATGGTGGGCCCAGAACCCACAAGTCCTAGGATCGAAAACTAGCTTTGATAATAAATCTATTACGCCCTAATAATAAAATTTGTGCACTGAAAGCAATAAACTAAAAACTGTAATTGAATATTATAATGCAATTGAACAAATTAGTTCAACTACGTTATTTATGGATCAAATACATACTAATGCAAATTGTAAAAATTGATACTATGCCTGAATATAGATGGGTGCAATACCTACTAGCTTGTGGGGTTGTCACCTTACAACTAACAAATCGCAAGCATTAAAATGGATACTACTCAAAATGAGTCAATTGGAATAAGGATTACCTAGCCTTATCTATAGAAATATGGTTTGAGGTCTTCCCTTGATAGATGCCATTTAGGTTCAATAGACCAAATCACCAGGAAATTAAGTCAAAGTCAATGAACTGATCACTCTTTATTATGTGAGCTGGACGTAAAGCCCATTTATTATGACAAAAGATTCAAAATAACCCTAAACCAAGTAAAACAAACCTTACACAAAATCTACAAGCTATCTAGAGACTATTTTGTTATCATAGGATAGGCAATTTGGTAAGCTTTCCAACGAATACCTACACCGGCTGAGATTTTTGACAAAAATCTCGTAAAACCAATGCAAAAACAATCGTTCAGTTCGAAATTGAAATAGAACCGTTTAATTCCTTCATAAGGTTCAAATCATTTTCATAGTCTCCTAAGGTTGAGCAACGTTTATTTGAAATAAAGCATACCTAATCTACAAAACCCGACCTAAGGAACCCGCTAACCATGCCACCCGATCACCTCCATGCAAGGTCCTGTTGGTGTATATGCCCTAGGACCTAGTTTTGGTCCACTTATGTATTACTTGACCTTGATATTTATATCATTCTGGCATTGTCGTTATCATTGTCTGTCTACACCTGC
>CM050437.1:74770103-74783060 GCA_027562315.1 Costus pulverulentus | reverse complement strand
CCTCTTCCATCAAGTGGCCGCAAGCTTCTCCTTCCTTTCCTCTTGGAGCAAGGAGCTTTGGTGCTTGGCGGTTTGGCTTGGTTGCTTCCTCTCTTGGCGCATCTTTTTTCTCTTGGTGGCGCAAGGTGGTTGGAGCAACTCCCTAAGGCTTGGATCTTCTTCCCGAGGCTAGCACCGGGCGTGGAAGAAGAGGACTCGAGGCATCCATGTGTGTGAGACTGCAGAGGGCGCACGCTTGGGCGCCTATCACGACATCGACCTCGTCTTGCTCAGAGGTATTATCTAACTCATCGTGTCGACTCTCTTGCTTGCGATCTTCACTGGGTTTTTGGGACCGGCCTATTTCGGGGACATTCTTCCGCTGTGCAATGTATGTATGTATGTCTATGTCTCTGAAAAATTGTAAAATTTCCCCGGGGTTTCCCAACAGGTCCCTAGACTCACGTTCGACGCTCGTTCCAGTGAGTTTTCGAGGTCGCATCTTGCATCTATTCGTCACCAAACTTTGCCTTGCAAAACTAAACAATGAAGGTCGGCTATAGGTCTAGCTACAGCGAAATTTTGATGCACGGTCGAATCTCTTGCTGTGGTCAACACGTATCTATGTTGGTGCCACCAGTGTCAATACCCGAAACTTAACAAAAACCCATCGAAACACTACCAAACAAAGGGTAGAAGCACCATACCTTGCTACGACGCTAAAACGTTTCCCTAGCTAGAAGAAAGTGCCGTCCCTGGCTACACAAGAAGTTAAAGTGACACCATCTCCAGCAAGTGTTTCCTTGCTCCATTTTTTTCTTCATGGCAGCACATTGTGGCCTAAAGACACGCTATGGTTCGAATCATGATAGGGCAAATGAAAGCCCTCTAATGTGGAGGTAAAACACGTCACAAAATCACAAAGAGCTAGCGACATTTCAATCACTAAAAAATTCGGGGAAGACAACGAGATTGCATGTCCCTCGGATTTAAAATAAACATGCAAATTATTTAAATCTGAGTGTCATATAAAATGAAACTTTTACTTGGTCTAAAGTTTTGACTAACTATAAAACACATGTGTCGCAAGTTCGAGGCCTCGCCATTTCGATTAAATATACCATCTTTTAAAACTTTAATAGATAAACAATTTATTTAACTTATTAATCTTCAAATTTATAAAACATTAATTCAAAAATACAAAATAATATTTATGATTTCTAAAATTGTGTTGTTAAAAGTAGCAAGCCCACTAAGCCTTATATATTATATCATTATTGATCCCAATTCCAATATGAGACTAAACTAGGTTATTGCAATCTCCCCCACTTAAAACTTGACATCACAAATTAGAGTGGTGAAGTGAAAGCGCGGTGGGCCCATAACCCATAGGTCCTAAGATTGAAACCTAGTTCTAATACCAAATTTGTTACACCCTAGTAATAAAATTAAATTATTACAATTTTTCATAACTTTAGTAATACAAAACTCCAAATCCAAGAATGACAAATTAGTTCAACTATGGTATCTAAGGATCAAATCCATACTAATGCAAATTATAGAAACTGATACTATGCCTCAATATAGATGGGTTCAATACCTACTAGCTTGTGGGGTTGTCACCTCGAATAGGCATTATAAGGTGGTTGATCGCACACCCTATGCGGTGAACTCGTGCTACCATTTGGCACAAATCCTGATGCCATCGAATTTAGGACCTATATCTATCCACAAACTAGACTAATCACTCTTTATCAAAAAATGGTGCACCAACGCCATCATATTAGATTTTCACGGGAAAACAAAGACTACCAACATATAGAGCACATCACAAAATCTGGAGACCATTTTGGTGTCACACGATAGGCAATTTGATAAGCTTTCCAACGAATACCTTGATTGGCCTAGATTTTTGACAAAAACACAATCGAACCACTGAAAAAACTATCGTTCGGTTCGAAATTGAGATAGAGAGGTCTAATACCTTAAGAACGTTCAAATAAATTTCAAACTCTCCCTAGATTTAGCAAGGTTTATTTGAAATAATGCATACCTAATATGTAAAACCTGACCCAAGTAGCCCACTCACCATGCCACCTGATCGCCTCTAAGCAAGGTCCCTAGAATCACAGTCAATGTTTGTTCCGGTGAGTTCTTGAGGCCCCATTGAGTATCTATTCATCACCAAACTCTACCTCGCAAAACTCAAGAATGAAAGTAAGCTATAGGTCTAGCCACGGTGCAATTTTGACACACGATCGAATCTCTCACTGTGGTCAACACATACCGACTTTTGTGTTACCACTATCAATACTCGAAACTTAACCAAAACCCATCGAAACACTACCAAACTATGAGTAGAAGCACCATACCTTGCTACAACACTAAAGCGTTGCCCTAGGTGGAAGAAAGTACCGTTCCTAGCTACACAAGAAGTTAAACTAACACCATCTTCGGCGAGTGTCTCCTTGATCCATTTTCTTCCTCTTGGGAGCACATTGGGGCCCAAAGACACGCTATGGTTCTAATCATGATAGGGCAAATGATACCAAATTTGTTACACCCTAGTAATAAGATTAAATTATTACAACTTTTCATAACTTAAGTAATACAAAACTCCAAATCCAACAAGGACAAATTAGTTCAACTATGTTATCTAAGGATCAAATCATACTAATGCAAATTATAGAAATTGATATTATGCCTCAATATAGATGGGTCCAATACCTACTAGCTTGTTGGGTTGTCACCTCGAATAGGTGTTATAAGGTGGTGGATCGCACACCCTACGTGGTCAACTCGTGCTACCATTTGGCACAAATCCTGATGCCATCTAATTTACGACCTCTATCTCTCCACAAACTAGACTGATCTCTTTTTATCATAAAATTGTGCACCAACGCTATCATATTAGATTTTAATAGGAAAACAAAGACTACCAACATATAGAGCATGTCCCAAAACCTAGATAACCGGTTTTTAGTCATGTGAGTAGGACCTAAAGCCCACATATTATGACAAAGGAGTCAAAATCACCCTAAACCAAGTAAAACAAACATAAAACAAAATTTCCAACCTATCTAGAGACCATTTTGGTGTCACAGGATAGGTAATTTGATAAGCTTTTCAACGAATACCTTGACCGGCCTGCATTATTGGCAAAAACCCAGTCGAACCAATGCAAAAACTATCGTTCGATTCGAAATTGAAATAGAAATGTCTAATACCTTAAGAACGTTCAAATAAATTTCAAACTCTCCCTAGATTTTGCAAGGTTTATTTGAAATAAAACATACCCAATCTGTAAAACCTGACCCAAGCATCCCACTCACCATGCCACCCGATCGCCTCTAAGCAAGGTCCCTAGTCTCACAGTCGATGCTTGTTCCGGTGAGTTCTTGAGGCCCCATTGAGTATCTATTCGTCACCAAACTTTGCCATGCAAAACTCAACAATCAAAGTAAGCTATAGGTCCATCCACGGTGCAATTTTGACACACGATCGAATCTCTCACTGTGGTCAACGCATACCGACGTTGGTGCCACCACTATCAATACTCGAAACTCAACCAAAACCCATCAAAACACTACCAAATGATGAGTAGAAGCACCATACCTTGCTACGACGCTAAAGCATTGCCCTAGGTGGAAGAAAGTACCATTCCTGGCTACACAAGAAGTTAAAGTGACACCATCTTCGGTGAGTGTTTCCTTGATCCATTTTCTTCCTCATGGGAGCACATTGGGGCCCAAAGACATCCTATGGTTCGAATCACGATAGGGCAAATTAAAGCCCTACAATGTTGAGTTAAACACATTGCAGAATTGCAAAGAGCCAGTGACATTTCAATCACCAAAAAATTCAAGGAAGACAACGAGTTTGGCTGTCCCTCGGATTAAAAATAAACATTAAATTTATTTAAATCTGAGTGCCATATAAAATGAAACTTTCACTTGGTCTAAAGTTTTGATTGATTGTAAAACACATATGTGTCGCAAGTTTGAGCCCTCACCACTGCAATTAAATATACAATCTTTTATAAATTTAATTGATAAACAATTTATTTAACTGATTAATCTTGAAATTTATAAAAAATTAATTCAAAAATACAAAAAGATATTCATGATTTCTAAAATTGTGTTGTTAAAAGTAGCAAGCCCACTAAGCCTTATATATTATATCATTATTTATCTCAATTCCAATATGAGACTAAACTAGGGTATTGCAATCTGCCCCACTTAAAACTTGACATCCCAAATCAGAGTGGTACAACAGAAGCGCGGTGGGCCCATAACCCATACGTCCTAAGATTGAAATTTGGTTCTGATACCAAATTTGTTACACCCTAGCAATAAAATTAAATTATTACAACTTTTCATAACTTTAGTAATACAAAACTACAAATCCAACAAGGACAAATTAGTTCAAATATGTTATCTAAGGATCAAATCCATACTAATGCAAATTATAGAAACTGATACTATGCCTCAATATAGATGAGTGCAATACCTACTAGCTTGTGGGGTTGTCACCTCAAATAGGCATTATTAGGTGGTGGATCGCACACCCTACATGGTGAACTCGTGCTACCATTTGGCACAAATCCTCATGCCATCTTATTTAGGACCTCTATCTATCCACAAACTAGACTGACACTCTTTATCATAAAATTGTACACCAACCCTATCATATTAGATTTTAACAGGAAAACAAAGACTACCGACATATAGAGCACATCCTAAAACCTAGATAACCGGTTTTTAATCCTATGAGTTGGACCTAAAGCCCGATTATTATGACAAAAGAGTCAAAATCACCCTAAACCAAGTAAAACAAACATAAAACAACATCTACAACCTACCTAGAGACCATTTTGGTGTCACAAGATAGGCAATTTGATATGCTTTCCAACGAATATCTTGACCGGCCTAGATTTTTCACAAAAACCCAATCGAACCAAAGCAAAATCTATCGTTCGGTTTGAAATTGAACTAGAAATGCCTAGTCCCTTAAGAAGGTTCAAATAAATTTCAAACTCTCCCTAGATTGAGCAAGGTTTATTTGAAATAAAACATGCCCAATCTATAAAACCTGACCCAAACATCCCATTCACTCTGCCACCCGATCGCCTCTAAGCAAGGTCCCTAGACTCACAATTGATGCTTTTTCCGGTGAGTTCTTGAGGCCCCATTGTTGGTGTGTAAGCCCTGAGACCTAGTATTGGTCTATCTTTTGTACTACTTGACATAGATCGATATATCATTCTGGCATTGTCATTATTAATGTTTATCTATATCTGTGATTTTGTACTTACATGATAATGTCTCTGGAGACAGATTGGATCTGTGCTCAAATTGTTGTCCCCAGTCAATATACCTGAGTGGATAAGGGACAGCTCTAGTACTTGTGAGACTAGTATATGAGCTGGTTAGGCATGAGGTGCTAACGTAGACAAATGAGTATATCAGTGGTGGATATACTAGACCGACCCGCTATGAGGCTATGACTTTGTGTCATGAGTTATCCTCACAAGTGACATGAGATGCATTGATCCCTTGACTTGAGGTCATTGACCGTTCTACATGATTAGGGACATGCTTTGATACAACCTAACACATCGCCGTAGTTGGGAGGTAATAATGGCTGTCATTGAGCATGTCACGACCCATGTGAGAAGGTCAATGGACAGACAGAGGATTTGCCCCTTCCTGAGGGAAGCTTGATATCCATGGAGGTCCTCTATGGTTCTATGACTGAAAGTGTATGGCCATACCCAGGTGACAACATAATTTAGTCATGACCATGTGATTGGGTGAAAATAAGTGATGACACACTTGTCCAATCAGATATCAGTTTGGCAATGGGACTATAATGTATCTGTACCTAGTTGCGATGATGGGAATGTCGATGTCGATATCCATTCTGATGACTTCGGTGGCAGCGATGCACTGCTAGGTGCCACTCACTGCTTGAGGTGAACTAAGGTCAGCACTGCCAACGTCAAAGGAACCTTCAGTGTTGTACACCTTGATACTCGAGTTCTCGTATTAATCGGGAAGCCTTATTATCGAGTTACTGGATAACTCGGATCTATTTGGGAGATTTCATCTGCACCAATGGGCCTGATGAGATAGAAGAGAGTTATTGGAACCAAACTTCATTTTTTGTAGGTTGACCCAAAATTGACCAAGATTGGTCACATTTAGATTAGGGTTGCATTGGATTGGATCCAAATGTTTAATCAACCCATGCAATGAAGTTTGGGCTAGCTCATTATCCAATGAGCTCCAATAATAAGTTGTCATGAAGCAACAGTGGGCTAAAGGGTATAATGGGAATAAATCTTATCCCATTGGCGCCTAGGGGCTCAATGGGGATAAGTTGCACAATTTGCTTCATAAGGAAGCAATTGACGCCTCCCCCTTTGTTCCTTGGATGGAAGTCTTACCACTATGGCAAGTCTTGAGGCTGATATGGCTAGAAGAAGTTCTAAGGAAGGTCTTTGGCACATATGGTTAATAGGAAAGGGTTTATGGAAAACTCTTGGAGAATTTCCTTAACCCTAAACCCTAATTGGCTCCCCATACATACCCTAGCCGACTCTCTCTTATTGGGTGCGCCCACACCCTTGCTTGGCCGCCCCTTATCTCTATATATCAGGATATATGCGAGAGTAAGGGTGATAACAATCATATTGGCATGAGCAATCTTGTAGAGACAAGAGTAAAGGTGTTTGGCGCATCCTCCTTCTTCCATAGCCGCAAGCTTCCTCTTTGCTTCCTCATCTTGGCCCAACAAGTTGGAAGGCTTGGCGGCATCTTCCTCCTCACCTCCTTCCATTGGCGCATCTTCTTTGAAGGTGGCGCAAGCATAGAAGAAGGTGAACAAAGGCTTGGATCTTCTTCCCAAGGCTAGCACCGGGCATGGAAGAAGAGAACTCGAGGCATCCGTGTGTGTGAGACTGCAGAGGGCGCATGCTTGGGTGCCTACCTCGACATCAGCCTCATCTTTCTCCTAAGGTATTTACTATCTCATCATGTCGACTCCCTCGCAAGACGATCTTCACTGGGTTTTTGGGTCCGACCTGTTTTGGGGATATTATTCTGCTGTGCAAATGTAATCTCTATGAAAAATTATAAAATATCTCTAGGGATATTATTCTGCCTCGAACGATGTACTTTCATGCTTTTCCATGCTCACATGTCATGTTTCAATTTTCGCAAATTGCATGATCACATGGCACATGATTTTTCTATGTAGGAAAAATTATAGTTTCTTGTTCGTATCATCTTTTCAATATATTTTGGATTTTTGGGTTATCTTTCTTGATTGATTTATGATCAAAGGCGCACATAGTTTTATCAAGTAGGATGAGCATTGTGTCTTCGGACTGGCCGGGTCTCTTGATCTGACAAAATTGCCAGCCGATAGGATCTATGAAATCACCATGAAAAATTAATCGCAAATAACCAAAAGATTTGTGATAAGAAGATGAGGAAAGGAGAATTGTTTTATGAGAAACTAAAATTTCAGATTTTGAGTTTTTCATGAGCATGTAGAATTGCATGTGTAAATACCTTGTTTGTGCATGATGTTGTGGTCATATGTCAAGCCCCATAGTATGCCTGTGATGTATCCTTGTGAGGCCTGTGTGTCACTTTTCTTTTTGCTTTTAACTAAGAAGAAGATTAGGGTGGTGCATCTACTTGGAGCATGCAGCTTGCGCGCCTTGCATGGTGGCGCAACAAGCTTCATCAAAGGTGGCACATCCTTGTGCTTGTGAGCTATCCCTTTTGTGGCTTGCAAGATGGTGCATCTTCCTTGGAGGAGGATCCATGGCATTGGCCGAACCTATGAGTGCTTCTAGGGTTTCCCTAAAAGTACCTCTAGGGTTTGAGAGCTAAACCATGGAAAGGAGGACCTTGGAGCCAACCTTGAAGACCAAGCTAGAGGTCAGCTAGGCTAGGTCTAGTTTTAGGGGCTTGAGTCCTAGGTCAAGAGTTGAACCTCCTTTTGGCATGGGTTGGTTAAATGTCTTGAATGGGCTATGATCACATCATCCTTTCGTTGCTTTCTTTACGAAGGATAAAAATGCTTTTGATGTTTTATCATTATGTCATCACTATAGGATTGCATGCCTGTAATGTTAGATATAAGATAAAACTGAAATAATGAGACCTGAAAAACCCTTAATCAAAATATCAAGTCTAGTAGCCATCTAACATGCAGCCCTCACCAAGCTATCGATTAGTGGTGTTGTAAAGTGTTTTCCACCCTCGTGGGACACACCCACTTATCTTTAAAAGGTGTGTGGTGGCAATGGTTTTCCCTGTCCAGTTTTACCTTGGACGTGCCTTCGCATGGAAACTCGTTGGCCTTGGGCATAACAGTTAGGAACGGACTTGACTAGATTTTCATATGCGCTGGGCACACGATGAAACTCTAGAGTCATCGTTGAGAAGTTAGGGTTTCATGCTGTATCCAACCCTCGCTGGACATGAAATGCCTAGACTATCTCAATAAGAGGAATTGCATAGAGAAATCGGCCGGCATGCCCACCTTAAGAAGCACGGGTCACTTTGTACATCTCATCCCACCCTCGTGGGACGCAAAGCTATGTGTGGAATAAGGATCCCATCACACTAGGAAATCTCAAATTTTCCAATTGACTTTGTGGGTTATCAATTCGATTAAAATAGTGGGAGTCATAATCATTTAAAACAAGTCCAGTTTAAATGATTTGAAATAGTACTAATCTGCTATTTCTTGGTTGTTGTAGAACAATGGCTACGAACAATTGCATATGATCACTGCGATCTACCCTAGAAAGGGATAAGTTGGTGTGATCCAACTTAATGGATTGGTATATGAACTTGAGAAATGTGCTCAAGCTCGAAAGGAAGTTCTATGTTCTTGAGCAGCCTATTCCTGAGCCACTTCCATGCTTGGCCTCAGCGGATGAGAAGGATGCTTATGATAAGCATCAGGCTGATACTTTGGAGGTTACTAATTTGATGCTAACCAATATGTCACCCGAATTAAGAGGGCAACATGAATCTAAGAGTGCCCCTGAGATTATTTATAATCTAAGAAAGCTCTTTGATGAATTGGTTGAGCTCAACCCTCCTAAAGTAGACATTCAATGTGTTGAGCCGAAAGGCTTAACTAAGACATTGAAGATAAAGATGGAAAGAGTCAGGAATAACAAGTGCTACTCATATGGATGACCACCTCACATGATAAAGGGCATTATGCGACTTCAGAGTGAGAAGAAGAGAGGCAGGGCTTCGTCTTTATGCTCAGGTATTTATGTTACTGAAGTAAACTTTTCTACTTCTACGTCATGATTATTGGATTATGCATGTGGAGTTCATATTTGTACAAATATGCAGGGGCTCAAGAAAAGTAGATCGGTACGGCCTGGAGAGATTGACCTACGGGTTAGAAATGGGGCATAGGTTGCTGCTATTGCTGTAGGAGTTTTGACTCTCTCCCTGCCTTTTGGACTTATATTAGAACTAGATCATTTCTATCATGTACCTTCACTTACTATAAACATTGTAACCATTCCTTCCTTGGCAAAGAAAGGATTTAAGTTTCAAATAAAGGAGAACTCTTGTTCTTTCTCATTTGCAAACATGTTTTATGGGAAGGGTACTTTGTGCAATGGGTTATATGTCTTGGACATGGATAGTTCTATTTGTAACATAAATAACAAAAGGATCAAACTGAGTGGTTCAGTTAGTGCTTTCCTATGGCATTGTCGATTAGCTCATATAAACAAGAATCGCATCCAACAACTCCATGCAAATGGATTGTTAGATTCAAGTTCCTTGCAAGAATTTGATACTTGTGAGCCTTGTTTATTAGGGAAGATGACAAAGGCGCCCTTCACCAAGATCGGTGAGAGGGCAGGAGGTTTATTGGATCTTATCCATAGTGATTTGTGTGGTCCATACAGTAAACAAGCCAGAGGAGGGTATAACTACTTCATCACATTTACTGATGACTTCAGTAGATGTGGTTATGCCTATCTGATGAGACATAAGTCTGAATCCTTTGAGAAATTCATGGAGTTCAAAAATTAAGTAGAGAACTAGCTTGGAAGATCCATTAAAAGGAGAATACCTGAGCGGTGAGTTATTTGATTATCTGAGATGATGCAGGGGGTTCAAACGACGCTTTGAGAAAATAGTTTTTTTTTTGTAGTTTTAGAATAAAAGCGGAAATTACTTCTAAAACGGATTTGGAAAATATTTTTTTGTATTTTGTAAATAGGGAAAACCGAAACTTACACTACTTGCTAGAAAGTAAGTACTTGAAATAAAATTGGAAATAAACACTCACCTTGGACCCCTTGAGAATAGAAGGGGTAACCTTCCCATTCTTCACCGGTCCAATGGTTGATGGCAACGAAGTAGGGCCCTATGAGCTTACACACATGCAATCATTCAAGCCCACACATGCGTGGGTGAGTGTTAAAATTAAGAGTTCAACAAGGAAATCAAATCAAGAGGGGAGATAGGCTCCCAAGTTCTCTTGCTAACATGTTCATGGGACTATCTAATGTTAATTGGGGGGGGGGGGGGGGGGGGGGGTGGAAGAGAGGTCTTGCGCCAAGGTGAGGGATCTTCAAGCCATGCGCTCACCTACAAGATGCACTTTGATTAGTGTAGAATCAAGTTCTAAAAGAAAGTGAAAATGAGGGGAAAGAACTAAGCAAAATGTCTTCATGATGCAATCCTTCTTGTTGGCCGAGAGTGGTGAGTCCATCAAGGTTCTTCCAAGGCTTTGCCAAGAACAAAGGAGGATGGATCTTCCTTAGGGACTCGCCAAGGATGTTCAAAAGACCTTCAAAGTTTCGGTTGAGTGGAGGATTATGGAAGAAGAGGGAAGAGAGGAAGGGAAAGGGCTCGGCCCTTTAAAGAAGAGGGAGGTAGAGATCAATAGGCGACACAAGCACCATTGCAAACACTTCTTTTTTTCATCTAGGCAACTACCCGACAAAAGAGAAGATGTTTACAACTTATAGGCTCAACAAGCCATGGGCAAGGGTGACATTTCACCCTAGGCGCAATTACAAAGAAAAGGAAGAAAATTAATGCTCAATTAAAACATTTCCTTCTAGCAATTTGAATTTGAATTTGTAACCGTTTGTAGCTCTTTGTGTTGGACGAAATCTTTGCGCTCCTTCCTTCTTTGCTTGGATGAGCTTTTGGCTTCATGAGTGGATCATTTTGAATTTGAAATTCCTCCCATTAAAGGCTTTGGGCGGCTAGAGATTTCCAAAGGAGGCTCCACAAATTGGAGATCTAAATGTGATTCCAAGATTTGTGGGTCTTGATTGATTCTTGATTGATAGGCGGATTGAAGACTCTTAAATTGGCAAGTTGTGGGCTAGTTCCTTGAATTCGAATTCTCCTCCAAAGGTGGCGCCTTGGGCTGATTTGGAAGGTGGAGCTGCATTCAATATCAGCTCATTCAACATGAAGTCTCTAGTTAAGTGTTGAAGTGCTTCTTTCCATAATTGGAGCTCCACTTGATTAGCTTAGCTTGAGCTTCTTTAGCATCCCCTTGAGCTGGGCTTTAACCTGCCCAATTATTGACAAAAAAACCAGTAGACTATTCTAGAAGGCAATGCATGACCTAATAAGGAAACTACAAGGTGCACTAGGACAAAAGCTTATTCTTACCCAAGCAAATTGCAAATGTGGAAAGTGCAAATAAAGAAAGAAGGGGTGACCTAGGAAGAAAAGCCATATCTGATGGGCTTCCTCCGGGTCCTACCAGATCTTCTAGGGGCAGGGTCGGTCCCTCCATCATTTCTCCCCGGGTGGAAAAAATTCTCATCTGGAGAATTATCCTTGTACCCTTAGATCAACTCTAGAGCGGCCTGTGCCAACTCACCCTCAGGGAGCCAAGCCTCCTCACCCGAAGTAAACTTAACACGATAAAATACTTGTACCTCATTCGGGGTGAGTCAGGTCTGATCCTCAAGTATGCTCTATGGCCCGAGCCTATCAGTCAGGTCCTCAATGAGTACCGGCTCCTCATAGCGTGTGAGATCCTCCACGTTGACAGTGGTCGGGATCCCCAAGTCCAGTGGTAGATCCAAGACATAGGCATTATCGTTGATCTTCTCCACGATGGTAAAGGGTCCGAGTCCCTTTGCGTCCAACTTGCGGCCAGATCCATGGATGAGCTCCTCCCTGACCCGCAGTATAACCTGTTCACCCACAGAAAATTTCCTTTCTCGGTGTTTCTTGTTAGCACTCTTGCGATAAGAATTAATAGCATCAAGCATTTGACAATGTATTTTGTGATGCAAATGTGACATGTGAGTAGCAAAATCTCTAGCAGACATAGAAACATGAGAGTGCTTAGGTAAAGGAAATAAATCAACAGGTTTTCTAGGCTAGTACCCTAAGTTGGCTTGAAAGGGGGATAATTCTGTGGTTTTGTTGACAACACTATTGTAGGAGAACTCGGCAATGGGTAACAGCTTATCCCACGTGCCTGGGTGCTCTCCTACCAAACTCCTCAAAATGCTCCCAAGTGATCGGTTGACCACTTTGGTCTGCCCATCCGTCTGTGGATGATAGGCCGTGGAGAATTTGAGTTTGGTTCCCAACATAGCCCACAGGGTTTTCCAGAAATGTCCAACAAACCTGGAATCCCTATCATATACTATAGTCAGAGGGGTACCTCTATGTTTAACAACCTCTTTAAAGAATAACCTAGCTACATGTGATGCATATGCGGTTTTGTAGCAAGGTATAAAGTTTGTCATCTTGGTAAACCTATCCACTACGACAAAGATAGAATCATGTCTAGATGAAGTCCTTAGTAAACCTAAGATGAAATCCATGCTAAGGTCCTGCCAAGGTGCTTGAGGAATGGGTAGGGGCGTGTACAGACCAAAGTTATGTTTCTGAGTTTTACTTGTCTGACAGGTCCTACAATGTTTGACAACCTTAG
>CM050437.1:74755388-74766509 GCA_027562315.1 Costus pulverulentus | reverse complement strand
CTGAATAACAACCATTGCCTTTATAAACATAAGAGTTTATACATGATACTGAAAGAATCCCAAGGCCTCAAACATTAGCCTTAAGGGCATACCCCAACAACAACCTCCCTTTGATACCACTATTGGGAAACCTCGGGCAATTTTAAAATTTTTATTAAGTATAGTGGAAGCAATTCCCTGAAATAGGCTAGTCTCAAAAACCCAGAAGATTGAGTCATACGAGGGGATGGACATGATGATAATAGAAAATACCTCATAATCAATAGAAGGGATGGAGATGTATAGGTGCCCACACGTGCACCCTCTGTAGTCTCGGACACAACTAATGCCTCCAGTCCTCTTCTTCCATGCTCAGTGCTAGCCTCGGGAAGAAGATCCACACCTCAGAAGAGTACCTTGCCCAATTGTGCTAACCATAACGGGAGAATTGTGCCAAAAGCAAGGAAGAAGGAGAAGCCGGCAAGTCCTATCTTCACTTGTGCCAAGAGAAGGATGGGAGTGCCAAGAGTAAGGACTTGCAACCTTGGAGGAAGCCTTGTGCAAAGGAGATGTTGCTCATGCCTTAGGATGATTGCTCACAACAAAGGGGCAGCAACAAGCTCTAATATAGGCATAGGAGGAGGGGATGTGCGGCTGATGGGAGAGAAAGGGTAGGCGGCAATGGCAAGGAGCAAGGAAAGCTTCCAAGCCCTTTCCTTGTGTTCCTAGCTTAATTCTACATGCACGAAGGCCTTGCCATGTAAGCCTATTTAGCCATATGCACTCCAAGCCTTGCCAAAGGTGGTAAACTTTCCTTTAATGCGCTTAGACCAAGTCAAAACACTAAAAAGGATGCCTAATGAGGCATTAGGCACCAAATCCTTTTCCCATTAAGACTCCATGCACGTAGGATAATTACCATCCCCATAATACCCTTAGGCACATGTGTCTTATCCGCATGGTTCATTAGTAGGTCCCATCACTTATATCTAAGAAATGAACCATGCTAGGTTTCAATAAACAAGCTGATGCAGCCATCAGACTCAATCCTATACAACCCTAGTCAAATATGGCTAACCATGGTTAACTCAGGGTCAACTTGCCAAAAATGAAGTTTAGCACCAATATGTCCCCTTCATCTCATCATGCACATTCACACTAATATAATCTCTTAAATAGATCCGAGTTATGAAATAATTCGATCATAAGGTTATTGGTGTATATGCCCTAGGACCTATGGCTAGTCCGATGTGTGTCACATTCATTTGTGATATATTTCCTAACATGATTGTTGTTGGGCATTTGGTATATTTGCATCATATGTACATTTCCATATACAATGTTCTTGGAGATAGATTTAAGTCTCAAAGGATTGTCCCTGGTCAAGTATCATAGTGGAAAAGGGACAGCTATGATGCACTAGTCCGATATGTGTCACATTCATTTGTGATATATTTCCTAACATGATTGTTGTTGTGCATTTGGTATATTTGCATAATATGTACATTTCCATATACAATGTTCTTGGAGATAGATCTAAGTCTCAAAGGATTGTCCCTGGTCAAGTATCATAGTGGAAAAGGGACAGCTATGATGCACTTGAGATTGGCATATGCACTGGTTGAGCACGGGTTGCTAGCACAGGCATATGGGTATATCAAGGGAGATATAGTAGATCGACTCGCCATGAGAATTTGACTAAGTGTCATAGGTCAAATCTCACAGTGAGAGAGATTCACTCATCCTCGACTTGAGGGCATTGATATCACTATATAGCAATTGGTGTACTTTCATACAATCTAATTCTTCACCGTAACAGGGGAGTCATAATGGTTGTCATTGGGTATATCATGAACCATATGAGAGGTTCAATGAGCCAATAGAGGATTTGCCCCTTCCTTGCGAGGAAGCTTGATATCCATGGGCCCCACATATGGATGCATGATTTAAAGTGTATGGTCATACCTAGGTAAGTACCTGATTTAGTCAGGACCATCAGATTGGGTTAAACACGTTTGACACACTTGTCCAATCAGGATATTAGCCTGGCAAAAGGACTAGAGTGTACGTGTACTTCGTCACAGTTTTAGGGGATGTCGATGATGACTCCATTCCGAGGACTTGGGTAGGAATGATGTACTGCTAGGTGCCACTCATTGCTTGTGATGACTTGAGGTTATCACTGCCAACATCTAAGGAACCTACAAAGTCATACACCTAGACACTCGACATGTCGCATTGATCGAGTTGCCTATGATCAAGTCATTTGGTTGATTCGAGTTAGTTTGGGAGTCGATTGCATCTCGAATGTGTCTGATGCGTTGGAGACGACATTATAGAGTGATATTGTTTTTTGACTTATGTTGACCCCGGTTGACCCTTGGGTGACCACATTTGACCTCGATGGACTAGGTCCAATCGATGGGTCAAATGTCGCTGGATTTGTTCGGTGAATTGTCAATGTAATTTAAATGTAACAAGTGGATCATAACTTAAAAGAATAAAATGAAAATTTATACTTATTTTATTACAACTTAAGTCATCGGGGCCATGCGCAACTTAACACAATATTCATATTCAAAATAATTGTAACTTAAGCTGTGGGGCCCATTTTTTAACTCTATACATATGGGGGTTTAGGCGTATATTGAGTGGTTCGACTCATGTAAGCCCTAGCCGCCCAGGCCTCCTCTCCTTGTCACCAACATGAAGAGGGCAACTGCCCCTGCTCCTCCATGGTGATGGCAACAATCTCCAAGGTATGTAGATCATCATCTCTCAAGGGACGAGTAAAAGAAATCTTCTCTCCTTGTCTCATACCTCTTCTTCTCCCTTTCCTTTGTGCTTCTTCTTGGAAGAAGGCGCATAAGCTGCCCACAAGTGGTGTTGCCACTTTGATCTTCAAGGGTGGCGCCACTTTTGTGCAGACGAGATGAGAAAGAAGAAAGATAGAGTTGTTGATCTTCAAGTTGGCACAAGTGGTAGTGGTGATGCCCACTCCTTCCAGCCAAGCCTTGATCTTCTTCTCCATGGCACAATCTTCATAAGATTGGTGCATGATGAGATGAAGAAAACTCCCCTCTTGGTGCATCATATGGATGCCGCAAGTAAGAGGATCCTCTGTAGGCGCATCTTCAAGATGGCGCAACAAGAGAGGACAACAGCATACGCGACAGGATCTTCCTCCCGAAGGCTAACACTAGGCGCGGATGGAAGAGGATCTCAGGGAGTCTGTGCGTGCATGATTATAGAGGGCGGACCACTTGTGCGCCTCTCCTTCATCATCGACAGCCATTAAGACTTTTGCAAATAAAGGTATACTGCTCTGACACATCCGATGGATCACTCATAAGGGATCATGGCGCTTAGGGAGATCCTATTTTGGGCCATCGCTTCTGTTGGTATTGAATTTTAAATTTAGCCTAGGGATTCCCAACAGTGGTATCAAAGTGAACTTACAAGACCCACGCGGTGTATTTTTCTTATCTACATGCGCCCATGTCATAATATATTTTTTTTAAAAAAAATTTTATACCATGATTTTCCTCCTTAGAAAAGTGTAGGTTTATCACGTTGAAATTTCATCTAAAATTTCCTGCTGACAGGTTCTCCTTGTGTGTCAAGGATAGACCTTGCACACAAGCTATGTAAATATTTTTAGGGAATTTTCCCCTTTAATTTTTACATAGTAAGGTGGACTGAAAGGGGGCACCTTGCATGCGTTGGGCATGCATGCCCCACTTTTCACATGTAGTCTGAGAGAATTAATTAGTGGAACTTTTGTTACGATTATTCTGGGTGATGCACAGTTTTATGAGAAACTAAAATTAATTTTAATTGTTAGTATTTCATTGCATGTAGAGGAGCATGAGTAGGTGTTTTTATTGTTGCATTATGATATGTTATAGACAAGCCCCCTGCCATGCCTGCGACGTATTATCTGTTAGGCTTGCGTGTTGTCCTTGTCTTTTTAATTCATGTATTGTAAAATAGCTAGAATTAAAGATTGGGGCAGCAGAAGGCATCCTGGCGCATGGCGTGAAGACCATGCTAACTGTCGCAAGTTCTCCTTGGCCAAACCATGGTGGCACCTAGGGGAACCTAGGTGGTGCACATATTGGTTTCAGAGCTAAGTAGAATGACTTGGCGCACCTAGCATGTTGGCGACACATCTCTACTTAGTAGTGCACCCTAGCATATTGGTGCATCTCGTGGTGGCACAATTTGTATGAGAGGCAGCGTACTTAGCATGATGGTGGCGCATATGGTGTTGGCCGAACCCTAGGAGGAGCCTAGGGTTTGCGAGCTAACACAAGTGGAGCATAGAGTTGGCCGAACCTAAGGGGGCATTTGGGCTTTCCTAAAGGGTGCCTCTAGAGTTTCTGTGCTGACCCTTGGAGCTAAAGACCTAGGCGGCGCACCTAGGGTTGGGAGTAGAGCCCTTAGAGCACTCTAGGCAGAGCCAATGACTTAGTGGCATGGGCCCATGGCTTGTGCCTTAGAGTAGAAAGATGGTTAGTCTAGGTCTAGGGGCTTGTTTCCCATGTTCGGGCTATAACCATATCATGTTTATTTTATGCTCAGTTTTAAGTGTGCCTGTAATGTTTTATTTTTCATGCTACTCACTATAGGACTGCATGCCTGTATTGTTAGATGAAAGATAAAACTAAATAGTGAGACCTCAAAAACCCTAGCTAAAAATATCATGTCTGATCACATTGTGATAATAGCCTTCTGACGCGTAGCCCTCGTCAAACTATTGATCGATAGTGCTGTGCACTGTTTCCCACCCTCGTAGGACACACCAATCTGTCTTTAGGAGGCGTGTGGTGACAATGATTTCCCTAGTCCGGTTAAAACTCTGGATGCACCTTTTGTAAGGAAATAATTAGCCTTGGGCATAACGATCAGGATATACTTGACTAGATATTGTTGGGAAACCCCAGGGATATATACAAATTTTATCAATCAATACATACACAGAGCGGAAGCATATCCCCAAAATAGGCCGGTCCCAAAAACCCAATGAAGATCATCTTGTGAGGCGGCTGACACGATGAGAGGAGAAAGTACCTAAAGCAAGTGCAAGTCGATGTCGAGGTAGGCGCCCAAGAGTGCACCCTCTGCAGGCTCACACACACGGATGCCTTGAGTTATCTTCTTCCATGCCCGGTGCTAGCCTGGGGAAGAAGATCCAAGCCTTAGACTCCTCCTTTGATCACTTGCGCCACCTTTAAGAGAACTTGCACCAAGGTAAAAGGAGAGGGAGATCAAGCCACCAAGAGTTTCCACCAACTTGCGCCAAGAGGAGAAGATGGAGAAGACTTGCAGATAGGAAGGAGGAAGAGGATGCACCACTAGATCCCTTGCTCCCACCTTTTGATTGCTCATGCCAAGAGGTGGAGGTTGCTCTCACATATGATGAAGACACACGCTACAAAGGAGCGGCAATAGAGTCATATAGGCGCAAAACACATGGAGATTCGACTAGGGATTGTGGAGGTAATTTGGGTTAAGTGATATGGAAAAACTCCAAGCCTTTTCCATAATCACCTTCCTATTAGCCATATGAGCCAAAGACCTTCCAAAGTAGTTCTTCTCGCCATATCAGCCCAAAGACTTGCCATAGAGGCAAGCATACCATCCAAGGAACAAAGGGGGAGGCGCTAATTACTTCCTTATGAAGCAAATCGCGCCAACACTTCCCCATTATACCCATAGGCGCCTAATGAGGTTAATTTCTCACCATTATACCCTTTAGTCCTCTTATTGCTTCATGACAACTTGTTATTGGGCTCATTGGGCAATGAGCTAACCCAAACTTCATTGCACAAGTTGATTAAGCCATTGGATCCAATCCAATGCATCCCTAACTCAAATGTGACCAACAATGGTCAAATTCGGGTGAACCTACCAAAAATAAAGTTTGGCTCCAATAACACTCTTCCATCTCATCAGCCCATGGATGCTGATGAAATCTCCTAAATAGATCTGAGCTATCCAATAACGTGATCATAAGGCTTCCTGATCAATACGAGAACTCGAGTATCAAGGTGTGTGACCCTGTAGGTTTATCTGACGTTGACAATGCTAACCTAAGGTCACCACAAATAGTGAGTGACACCTAGCAGTGCATCACTACTACATAAGTCATCAGAATGGATATCGATATCGACATCCCCATCACCGCAACTAGGTACAAATGCTTTGCAGTCACTTTGCTTAACTGATATCTGATTGGACAAGTGTGTCACCACTTTATTTTACCCAATCTTATGGTCATGACTAAATCAGGTTCTCACATAGGTATGGCCATACACTTTCAGTTATAGAACCATGGGGGGGCCTATGGATATCAAGTTTCCCTTAGGAAAGGGCAAATCCTCTATCAATGACAACTGTTATGACCTCCAAACTACGGTGAGGTGTTAGGTTGTATCAAAGCATGTCCGTAACCATATAGAAGACTCAATAACCTCAAGTCAAGGGATCAATGCATTTCCTGTCACTTGTGATGATAACTCATGACACCAAGTTAGTGCCTCACACCGGGTTGGTCCAGTATAGCTACCACTGATATACCCATATATCTGCGTTAGCACCACATGCCTAACCAGCCCATACACCAGTCTCACAAGTACCACAACTGTCCCATATCCGCTAAGGTACATTGACTGGGGACAAGAGTTTGAGCACAGATCCAATTTGTCTCCAAGGACATTATCATGTAAGAGCACAATCACAGATGTAAACTTAACATGATAACGACAAATGCCATAATGATATATATAAGAAATATCAATGTCAAGTAGTACAAAGATAAACTAAAACTAGGTCTTAGGGCATAAACATCAAGAATCTCCCACTTGCACTTAGACCTAGAGGTTGAGGAACCTTAACCCCATATCCCTTGTATGACTATCATGCTTCTGCTGTGCCAAAGCCTTGGTCAGTGGGTCTGCTAGATTGTTCTCTGTGTCAACTCTACTAATCTTGACATCACCTCGGTCAATGATCTCTCTGATCTGGTGAAATCTTCTGAGTATATGTATAGACCTTTGATGAGACCGTGGTTCTTTTGCTTGTGCAATATCCCCATTGTTGTCACAAAAGAGTTCAATGGGATCCATAGCAGTTGGAACCACCTGAAGATCAGAAATGAACTTCCTTATCCAATCGGCTTCTTTGGCAACCTCAGAAGTGGCGACATACTTAGCCTCGATTGTAGAATCAGCTATGGTGGATTGCTGGAAGCTTTTCTAGCAAACAGTGCCTCCATTCATTTTGAACACATAGCCTGCCTGCGATCTGAAGTCGTCAGGGTCAAACTAAAATGATGCAACAGTGTAGCCCTAAACACTGAGCTCTTTTTGTCCCCCATAGACCAAGAACAAATCCTTAGCTCTTCTCAGATACTTCAGGATGTTCTTTACAACCACCCAGTGCTGTAGACCCGGATTGGATTGGTATTGGCTGGTTATGCTCACAGCATAAGCCACATCTGGTCTAGTACACAACATTGCATACATCATCAAGCCCACTGCCAAAGCATAAGGCACTCGACACAAGTCATCCCTCTCAGCCTGTGTGGTGGGACACTGGCTCTTTGAGAGTGTAAGGCCATGTTTCACTAGAAGGTATCCTTTATTGGATTGCTCTAAGTTGAACCTCTCCAAGACCTTATCAATGTAGGCACTTTGACTAAAGGATAGGATAGGAGCCTCTTGGATCTATCTCGATAGATCCTCACACCTAGGATCTAGGTGGCCTCCCCTAAGTTATTCATCTCGAAACACTTCCCTAACCATGTCTTCACAGACTGAAGATTAGGGATGTCATTTCCGATGAGTAGTATGTCATCGACATACAAGACCACAAAAATCACCAAGCTCCCACTAAATTTTTTATCCACATAGTCGTCAACTTCACTTTTGATAAAGCCATAGTCTGTCACAACTTCATCAAACTGAAGATTCTAACTCCGAGATGCTTGCTTTAATCCATAAATGAATTTCTTTAGCCTACAGATGTTATTGGCATTTGCAGGATGGATGAAACTATTAGGTTCTGTCATATACACATCCTCTGTCTTAACATCCAACTGCCATATCTCATAGTCATGATATGCAGCTATAGCAAGCAGAATCCGAATGGATTTGATCATGGCAACTTGCGAGAAGGTTTGATCATAGTTCACTCCGTAGACCTGTCGAAATCCTTTAGCCACTAGTCTACCCTTATAGGTAACTATGCTACTATCCATATCACTCTTCCTTTTGAAGACCATTTATAGCCTATGGGTTTTTGTTGGGAAACCTCGAGGATATTTTACAATTTTTAGAGATAGAGATTACACAAATACATTGCACAGTGGAAACAATATCCCCGAAACAGACCAGTCCCAAAAACCTAGTGAAGATCGTCAAGCGAGAGAGTCGACACGATGAGATAGAAAATAACTTAAATCAAGATGATGCTGATGTCGAGGTAGGCACCCAAGCGTGCACCCTCTGCAGTCTCACACACACGGATGCCTCGAGTCTTCTTCTTCTACTCCCGGTGCTAGCCTCGGGAAGAAGATCCAAACCTTAGGGAGACCTCCACTTTACTTGCGTCACCTTCTAGAGAAGTTGCGCCAAGAAGGAAGAGGGAAGAGGACAAGCCACCAAGCTCCAATGCTCCAAGCGCCGAGAGGAAAGGAGGAAGAAGCTTGCTTCCGGTAATGGAAGAGGAAGAAGATTACTTGCGCCAACCCTTGAAGCCTTCGCCCTTATGTCTTGCTCACGTCAATTTCATGTATCAAGACACTCGCATATCCCAAGGATATATATAGATTAGAGGGGCGGCAACATAAGGGTTAGGCACCAAGTAACAAGAGGGGCGGCTAGGCTTGAGGGATGCAATTAGGGTTTATGGCATTGGAATGTCTCCAAGACTTTTCATAAACTCCTTGCAATTTCCCAAGACTTACCAAAGAAGTCTATCATGCCTTAGATGCTTCAAGCCTTGCCTTAGAGGCAAGATTTCCATCCATGCATGAAGGGGCAAGGCGCCTTTTGCTTCCATATGAAGCAAAATCGCCCACTCCACCCCATTATGCCCCTAAGCGCCAATGGGGTGGAGACTTCTCCCCATTTTACCCTTTTAGCCCAATTCTCTTATCATGGTAATTTGTTATTGGGCCTCATTGGATAATGAGCTAGCCCAAACTTCATTACATGGGTTGATTGAGCAATTGGATCCAATCCAATGCAACACTAATCCAAACTTGACCAACCATGGTCAAATACGGGTCAACCTGCCAAAAATGAAGTTTGGCTCCAATAACTCTCCTCCAACTCATTAGGCCCATTGGCGCTGATGAAGTATCCAAAATAGATCTGTGCTATCCAATAACTCGATCATAAGGCTTCCCGATCAATACGAGAACTCGAGTATCAAGGTGTGCGACCCTGTAGGTTCCTCTGACGCTGGCAGTGTTGACCAAAGGTCACCACAAGCAGTGAGTGGCACCTAGCAGTGCGTCACTGCTACACAGGTCATTAGAATGGATATCGACATCCCCATCGTCACGACTAGGTACAGATGCATCACAATCTCTTCGCCGAACTGATATCTAATTGGACAAGTGTGTCACCACTTGTTTTCACCCAATCACATGGCTATGACTAAATCAGGTTCTCACCTGGGTATGGCCGTACACTTTCAGTCATAGAACCATAGAAGAGCTCCATGGATATCAAGCTTCCCTTTGGAAGGGGCAAATCCTTTGTCTGTCTATTGACCTTCTCATATGGGTCGTGACATACTCGATGACAACCGTTATTACCTCCCATCTACGGCGAGTTGTTAGGTTGTATCAAAGCATGTCCCTAACCATATAGAATGTCCAATAACCTCAAGTCAAGAGGTTAATGCATCTCCTATCTCTTGTCAGGATAACTCATGACACCAAGTCATTGCCTCAGTGGGTCTTTCCAGTATATCCTCCACTAATATATCCATATGTTTGCGTTAGCACATTGTGCCTAACCAGCCTATATACTAGTCTCACAAGTACCAGAGCTATCCCATATCTACTCAGGTACTTCGACTGGGGACAATCATTTGAGCACAGATCCAATCTATCTCCAGGGACATTATTGTTGGGGTATGCCCTTAAGGCTAATGTTTGAGGCCTTGGGATTATATCAGTATCATGTATAAACTCAATGTTTATAAAGGCAATGGTTGTTATTCAGGTTGTTGCATTATCTGCTGCCATATGTATACTTCTGAATAATGTCTCAATGCTGTTCAGCTTGGCTGACATGCAGTATTGTCCTTAGTCGAGATATCTTGGTGAACATGAGACAGCCTTGATATGATTGAGACTAATATGTGTTCTAATCCTATAGGATGCTTCGAGCATGGAATAAGATGTAGACTCATGGGTACATTGGATGTACTGGACAGACCCTACTTAGGATATTCGATTGCTTGTCACAATGTGAATAATCCTTATGTGCAAACAAGTGGCATATTTCCTCTAACTTGAGATCGCTTGTGTTTCTAAATGATGATTGACATTGTCTTGAGGTAGTTCAATATCATTTGAAACATAATGGTTATAGACTATCTTGGATAATGAGCATGAGTCATGTTAGGGCACTAGTGATAGATATAGGATTGCCTTCTCCTTGATTGGAGTGTGATGTTCTAAAGGGGCCCCCTTGTATGAGATGATTGAGAAAGTGTATGGCCATACCCAGATGACTATGTTCATCTGATCTAATCATTCTCATCATATTGGAGTTACAGGCTTGACACGCTTGTCCAATAAGAATATCCAGTGGCAAAGGAAACATGTATGCCTAGTGAGTTGAATTCACACTTGTGCTATGGTTTGGGTGTAGTCTTGGAAGACTCTTTCCTTTATATCGGGAGACAGTGATGTGTTGCTAGATACCCCTCTCTGTTCGTGATAACGTAAGTTATCATTACCAACATTTAAAGGAAACCCTTAGGGTCGCACAATTTGATGATACGGCTTATTTATGTCAGATCGTGTGGACTGAATTGTTTTGGTTCAGTTTAAAGGAGTTTAAACTCTGATTGTGAGTGAGATCTGGTCTGATCATGTTTGATTGATTAGGGCTTGAG
>CM050437.1:74717845-74728192 GCA_027562315.1 Costus pulverulentus | reverse complement strand
AGTCGATGTACCTTAGTGGATATGGGATAGCTATGGTACTTGTGAGACTGGTATGTGGGCTGGTTAGGCACGTGGTGCTAACGCAGACACATGGGTATATCATTAGAGAGGATATACTGGAAAGACCCGCTGTGAGGCTATGACTTGGTGTCATAAGTTATCCTCACAAGTGACAGGAGTTGTATTGATCCCTTGACTTGAGGTCATTGATCATTCTGTATGGTTAGGGACTTGCTTTGATACAACCTAACACCTCACCGTAGTTGGGAGGTCATAACGGTTGTCATTGAGCATGTCACGACCCATATGAGAAGGTCAATGGACAGATATAGGATTTGCCCCTTCCTAAGGGAAGTATGATATCCATGGAGCTCCTCTATGGTTCTATGACTGAAAGTGTATGGCCATACCTAGGTGAGAACCTGATTTAGTCATAACCATGTGATTGGGTGAAAACAAGTGGTGACACACTTGTCCAATCAGATATCAGTTCGGCAAAGAGACTGTAATGCATCTGTACCTAGTTGCGATGATGGGGATGTCGATGTCGATATCCATTCCAATGACCTGCGTAGCAGCAATGCACTGCTAGGTGCCACTCACTGCTTGTGGTGACCTTTGGTCAGTAGTGCCGGCGTCAGAGTAACCTACAGGGTCGCATACCTTGATACTTGAGTTCTCATATTGATCGGGAAGCCTTTTGATCGAGTTATTGGATAACTCGGATCTAACTGGGAGATATCATCAGTGCCAATGGGCTTGATGAGATGGAAGAATGTTATTGGAGCCAAACTTCAATTTTGGCAGGTTGACCCGTATTTGACCATGGTTGGTCACATTTGAATTAGGGTTGCATTGGAATGGATCCAAATGCTTAATCAACCCATGGGATGAAGTTTGGGCTAGCTCATTATCCAATGAGGCCCAATAACAAGTTCTCATAAAGAGATAAGAGACTAAAAGGGCATAATGGGGAGAGACCCAACCCCATTGGCGCCTAAGGGGCATAATGGGGTTTGGGTGGCAAAAATTGCTTCATTAAGAAGTAATATGCGCCTAGCCCTCTCCCATTGATAGTATGTGTGCCTTTAAGGCTTGTCTTGGGCTGATATGGTGCTTGGGCAATTATGGATAGGTTGAATGGAGTTTATGGTAAAGTCTTGGAGACTTTCCTTGTCTCAAACCTCCTCATCCTAGCCCTACACTTGTCATGATCTTGGCCCTTCCCTTAACCGCCTCTTGCCCTATATATGTGACCCTAGTCGCCCCCTCAAAAAGGTGTTTCTTCCTTGGAGGCGTGAACACATCAAGAGGGTGAGAGTAAGGGGCATTGGCGCAACCATCTTCTTCCATCAAACCCAAACCGCAAGCTTCTTCCTTTCTTCCTCTTTTGGCGCAAGAGAAGTAAACGCTTGGCGGCATTCTCCCTTCTCCTCTCTTATTCATCAATTGGCGCTTCTACCTTGGAGGTGGCGCAAGCATTCAAGAAGATAACTAAGGCTTGGATCTTCTTCCCGAGGCTAGCACCGGGCGTGGAAGAAGAGGACTCGAAGCATCTGTGTGTGTGAAACTACAGAGGGCGCACGCTTGGGCGCCTATCACAACATTGACCTCATCTTGCTCTAAGGTATTTCATAACTCATCGTGTCGACTCTCTTGCTTGCGATCTTCACTGTGTTTTTGGGACCGGCCTGTTTCGGGGACATTCTTCCGCTGTGTAATGAATGTATGTATGTTTATAACTCTGAAAATTATAAAATGTCGCCGGGGTTTCCCAACACATATGTCTGCGTTAGCACCTTGTGCCTAATCAGCCCATATACCAGTCTCACAAGTACCAGAGCTGTCCCATATCCACTCAGGTACATCGACTGGGGACAATAATTTGAGCACAGATCCAATTTGTCTCCAGGGACATTATCATGTAAGTACCTAATCGCAGATGTAGACAAATAATGATAATGACAATGCCAGAAAGATATATAAATATCAGAGTTAAGTAGTACGAAAATGGACCAAAACTTGGCCCTAGGGCATATACACCAACAATTTTACCCCATCAGGCAGCTCAACCAAATCCAAGAGTTGGTTAGCTGACATGGAATCCATCTCAAATTTCATGGCCTCAAGCCATCTCTCAGAGTCCGGTCCAGCGACCGGCTCATCATATGTCCTAGGCTCATCCTCAATGATGAAGATCCCGTCATGTTGGGTCGGCAACGACTCATACCTCTCAGGTACACGACAAATCCTCCCAGACCTACGTGGAACCTGTGTATGAGCCTTTGGTTTCCTAGCAACTAGCGTAGGTGGCTCAGGTTCTGTCTCAGGGTCTTGTGGTTGCATTTAGATGTCATCCAAGTCAAACTTCCTCCCACTAATTTCTTTCATGAGAAATTCTTTGTCTAGAATGACAGCACCCCAACCAACAAAAACTTTGTTCTCGGCAGGGATATAAAAATAGTATCCTTTAATCTCCTTAGGATACCCCACAAACACACATTTATCAGATATGGGTTCTAGCTTTCTAGAATCCCGATGTTTGACATAAGCCTCACATCCCTAGATCCTAATAAAAGAGAGGTTAGGGCGTCTCTCACTCCATACCTGGTATGGAATCTTAGAGACACTCTTAGATGGAATGTTATTCAGTATGAGAGAAGCTATTTCAAGTGCATAACCACAGAATGAGGGTGGTAGAGTCGCATAACTCATCATAGATCGAACCATGTCCAACAAGGTTCGATTTCTCCACTCAAATACACCATTCCATTGGGGTGTTCCAGGAGGAGTGAGTTAGGATTGGATCCCACACTCCCTAAGATAGTCAAAGAACTCACTACTCACGTACTCTCCACCACGATATGATCAAAGTTTTAATAGATCTACCAAGCTGGTTCTCTACTTCATGTCTGAACTCCTTAAATTTCTCTAAGCTTCAAATTTATGTCTCATCAGATAGAGATAATCATATCTACTGAAATCATCAGTAAATGTGATGAAGTAGTTGTATCCTTCTCTGGCTTGTTTACTTAATGGCCCACACACATCACTGTGTATAAGATCCAATTAACCTCCTGCCCTCTCACCAATCTTGGTGAAGGGCGCTTTTGTCATCTTCCCTAATAAACAGTGCTCACAAGTTTCAAACTCCTCCAAGGAGCTTAAATCTAACAACCTATTTGCATAGATTAGTTGAATGCGATTATTGTTTATATGGGCTAATCGACAATTCCATAGGAAGGCACTAACTAAACCACTCAGTTTGATCCTCTTACTATTTATGTTACAAATAGAGCTATCCATGTCCAATACATATAAACCATTGCATAAAGTACCATTCCATAAAACATATTTGCAAATTAAAAAGAACAAGAGTTCTCTTTTTTTTGAAATCTATATCCATTTTTTGCTAAGCAAGGAATGGATACAATGTTTTTAATAAACGAAGATACATAATAGCAATGATCTAACTCTAACTGAAGTCCATAAGGTAGGGAGAGAGTCAAAATTTTTGCAGCAATAGCAGCAACATGTGCCCCATTTCCAACTCGTAGGTCAATCTCTCCAGGCCGCATCGATCTACTTTTCTTGAGCCCCTGCATATTTGTACAAATATGAGCTCCACATGTAGTATCCAATACTCATGACATAGAAGTAGAAATGTTTACCTCATAAACAAAAATACCTGAGCTAGAAGACAAGGCCTTGCCTTTCCTCTCCTCGTTCTGAAGTTGCTTGCAGTCCCTCTTCCAGTGACCCTGCTCGCCACAATGGAAGCACCTATGTTCCTTTGATTTCCTAGCCCTTTTCTTCAGTGCTTTGGTAGGACCTTTGGCACCACCTTTAGCATGTGCCTTACTCTTCTTCTTCATCTTCTTGGTCGCAGGGACCAAAAGAATAAAAATGGGCTTGGTGTTACCCATCTCTCGCTCGGTCGTTTGGAGCATATTCAACAGTTCTTTCCTTGTGGACTTAATTCAGTTCATGTTAAAATTTATAATAAACAAACTATAGCTAGGGGTAGGGACTATAAAATAAGATATATAACCAACTCTTTATGTATAGTGTGTCCCAATCTCCTGAGATGATCCACATGCCCAATCATCTTGCACATGGGGTTCCACTGGTGCATCCTCATATAACTTGCACTGAAAGAATGCTTTAGTAGTGTCATATCTCTCTGTTCGAGCCTGAGCCTCTAACATCTATTTCAATTGAGTGATCATCTGAAAAAGGTTCTGCTCCTCATATTGCACCTAAAGCTCAGGTGCCATAGTGGCTAGCATGAGACATGCTACTTCCAATGACTCATCCTGATACTTTCTAAAAGCATCCCTGTCTGCCACTCGGGAATTAGGCGCAGGAGCCACAGGAAGAAGCTGCTCAAGGACATATGGCTTCTTCTCGAGCTTGAGAGCTAACCTTAAGTTCCGATGCCAGTCCATGAAGTTGGATCCAACCAACTTGTCATTCTCAATAAGGGATTGCAGTGACAATCCACTATTGTTTTTAGCCATTAATCTACAACAACCAAGAAGAGCAGATTAGTACTACTTCAAGTCATTTAAATTGGACTTATTTTAAATGACTATGGCTCTCATTATTTTAATCAAATTGACAACCCAAAAAGTCAATCGAGAAATCTGAGATTTCCTAGTGAGATAGGATCCTTATTCCACATGAGGCTTTGCATCCCACGAGGGTGGGATGAGATGCACAAAGTAACCCATGCTTCTTAAGGTAGGCTCACCGGCCGATTGCACTTGGCAACTACCCTTATTGAGATAGTCTAGGCATTTCATGTCTAGCAAGGGCTGGATATAGCATGAAACCCTAACCTCTCAACTATGCCTCTAGAGTTCCATCATGTGCCCAACACATGTGGAAATCTAGTCAAGTCCAATCCTAACTATTATGCTCAGGGCCAATGAGTTTCCTTGCGAAGGTATGTCCATGTTAAAACTGGACTGGAGAAACCATTGTCACCACACACCTTCTAAATGTAAGTGGGTGTGTCCCATGAGGGTCGAAAACAGTGCACAACACCACTAATAGATAGCTTGATGAGGGCTATGAGTTAGAAGACCACTAGACTTGATATTTTCGATTGAGGGTTTTGAGGTCTCATCCTCTTAGTTTTATCTTTTGTTTAGCATTACAGGCATGCAATCCTATAGTGATAACAAGAAGATAAAATAACACAAACTTGCTTTAGCAGATAAGGAGAGCAGGAAAAGGATGGTGTGGTCAAAGCCTATTCAAGACATTGAACCAACACAAGCCAAAAGGGTTCAACTCTTGACTTAGGACCTAACCGCCCTCTAGAGATGATCTTCAAGGTCGGCTCCATGGTCCTCCTCTCTATGGTTTAGCTCTCAAACCCTAGAGGTACCCCTAGGGAAACCCTAGAAGCTCACCCCAATGTTCGGCCAATTCCATGGTGCCTCCTCCAAGGAAGATGCGCCACCATGCAAGGGCTAAGAAAGCTAGCTCACAGGCACAAAGGCTTGGCCATGCCTTCTTGTGCCACCAAGCATAGATGCGCCACCATGCAAGGTGCGCAACCAAGCAAGCAAGCGCCAATGAGTTCTTGTAGTTTGCGCCATAATCTTCATTATGTACTTTACAAAACAAAAGGAAAAAGATACGTGGCACACAGCCCTCACAAGAATCCATTACAGGCATGCTAGGGGCTTGTCATATGACCACAACATCATGCACAAATATGGTACTTATTCATGCAATTCTATATGCTCATGAAAAATATAAAATCTGAAATTTTACTTTTTAATTACAACACGTCTCTCTTCCTTCACCACTAATCACAAATCTTTGGTTCTAAGTTTCTCTCAGGAGTCTACAAGAGGCATACCCATTGCCCTCCTTGCAATCCCTAACTTGCTAAGATTTGAGCAATCACCTAGTCCATGCCCCATAATCTCAACAAGTCTCTCATGATGGATCTATCCCACCATGAGAGGAGAAATATTCTCTTCCACATATGGGTCTATCCCACCATGTGAAGTGATCAATGATCTAAAAGAGATTAAATAGATATAAGGAAGCAAAGACGTACAATTTTTCCTACTTAGAAAAATCATGCGCCAGATACATGTAAATGTGAAAATACTACTTTGCATGTGAGCATATGAAAAGCATAAAAGAACATAGTTCGAGGCTCGCAAGCCGCTCTGATAACACTATCGGGAAACCCCAGGGATATATATAAATTTTATCAATCATCAATCAATACATACACACAGTGGAAGCATATCCCCAAAATAGGCCGGTCCCAAGAACCCAATGAAGATCATCTTGAGAGGGGGTCAACATGACGAGAGGAGAAAGTACCAAGAGCAAGTGCAAGTCGGTATCGAGGTAGGCACCTAAACGTGCACCCTCTACAATCTCACACACACGGATGCCTCGATTTCTCTTCTTCAAAGCCCAGTGCTAGCCTCGGGAAGAAGATCCAAGCCTTAGATTCCTCCTTTGATCACTTGTGCCACCTTCAAGATAAGTTGTGCCAAGGTGAAAGAAGAGGGAGATCAAGCCGCCAAGAGTTTCCACCAACTTTCCCCAAGAGGAGAAGATGGAGAAGACTTGCAGCTAGGAAGGAGGAAGAGGATGCACCACTAGATCCCTTGCTCTTGGCCTTTGATTGCTCACGCCAAGAGGTGGAGGTTGCACTCGTATATGATGAAGGCACACACTACAAAGGGGCGATAATAGAGTCATATAGACACAAAACACATGGAGATATTTGACTAGGGTTTGTGGAGGCAATTAGGGTTCAGTGATAATGAAAAACTCCAAGCCTTTTCCATAATCACCTTCCTATCAGCCATATGCGCCAAAGATCTTCCAAAGAAGTTCTTCTAGCCATATCAGCCCCAAGACTTGCCATAGAGGCAAGCATACCATCCAAGGAACAAAGGGGAAGGCACCAATTGCATCCTTATGAAGCAAATTGCGCCAACACTTCCCCATTATACCCATAGGCGCCTAATGAGGTTAATTTCTCTCCATTATACCCTTTAGTCCTCTTATCTCTTCATGACAACTTTTTATTGGGCCTCATTGGGCAATGAGCTAGCCCAAACTTCATTGCATAAGTTTATTAACCCATTGGATTGACTCTAACTCAAATGTGACCAAACCATGGTCAAATTCCGGTGAACCTGCCAAAAATGAAGTTTGGCTCCAATAACTCTCTTCCATCTCATCAGGTCCATTGACGCTGATGAAATCTCACAAATTGATCCGAGCTATTCAATAACTCGATCATAAGGCTTCCTAATCAATACGAGAACTCGAGTATCAAGGTGTGCGACCCTGTAGGTTCCACTGACATTGGTAGTGCTGACCTAAGGTCACTACAAGTAGTGAGTGGTACCTAGCAGTGCATCACTGCTACCCAAGTCATTGGAATGGATATCGACATCGACATCCCCATCATCGCAACTAGGTACAAATGCATTACATTCTCTTTGCCAAACTAATATCCGATTGGACAAGTGTGTCACCACTTATTTTTACCTGATCTCTTGGTCTTGACTAAATCAGGTTCTCACTTGGGTATGGCCAAACACTTTTAGTCATAGAACCATAGGGGGGGCCATGGATATCAAGCTTCCCTTAGGATGGGGCAAAATTTTTGTCTGTACATTGACATTCTCTTATGGGTCATGATACTCAATGATAACCGTTATGACCTCCCAACTACGGTTAGGTGTTAGGTTGTATCAAAGCATGTCCCTAACCATATAGAAGAGTCAATGACCTCAAGTTAAGGGATCAATACATCTCCTGTCACTTGTGAGGATAACTCATGACCCAAGTCAGTGCCTCACAATATGTCGGTCCAGTATATCTACCACTGGTATTCCCATATGTCTACATTAGTACCACGTGTCTAACCAGCCAATATACCAGTCTCACAAGTACCATAGCTGTCTCATATCGACTAAGATACATTGACTGGGGACAAGAGTTTGATCATGGATCTAATATGTCTCTAGGGACATTATCATGTAAGTACACAATCGCAGATGTAAACTAAAAATGACAATGACAATGCCAGAATAATATATATAAGAAATATCAATGTCAAGTAGTACAAAGATAGACCAAAACTAGGTCTTATGGCATAAACACCAACAGATATTTCATATGTGGATGGACCACATGATGGAAAATCAAGGGGCAGCCCCAAGAGGTTAGGGCTTTGTGCTATATCCAGCCCTCGCTTGACACAATGTGCCTGAACTGTCTTGAGAAGGGGAATTGCCAAGTTGCAATAGGTTGGCGTGCCTACCTCAGAAGCATGCATCACCTTGAGCAGTACATCCCACCCTCGTGTGACGCAAGGCCATGTACGGAATGAGTATCCCATCTCACTATAGAAATCTGGTGATTTCCCGATTAACTTTTGAGGGTTGTCGATTCGAGCAAAATAGTGGGAGCCCAGTGATGTGTCATATCTTTATAGTCTTTTCGACCAACATTTACTAGTGCATCGAGGCATAATATCACGTTTTTACACTCCTTTCTAGTTTATTTCATTAACTTTCTTCAGAAGCTTCACTACTTGTCATGTTTGTTGAATACAGGATAATTCACTCGCATTTAGTGCTATACGGAAACATATTTACATCCCCATGTGAATCCAGAACCTTGACAAGAAGTTTGACTTCAAATGAGACTAATTTCCATAATTACGACCGAGGCCATAATCTACATCATGACCGTAATTCTCTTATTAACTTCCCAATAGACCCATTTTTATGCGAGCATGAAGTTATGCCCTTAACTTCGTCAACAGCAGCCTCCGGAATACAAAAACACTAATAAGTGACATTACGAGCATGGCCATAATTTTAGCTAGGCCGTAATCTCCTAATCGACAATCTTTGACATCACACTATGGCCGAAATTCAAGTTAAGGCAAACATCAGCTTGCCTTCAAAATTTCAGATGAAACGGAGCTCAACACTAAAATTACGGGCATGGCCATAATCACCATTACTCCTGTAATCTCTACATGCAAGCATTAAAGGCTAACATTCAATTGGCCATAACTTCTCTGTTACAAGTTTATTTTGAGCGTTATTGGTGTCATTACGATGAGCATTTAATGGGCTATGAGTATGTGAATGTTACAGGCATTAAAGAGCATCGATGAAGACATTACGGGCATGCCTGTAATCTTGATTATGCACATAATCTCTCTGTTGCCAAATTTAAAATAGCCATAACTCCCTCATTATATGTCCGTTTTGGACGTTTTTGGGGTCAAAAAGTAGATAATTAAAAGATCTATCAATTTAGGTGTTCAAATGAGATTTTATAAACTATATAAGGGGCAAAAATTTGCAAAAGAATGTAGCGGCCTGCTAGGGAATGCCGGGTGTAATTTAAAATTTTGCAGTCCCAAGATGCAGCGGAAGAAGCATTACACCCGAAACACATTCCGGTCCCAAGGATCCATGCGAGGGGAAAACACAAGGATGTGTTAGAGATGTACCTCTTTTGCTTGTCTAGATGTCGAAGCCATGTTGAAGGCGCCCAAGTGTCCGCCCTCTACAAGTATCCACGCGTCGACTCCTTGATCGTTGCTCCCTTCCACGCTTGGTGCTAGCCTCGGGAAGAGAATCGAGCCTTAGGGTTCCTTCACTCTTCTTGAGCCACCTCCAAGGTTCATGCGCCAAATGCAAGGAAGATGCCGCCAACTCCTTATCCTCTTCACTCCAAGCAAAGAGGAAGAAGAAGAGCTTCGGCTTTGAGGAAGATTGAGAGGAGGTCACGCCACCAAGTCCTTCTCCAAGTCGCGCCAAGAGGAGAGGAAGGAGAAGACTTGCGGCCACTAGTAGGAAGAAGGGTTGCACCACCTTGATGTTGTCGCCCTTTGCCTTGCTCTCGCCCCTCTATGTGTGTTCACGTCTCCAAGTGTTCATCATCAAGAGAGGGCGACAATGGGTCCTATAAATAGGACTAGAGGCGGTTTGGGCAAAGGCTAGGATCATGTCAAGTGTATGGCTAGGATGAGGTGTCTTGAAGTAAGGAAAGTCTCCAAGACTTTTCCATAAATCTCATTCAACCTATCCATAAAAGTCCAAGCACTATATTAGCCCAAGACATGCCTTTAATGCATTCTTACCATCAAGGGATAAGTGGCTACACGCAACATGCATGAAGAGTTTCGGCTAGGGTAAGGGTTTGGGCGCATGTAGGGTACATAAGGAAAGTCTCCAAGACTTTACCATAAACATCTTCCTACTTCTCATATGCGCCCAAGCTCTTTCCAAAAGAGTCCTCAAGCCATATCAGCCCCAAGACTTACCT
>CM050437.1:74681222-74691433 GCA_027562315.1 Costus pulverulentus | reverse complement strand
AACCTGAATAACAACCATTGCCTTTATAAACATAGAGTTTATACATGATACTGAAATAATCCCAAGGCCTCAAACATTAGCCTTAAGGGCATACCCCAACACCTTCATAACTCGCACCACCTCCAAGGTATATGCTCCAAGGATGAAGAACGATGAAGAAGAGGGAAGCTGCCAAGCACCAAATTCCTTGCGCCAAGAGGAAAGGAAGATCAAGGCTTGCAGCTAGGGTATGATGGAAGAGATCACTTGCGCTAAGACCCTTGCTCTTGCCTCTCTCTGTGTTGTCACACCTCCAAGGAGTAGAATACCTGAGAGGGGGTGCCTAGGGCCACTTATATAGAGCAAGGGGCGGCCAGGGTTAGGGCTAGGTGCAATTTGCTTCCATAATGAAGCAAATTTGCCCACTTCACCCCATTATACCCCTTAGGCGCCAATGGGGTTGGTTCTCTCCCCATTATACCCTTTAGGTGATTTCCTCTTTATGACAACTTATTAGTGAGCCCAACTAAGCAATGGGCCTAGCCCAAAGATCATTACCCATGTTAACCAAGCTATTGGATCCTATCCAATGTGACCCAAGGTCAAATGAGGCTAACCATGGCTAATTCGGTCACTTTGCCAAAATTGGAATTTAGCTCCAATAAGTTGCTTCCAACTCATCAGGCCCATTGGCACTGATGAAATCTCTAGAATAGATTTGAGTTATCCAATAACTCGATCATAAGGCTTCCCGATCAATACGAGAACTCAAGTATCAAGGTGTGTGACCCTGTAGGTTCCTCTGACGCTGGCAGTGTTGACCAACGGTCACCACAAGCAGTGAGTGGCACATAGCAGTGCATCGCTGCTACCCAGGTCATTGGAATGGATATCGACATCGACATCCCCATCATCGCAATTAGGTACAGATGCATTCCAGTCTCTTTGCCGTACTGATATCCGATTGGACAAGTGTGTCACCACTTGTTTTTATCCAATCTCATGTCTATGACTAAATCAGGTCTCACCTGGGTATGACCATACACTTTCAGTCATTGAACCATAGAGGAGCTCCATGGATATCATGCTTCCTTTAGGAAGGGGCAAATCCTATGTCTGTCTACTGACCTTCTCCTATGGGTTGTGACATGCTCAATGACAACCGTTATTACCCCCCAACTACGGCAAGGTGTTAGGTTGTATCAAAACATATCCCTAACCATATAGAATGGCCAATGACCTCAAGTCAAGGGATCAATGCATCTCCTATCACTTGTGAGGATAACTTGTGACACCAAGTCATTGCCTCACAGCGAGTCGATCCAGTATATCCACCACTGATATACCCATATGTCTGCGTTAGCACCTTGTGCCTAACCAGCCCATATACCAGTCTCACAAGTACCAGAGCTATCCTATATGCACTCAGGTACATCGACTAGGGACTATCATTTGAGCACAGATCCATTCTATCTCCAGGGACATTAACATATAAGTACACAATCGCAGATGTAAGCAAATATAGATAATGACAATGCCATAATGATATAAAATATCAACGTCAAGTAGTACAATAATGGACCAAAACTAGGTCTTAGGGCATATACACCAACAGAGCTTCCGGCGGCGACAAGGGCTGAGGGCGAGGTGAAGACTCCTCCCCTGCCGCACGCCCTTCTTTCTTCGGCAAAGAGGTTCGAATGTAGGTGGCATTCGAGCGCGTGATGACGAACGCTGCGAATGGCGTTTGAAATGAGGGGCACGTGTTATGAGCAAAGAACAATGATCAATTTTGACTTCGGTCAAAATTGATTTTGGACAGTAATCGAATTCGGGCAGAGATTTTGATTTTGGCGCTGTTTGGAGAAGGGAAGGCTGACGTAGAGGCTTGGTGGAAAATGGGCGTGACACCTACCATTATGATCATAACTTGTAACTTCTGAAATATCAATATGACACAAAACTCTGCACTAGGGGTGGTAATTCCACCCATCGGGTTCGGGTATCCGATTAGCTAAACGGGGCGGATTCGGGTTTAGAGATATGAATACCCAGTACCCAATACCCAATACCCGATTTTAAAAAATAATATAAATATAATTTTATATTATTAGAATATAAATAATAATAAAATAACTATTATATAAATATTTGTTATTATTAAAAATATAATAATAATAAAATAGATATTATCTAAATATATTTATATTTATTTTAATTTTTAAAATATATTTTATAAAATAAAATAATAAATAATTTATTTTTTATTTAATTGGGGACCCGCAGGTACCCGTTTAAATATCCGACCCCGGTTTGGGTCAGGTTCGAGTAGCGGGTTTTAGGTAGCGTGTCAAGTTCAGGTTTAGGGTGAAAACACGGGTACCTGACCCGTTGCCACCCCTACTCTACACTACAAAGAGGGTATTATACATTAATTCATGTAGTGATAAAAGAGTGTGATGCTAGTTGTATCTTGAACTACTTGATACGTTGAATAGTACATAATACAAATATTATACTATAGTGGATAATTTAAGAGTTCAAAAATAGAAAGTGAAAAGGTTTTGACTTTTTAAACTTAGTATAACCTATAGTAAATTTAACGTAGCACTTTAAACCTAAACTTAAGCTAACACTTAGTCTAACCTTATCACGTTTCAAAAATAGGAAGTGAAAAGGTTTTAACTTTTAACACTGATGTGGCGCAGTAAGTTTTGAATATTGACACAACTAGGGTGTCATGATTGTCTATCTTAATAACATCGTAGTGTACTTAACTACGATGAGTATACAATACACCTGAGGACAGTCTTCCACCGACTGAGGGACTATTAGCTATACTTGAAGAGGGAGAAGTGTTTTTTTATTGCCCGTGAGATCTAATTTTTGGGCTATGTTATTGGTCATGTCAATGTCCAGATGAATCCTGAGAAAGTTAAGGTTATTATCGAGTGACATACACCTTCCTCTCCCATTAAGCTCAGATATTTCTTTGAAGTGAGGAATTTTTACGAAAAGTTTATCTAAGGATACTCTAAGATTACAGCTCCACTATCAGACCTCCTGAAGAAAGATACTCAGTGGCATTGGAAAGAATAACATCATATTGCTATGGACGAGTTGAAGAGCAAATTGCCTCTGAGCCAATTCTTTACATGCTATACTTTAGGTGCCTATTCAAAGTCCAGACAGATGCTTCAGACATACCGGTTGGAGGAGTCTTACTACAAGAGGGGCTCCTCATAGCATTTGAGAGCAGGAAGTTGAGCACAGTAGAGCAACGCTACTCGACTCATGAGAAGGAGATGGTTGCAATTATTTATTGCCTTCAAGTTTAGCATGCTTACCTTCTTGGTAGCATTAATATGGTAAAGACTGATAATATTGCCGATACGTACTTCACCACACAAAAGAAGCTCTCACCGATGCAGGCAAGATGACAAAAATTCCTTGCCAAGTTTGATTTCCAGTGGGAATATAAACTAGGGCGAGCTAATATTATTCTTGACGCTCTTAGTCACATGTGTATATTGGTGCTTGTGACTCTCACAAGGGTTGAGGGTGATCTCCTCGAGCATATCTGATAAGCCATAGGACTCGATACTAGATATCAGTGGTTGTTAGCTAATACAAAAGAAGGTAAGGTATGCAGATTCTATGTTGAAGGTGTAGACTTACTTATGGCCGAAGGCAATCAGCCCTCTTTTCTGTGAACCGGTGGACTATGTCACGAGCTTATGAGGGAACTCTACGACACTAAATGGAGTGGTCATCTAGGACAGCATTGTTGGCGCTTTTGTCTAGATCATGTTATTGGCCCTCCATGCGAGCCGATATAGATCATTATGTCTGCACTTGCTTAATATGCCAATAGGACAAGGTTGATAGACGGTGTAAAGTAGGATTACTTCAGCCTCTACTAGCACTGAAACACCCATGGACTTTAGTTTCCATGGACTTTATTACAGGATTTTCGAATGTCCATGGTAAAGCCTTAGTATTAGTGGTGGTGGATAGATTTTCTAAATATGTAGTGTTAATCGCAATACTAGAGCCTTGTTTAGCTAAGGACATAGCCGAACTCTTCTTCAGAAATGTGGTGAAGAAATTTGAGTTTCCACTTGACATCATCTCCGATAGAGACACCAGATTCATAAGAAACATTTGGACATCATTGTTCAAAAACACATGGCTTGGAGTTGATATTCAATAGCAAATCTTCCTCAGACTGATGAACAGACAGAGAGTGTGAATACGTTACTGTAGGAGTATCTTCAATATTTCATTACATCAAGTCAACGCAATTGGGTGTCTCTCCTCAACACAGTGCAAATTGTTTATAACTTGCAGTTGTCTTCATCCACAAGGAAGACCACATTTGAGATTGTCTTAGGATGGTGATGTGTTCGCAAGTGCACGGATACGTCGAAGTAATAAAAAGATATCAACCACAGAGATCTATGTGCTAAGTACCAAATAATTATGTTCTCAATAGCTAGCAAATAATATATTTTAGAATGAGAATTAAATAAATGAAAACTAATGATCGAATGAAATTTAGAAAGAGAAAACTCAAGACAAGGTTTCACCACAATGATTTTGATGACAAAACACAATTAATATTTATACTAATTATTCAATTTTGTAAAGAGAAATTACCTAATGCGTTGTATTTACATCATGCTTTTGCCTATGTTTTATATGATATTTAGGCTTAAATTCATGATTTTATACTAATTTTTAGTGTTTTTTACTTTACTTAGTATGGAATTTTTACTTTTCTTATTTTTTGTGAAAATTCAGGTTAAAATGGCATAAAATTAATAGATTTTACAAGTTTTGAAGCCATAGCATTGTTCTCAAGGGAATTACGAAGTCGTACGTCAAATTTGGAGCAAAAATAGTGACAGATACAACTTTCACAGCCTCAGCCGTGAGTTTTGCATTAGAAGGGTGAAAACACGGCTAAGTTAAAAAGTTCACAAAAACTTTCACGGGTGAGGCCGTGAATCTTTCACGGGCCGTGAATCTTTTTGTGCACATAGGACTTTATTCACATAAACATTTATGACCATAGCCGTAAATTATTTATGGGCCGTGAGTTTTTCTAACCTTTCGAGTTTTTCACTCGATTTGACTCTAAATCGAACTAGAATTGAACCAAACTCTCCAGAATTCTTCCTTGGTGGGTTCCAAACTGATTAAATATAAAAGAAAGAATTTTTGGAGAGTAAAGGAGACTTTTACGTACAAACACAATCAGTGGCGGCAGCTAGTGCGAAAACTTAGTTCGAAGGCAAAATTCCAGCGAAAGATCATGCAAAGGAGGGATTTGGATGCTTCTTCATCATCTCCAGATCGAGGGGAAGAGTTCTTATTACTATCCTAGTCTCTTTTTGCATCGATTTTGTGAGATTATGTTGAGTTCATCGATATACATGTTGTTTTCTTCAAACATAAACGCTTAAACTCTTTTTCGGGATTTGAGATGTAGCCCGTTGGCAATTATGAATTTAAACTTATATTTTTATTCTTTAAGCATGATTATTATAGCATTGATTTGAATATAATTGTGTTTATTTCGTAATCTACTATAGGCAAGTATAATTGCATTTAAGATGTTGCGAGAAGGATCAGGAGGTGAATCGCAACGTCGGAGCTATTGTATTCAAACCTACGAATCCAATCACGGGAGTAGTTTGGATTCATTTGAAGGATTAACATGGCTTTTCATAGAACTTAATGGGCTTAGTTATATTAATTGTCATGAGAGTAGGGAATTAGTGTAACTAAGTACCGTATTACATTTCGGGAGATGGTAATCTGTACTTTAGGAAAAACCCCTTTCATGACTATAATTTTCTGTTTAAGGAATTATCTTTATTGAATTCATAATTGTCAGTATGGTGAAACCCCGAGTCCCGACCTACTAAACATGATTTTTCCTAGATCGTCACCTCTGTTGCTTTTTGTACTTAGGAGCTCACACAAAAATCACAATGTGATTAGCCTAGATTTAAACAAGTTGTATAGTCGGTACTTGATCGCCAGATCCTCATTGGGAACGATCTTATTTTATTACTTCGATAAATTCGTGCACTTGCGGATGCATCAAGTTTTTGGCACCGTTGTCGAGGATCAGGACAGCCAATATCAATTTGATTGATAAGTTTAGATACTAGACATTTTTTTTCTTTTGTTCTAGCATTTACTTTGTTTTTAGTTATCTTTTGTTATTTCATCTCTATTTTACTTGATTTACACATTGTATGCCTAGATTTTTAAATACAAGTACTCTATTTCCCGAAGATCTAGAGATTAAATGCACATTCCGCCTTCGAAGACAGCTATAGTTATAGACTAAAAAGATTTCAGAAGAAGGCGCGATAACAAACAATAATTGTTGAGGGATTTTGCAGTGCGTAACATACAGGGCTTTAATTCAAGCATTGTTCGACCTAATGTGGAGGCGAACAACTTCGAGCTTAAATCAGCACTGATGACTATGGTTCAGCATAACTAGTTTGGGGGTTCCCCAAACTAAGGTTCTAATCTTCATCTTGCTATATTTTTAGAATATTGTGACACCGTTAAGGTAAACGGTGCATCTTCTGGTGCGATTCGACTAAGATTATTATCATTTTCTCTTAGGGATTGTGCACGAGCTTGGTTATACTCTCTTCCTACTGAATCAATAACTACATGGGATGAACACTCGCGTGCTTTTCTGACCAAATACTTTCCACCCAGCAAGATAGTTCAATTGAGGAATATGATAACATGCTTTGGACAAAGAAAAGGAGAGTCGCTCTATGATGCTTGGGATCGCTTCAAGGAGTTCCAGTGCATGTGTCCTCATGATGGGCTTGAGAAGTGGGTTTTAATCCATATCTTCTATAATAGATTGGACTATAGCACAATGCTCATGGTGGATGCTGTAGTTGGGGGAGCTATCATGAGTAAAAATATTGAGGATGTGATGACTTTGCTTGAGGACATGGCCATGAATCACAACCATTGGTCCATTGAGCGAGATACCATGTCCACAGGAATTGGTAAGTATAGCAATGACTCCTTGACATCTTTAGATATAAAGGTTGACTCTATAACACAAAAATTAGATTCTTTTGCTTTTTTCCTCAGTTGCAGTTAATTCTGTTTCTTGTGAGGTTTGTGGTGTTTCAGGTCATATCTCTGCTGATTGTTGGTTCTTAGCTTCGCCACAGGATGATTCTGTTGGGAAACCCTAGGGATATTTTACAAATTTTGACATTACATATTACATACGCAGTGAAAGAATATCCCCGAAATAGGCCGGTCCCAAAAACCTAGTGAAGATCATCTTGCGAGGAGGTCGACACGATGAGTTAGAAAGTACCTAGAAGCAAGAAATGCCGATGCCGTTGTTGATGCCCAAGTGTGCACTCTCTGCAGTCTCGCACACACGGATGCCTCGAGTCCTCTTCTTTCACGCCCGGTGCTAGCCTCGGGAAGAAGATCCAAGCCTTTGGGAGTCTTCTACATAGCTTGTGCCACCACTATGAGAGGATGCGCCAACAGGATTGAGTAGAAGAGGAGGATGCCGCCAAGTAGTAGAGAGCCTTGCTCTCGCCCCTTGAAAGCTCACGCTAATTGATTGCACACTAGGCCTCACGTATGCATGCTATTATATAGATGCAAGATCCGGTAAGGCAAAAGGTGTTTGGTGCAAAAACATGAAGGGGTTATGCGCCTTGGGTATGAGAAGGGAGGGAATTAGGGTTAGGGTTAAGGAAAGACTCCAAACACTTTCCATAAACCTATTCAAATTAACCATATGCGCCCAAGACCTTCCTAAATGTCCTCCAAGCCATATCAGCCCCAAGACTTGCCAAAGAGGCAAGCATACCATTAAGGGATCAAGGAGAAGGCGCATAAAGCTTCCTAATGAAGCAAATTGTGCCACCACACCCCATTATGCCCTTAGGCGCCAATGGGGTTGGGTTTCTCCCCATTATACCCTTTTAGCCCATTAACTCTTCATTACAACTTATTAGTGAGCCTCATTGGGTGATGAGCAAGCCCAAAACTTCATTATGCATATTAACAAACTCATTGGATCCAATCCAATGTAACCCTCGGTCAAATGAGGCTAACCATGGTTAATATTGGTCAATATGCCAAAAATGAAGTTTTGCTCTAATAAGTTTCTTCCATCTCATCATGCCCATTGGGGCTGATGAAATCTTCCAAATAGATCCGAACTATCCAATAACTTGATCATAAGGCTACTTGATCAATACGAGAACTCGACTATCAAGGTGTGCGACCCTATAGATTCCTCTGACATTGGCAGTGATGACCTAAGGTTGTCACAAGCAGTGAGTGACACCTAGTAGTGCATCACTGCTACCCAAGTCATCAGAATGGATATCGACATTGACATCCCCATCATCGCAACTAGGTGCAGATGCATTACAATCTCTTTGCCGAACTGATATCCGATTGGACAAATGTGTCATCACTTATTTTCACCCAATCTCAGGATCATGACTAAACAGGTTTTTACCTAGGTATGGCCATACACTTTCAATCATAGAACCATAGTGGAGCTCCATGGATATCAAGCTTCCTTCAGGAAGGGGCAAATCCTCTGTCTGTACATTGACCTTCTCATATGGGTCGTGACTGTTGGGAAACCCCGGGGATTTTAAAATTTTTACAGACAAGCACAGCGGAAACAATCCCCGAAACAGGCCAGTCCCAAAAACCCAGAAGATCGAGTCTTGCGAGGAGATCGACATGGTGAGTAGGAGATGATACCTTGCAACGAATATAATGGATGCGATGCAGGCACCCAAATGTGCACCCTCTGCAGTCTCGCACACAGCCGAACCTCGAGTCCTCTTCTTCCACGCCCGGTGCTAGCCTCGGGAAGAAGATCCACGCCTTTGGGAGACTTCCTCAATCACTTGCGCCAAGTCGAGAGGAGATGCCAAGTAGAGGAGGTGGAGCTTCGTCGGAGTCCAACTCTTGAAGCACTCCACCAAGATCCAAACAGGAATCAACCAAATCCAAAGTCCAACTTTGGAGAGGAGGGCGGCAAGGAACTTGTAGGAACTGAACCAATTAAGGAAGAGAGTCCTACCGTCTTAATGGCCGAATACCTCAAGAGTGGCGACAAAGGGAAGAGGAGAGGAGAGTCTAACCCGACAAAAGGGGGCTAGGGGGTTTATATACCCATGAATAGGTGCATCTCTTCATGAAGAGATACACCTCTTCAAGAGGTAAAACCCAATTCGCCCATTCCAAGTCCCATGCGCCCAAGTTCATTCACCTCTTCATGAAGAGACACACCTCTTCAAGAGGTAAAACCCAATTCGCCCAAGTAGATTCATCCTCTCCAAGTGAGAAGCTCCAAGCTTCCTACCATAAGAAGATGCCAACTTGGGTTTGTCCACCTCATGGAAATGCGCCAAGCTCACTCCAAGTTGCTTGCACCATTCCACTTGGCCCATTGGCCCAAATGGCTCATTAAGCCCATTTGGCTTATTAGCCCAACTTGGTATGTTGGGCCCATTTGGCCCAAATGGCCCATTGGGCCCATTTTGATGTAGGACGGGGAACTAAAACATTCAAACGACGTCTTTGAAAACTGATTTTGATAAATAGCTAAATAATAATGGAAAAAAACTGAAGTTATGCTAACGAGGTTTGAAAACTAAGTTTTTTTGTATTTTAAATATATAGGAAAACCCGAGTTTAAACTAAGAACTGTAAATGAAATTTACACTAAAAAAACAGTAAATGCAGGAAATAAGCTTACAGTGTAGCCGTTGAGAATCGAAGGGCTGTGCTTCCCGTTCTTCACCGGTCCTACTCTGATGGAAGGTGTAGGGAGGAGCTTACAAACATTCACAGAAAGATCCATACAAGTCACAGATTTTAATACAAGATAAAGGGCCAAAGGGGAGGTTAAGCCTCACAAATTCCTTTGCTAGTCCTAAGGTATCTAGAGGGAAAGGGGGGGGGGGGAGAAAAGGAGGGAAGCGCCCTCCTAGATCCACACCAAGTGCAAGCTACAAAGTTAGAAAACCAAGATTAGTGTAGAGAAGAGTTCTCAAAGTCAAATGAATAGATGAAGGGAAGGGACTTAGCCGAATAGGATGAAGACTCCTTGGGGCCGAGAGTGTTCTCCTTCTTGCTCCAAACCGAAGGTGAAAGAGGTTCTCCTTGTGGATGCGCACATAAAC
>CM050437.1:74651488-74672673 GCA_027562315.1 Costus pulverulentus | reverse complement strand
CCTCGCATGGATCCTTGGGACCGGAATGTGTTTCGGGTGTAATGCTTCTTCCGCTGCGTCCTGGGACTGCAAAAATTTTAAATTACACCCGGCATTCCCTAACACAAGGAACTATTGAGGATGTGCCCGCACCATGGTCTACAGAAATGGGTGATCATCCACACCTTCTACAGTGGATTACTATACCAGACCAGACTTTCTCTAGATGCTGTTGCTGGTGGGGCACTAATGAATAAAAATTATGATGATGCAATGGAGTTGATAGAGGACATGGCCCTCAACCATTATCAGTGGTCAGGAGAGAGGAGCCAACCAGTTAAAGGTTTAGGGAAGTTTGACATGAATATGATTAATTCCCTAGTAGCTAAAGTAGATTCACTTTCTAATAAACTTGACTCTATCAATGTTTCTACTTATAACTCTATGACTTGTGATGTTTGTGGAGTGACAGGACATTCCTCTGATGATTGCCACATCTTGGGTGCTCCCTCTAAACAAGTCAATGCTATTGGGAATTTCAGGAATCAGAACGACCCCTACTCAAACGCATACAATCCGGGATGGAGAAATCACCCTAATTTCTCCTATAGGTTGAATTAAGGGAAAATTCCTCCTGCTAATTTTTCTAATCAAAACTTCTCTTCTAAATTCAGGCCTCCTCCTGGGATACAACATCTATCTGCCAATCAAAGACAACAAGATCCTCCTCAGAAGTCTAGGTTAGAGTCAATGTTGGAAAAATTCATGGCAACTCAAATGAAGCACAATGACTCTGTGAGTGAGCAGATTCGCTAGCTGAACATGAAGGTGGACTCTATCTCCACTCACTCAAAAATGATGGAAAGCCGGATCACAGAACTGGACCAACAAACCAGTGCCTTGTCTAGACACCCAGGAATGCTTCCAGCTCAACCTGAAGCAAATCCGAGAGATCAGTGCAATGCTATCATCACAAGTGGCATTGAGCAATTGGAGGAATCTGAAGCTAAACACGTGGGAGATGAAGAGGAAGCATCTGCAAACCAGGAAGAGGAACCTCGTCATGAGACTCTCGACACACTCCATGCTGAAACGGTAATAGTGGCCGCTGAGAACTCTAAGGATTCCACATGCAAGCAGCTACTTCTCAAAGTCGAAGACCTTGGTAGTTTCTATATACCATGCAGGATCGGTGATACTCTATTTGATAGAGTACTTTTGGATTTAGGCTCTGGAGTCAGCATCATGTCGGTCATCACTTTTGAGAAGCTAAACTTGGGAACTCTCATTTCCACATCTCAAGTTCTGCAGTTTGGAAATGAATCTAGACTTCACCCAGTCGGGATTGCTAAGAATGTACCATTGCGATTTAAAGGAATAATTATCCCGGTATACTTTGTGATTCTGGACATAGCCGAGAACCCAACTTTCCCTCTTATATTGGGCAGACCATTCCTCACCACGATCAAAGCTATAATCAATGTTCCACACAGGATAATGACTTTTCGCATTGATGAGAACAATATGTCATATGGTCTTCTTGCTATTAATGACAAATTTTGTTTTCCAAGTTCCCGGGAGAGCAGAGCAGTGGTAAGCAAAAGTACTACATAGTCAAGGAGCAAGATGGAGATACTCCCTGAAGCTTTCCCTGAACACTTTGGAGACAGACCCGACGAACCGATTGGTCTAGGAGGAGACAAGATAGTGGCTATGATGACGCACACTAATGATGCCACAAGAGTAGATTTAAAGAAGGAGTTGGAGCCATTTAGAGATAAAATTTTAGTTGACCTTGGGACGTCATATGTGTTTCACCATTCTGTTAATCCATGTTCTGCTATGACACTTAGAGAAGAACTGTTATATCTCATGCTCATTTTAATAGGTGTACTTCGTGGACAACAACGAAAGTAGAGGCTCCATGCCACCTACTTAGTGTCTCCACCACCAGACCCGCCATGAGCATCATGCTGGTCAAGCTAGTGACCCTAAAGAAGCGCTTGTTGGGAGGCAACCCAACCTCTTTCTCATTCTTTTATTTTTGCTTTCTTATTTATTTCATGCTTTAGACTTTGTTATTTTTTAGTTTTTATTTCATATTTGTGCTTTCTAAGCTGTACCACACGGATGAGAATTTTTCTGGATTTTTCAGGCATCACCGAGCCATGCACGGTCGCACCCGTGCACGGCTCGGTAAACTCCTCCCAACGCGAGGCCGAGCGCTGCATGGGCATGGGCGTGAAGGCGTGCACGGGCATGACGCGTAACTGGTTTCGCACCCGCATTTCACAGAACCATGCACGATCGCACCCGTGCATCCATGCACGGCCGTGCAACGTAAGTGAACTTAGTTGCTGAGATCAGGCCGAGAGCTGCACGGTTCGGGGTATGTATGCGCGCATAGCCATGCATGATTTTTTTTATAGGCGTTGCCGCTTACACAGCCCCGTATACACTCGTGTATGAAACCCTAGCCGCCGCCGCCGCCGCCGTCCAGATCCACCGCCTCCAGTGCCTAATCGACCGTCAGCGACCTCCCATCATCTTCTCCATCCTCCGGTGACCCTTTCCCCCAACTTTCCACGCCCGATCCGCCCCTCACGACACCGTCCACCGCTGCCCTAGCTTCTATCGCCGTCTGCGATTCCGCCGCCGCCGACCTTCCTTCATCGTCGCCGATGCCTCTGAAGCTTCCTCCTCAGCACTGGCTGTCTTCCTATCCTTCTCCTACACCGTCAAGATGTCTCGGCGCAACCAACCCACCTCCAAGTATCTCTTGGTGTATATGCCCTAGGACCTAGTTTTGGTCCATTATTGTACTACTTGATACTGAGATTTATATATATCATACTGGCATTGTCGTTATCATTATTTGCTTACATCTGCGAACATGTACTTATATGATAATGTCCCTGGAGACAGATTGGATCTATGCTTGAATGATTGTCCCCAGTCGATGTACCTGAGTGGATATGGGACAACTCTGGTACTTGTGAGGCTGGCATATGGGCTGGTTAGGCACGAGGTACTAACACAGACATATAGGTATATCGGTGGTGGATATACTAGACTGACCCGCTGTGAGGCAATGACTTGGTGTCACAAGTTATACTCACAAGCAATAGGAGATGAATTGATCCCTTGACTTGAGGTCATTGGCCATTCTATATGGTTAGGGATATGCCTTGATACAACCTAACACCTCGCCGTAGTTGGGAGGTAATAATGGTTGTCATTGAGCATGTCACGACCCATATGAGAAGGTCAATGAACAGACATAGGATTTGCCCCTTCCTAAGGGAAGCATGATATCCATGGAGCTCCTCTATGGTTCTATGACTAAAAGTGTATGGCCATACCCAGGTGAGACCTGATTTAGTCATAACCATGAGATTGGATAAAAACAAGTGGTGAGACACTTGTCCAATCGGATATTAGTTCAGCAAAGAGACTGTAATACATCTGTACCTAGTTGCGATGATGGGGATGTCGATGTCGATATCCATTCCAATGACCTGGGTAGCAGCGATCCACTGCTAGGTGCCACTCACTGCTTGTGGTAACCTTTGGTCAGCACTACCAGCGTCAGAGGAACTTACAAGGTCACACACCTTGATACTTGAGTTCTCGTATTGATTGGGAAGCCTTATGATCGAGTTATTGGATAACTCGAATCTATTCTAGAGATTTCATCAGCGCCAATGGGCCTGATCTGTTGGAAGAAACTTTTTGGAGCCAACTTCCAATTTTGGCAAACTGGCCGAATTAACCATGGTTAGCCTCATTTGACCTTAGGTCACATTGGATTAGATCCAATAGCTTGGTTAACATGGGTAATGATCTTTGGGTGAGGCCCATTGCTTAGTTGGGATCACTAATAAGTTGCCATGAAGAGGAAATAGCCTAAAAGGGTATAATGGGGAGAAATTATCCCCATAGGTGCCTAAGGTTCATAATGGGGTGTAGTAAGCTAATTTGCTTCATTATGGTAGAAAATTGCACCTAGCCCTAACCCCAAGCTCCTCTTGCCCTATATATGAGGCGTGGGCAAGGAGGCATAGGTGTATATCTTCCTCTCCAAGTCGCAACCATTCTTCTCTTCTCCTCTTGGCGCATGTGAGGGAAATCCTTGTTGTCTTCATCATCTTCCTCCTCCCTTGGCGCAAGAGAAGCAAGTAGGTTGGCGGCTTCATCTCCTACCACTTCTTCCATTGGCGCATATACCTTGGAGGTGGCGCAAGGTTTGAAGAAGGTTGACATAAGCCTTGGATCTTCTTCCCGAGGCTAGCACCGGGAGTGGAAGAAGAGGACTCAAGAGATCCGTGTGTGAGAGACAGTAGAGGGCGCACGCTTGGGCGCCTATCACGACATTGGCATCGTCTTGCTTTGAGGTATCTTCTATCGCATCGTGTCGACTCCCTCGCTTGCGATCTTCACTGGGTTTTTGGAACTAGCCTGTTTCAGGGATATTAGTTTCGCTGTGCAATGTATTTGTGTAATTTCTATCTCTGAAAATTGTAAAATAGCCTGTTTTGGGACTAGCCTGTTGGATCTTCTTCCCGAGGCTAGCACCGGGCGTGGAAGAAGAGGAGTCGAGACATCCATGTGTGTGAGACTGCAGAGGGTGCACGCTTGGGCGCCTACCTCGACATCGGCCTCATCTTGCTTTAAAGTATTTTTCTAACTCATCGTGTCGACTCTCTCGCATGCGATCTTCACTAGGTTTTTGGGACTGGCCTGTTTCGGGGATATTCTTCTGCTATGCAATGTATTTGTGTAATCTCTACCTCTGAAAATTGTAAAATATCCCTAGGGTTTCCCAACAGTGGTATCAGAAGGACTTGCGAGACTCGAACGATGTATTTTCATGCTTTTCCATGCTCACATGCCATATCTCAATTTTCACAAATTGCATGATCACATGGCAAACGATTTTTCTAAGTAGGAAAAATTAGGGTTTCTTGTTTCTATCATCTTTTCAATCTCTTTTGGATTTTTGGGTTATTTTTCATGCATGATTTAAGGATCAAAGGCGCGTGTAGTTTTGTCAAGTAGGACGGGCATTGTTTCTTCGGACTGGCCGGGTCTCTTGATCTGACAAAATTACCAGCCGAGAGGATCTTTGAAACCATCATGAAAAATAATCGTGAATAACTAAAAGATTTGTGATAAGAAGATGAGGAAAAGAGACTGGTTTTATATAAAAGTAAAATTTCAGATTTTATGTTTTTCATGAGCATGTAGAATTGCATGTGTAGATACCTTACTTGTGCATAATGTTGTGATCATGAGTCAAGCCCCTTTTGCATGCCTGTGATGTATCCTTGTGAGGCCTGCATGCCGCTTTTCCTTTTGCTTTTAACTAAGAAGAAGATTAGGGTGACGCATGTACTTGGAGCTAGGTGCATGCATGAAGCTTGCGCACCTTGCATGGTGGCGCAACAAGCTTCAAAGATGGTGCATCCTTGCATGGGGGCGCAAGATAGGGTTTGGCCGAGCCTTGTGCTTGTGTGCTATCCCTCTTGTGACTTGCTTGATGGCGCACCTTCCTTGGAGGAAGACTATGGCATTGGCCGAACCTTGGGGTGTACCCCTAGCGTTTGAGAGCTAAACCATGAGAGAAGGACCTTGGAGCCAACCTTGAAGATAGAGCCAGAGGTCGGCTAGGTTAGGTCTAGTATTGGGGCTTGAATCCAAGGTCAATAGTTGAACCTCCTTTTGTCATGGGTTGGTTCAATGTCTTGAATAGGCTATGATCACATCATTCATTTATTGCTTTCGATATCTGCTAAAGCATGTCTGTTTTATCGTTATGTTATCACTATAGGATTGCATGCCTGTAATGTTAGACATAAGATAAAACTGATGAGACCTCAAAAACCCTCATAAATAAATATCAAGTCTAGTAGCCTTATAACGCATAGCCCTCACTAAGCTATCGATCAGTGGTGTTGGGAAATGTTTCCCAGCCTCGTGAGACACACCCACTTATCTTTAGAAAGTGCGTGGTGGCAATGGTTTCCCCAGTCCGTTTGAATCGGGTGCGCCTTCGCAAGGAAACTCGTTGGCCCTGGGCATAACAGTTAGGAATGGACTTGACTATATTTCCACATATGCTAGGCATATGGTGGAACTCTAAAGGCATCGTTGAGAGGTTAGGGTTTCATGCTATATCCAACCCTTGTTGGACATGAAATGCCTAGACTGTCTCAATAAGGGGAATTGCTTGGAGAAATCGGCCGACGTGCCCACCTTAGGAAGCATGGGTTCATCCCACCCTCGTGGGACGTGAAGCCTCATGTGGAAAAGGGATCTCATCTCACTAGGAAGTCTTAAACTTCCCGATTGACTTTGTGGGCTGTCAATTCGATTAAAATAGTGGGAGCCATAATCATTTAAAACAAGTCCAGTTTAAATGATTTGAAGTAGTACTAATCTGTTGTTTCTTGGTTGTTGTAGAACAATGGCAACGAACAATAGCGGTTGGTCACTGCGATCTATCCTTGAGAAGGACAAGTTGGTTGGATTCAACTTGATGGATTGGTATATGAACTTGAGAATTGTGCTCAAACTCGAGAGAAACCTCTATGTCCTTGAGCAGCCCATTCCTGAACCACTTCCATGCTCGGCCTCAGCGGCTGAGAGGGATGCTTATGATAAGCATCAGGCTGACACTTTGGAGGTTGCACAATTGATGCTAACCAACATGTCGCCCGAGCTTCAAGGGTGATATGAATTGAAGAGTGCCTCTGAGATTATTACTAATCTAAGACAGCTCTTTAATGAATTGGTTAGGCTCAATCCTCCTAAAGTTGATATTCAGTGCGTTGAGCCGAAAGGCTTGACCAAGGAACTGAAATTAAAGATGGAATGGATCAGGAACAATAAGTGCTATTCATGTGGAGGGCCACCTCACATGTTGAATGACATAGTGCGACTTCAGAATGAGAAGAAGAGAGGCAAGGCTTCGTCTTCATACTCAGGTATTTATGTTACAGAAGTCAACCTTTCTACTTCTATGACATGGGTATTGGACACCGCATGTGGAGCTCATATTTGTACAAATATGCAGGGGCTCAAGAAAAGTAGATTGGTGCGGCCTGGAGAGATTGACCTACGGGTTGAAAACGGGGCACAGGTTGCTGCTGTCACTGTAGGAGTTTTGACTCTCTCCCTGCCATCTGGACTTCAGTTAGAGTTAGATAATTGCTATTATGTACCTTCGCTTACTAAGAACATTGTATCCATTCCTTGCTTGGCAAAAAAAGGATTTAAGTTTGAAATAAATAAGAACTCTTGTTCTTTTTCATTTGCAAATATGTTCTATGGGAAGGGTACTTTGTGCAATGGTCTATATGTGTTAGACATGGATAACTCTATTTGTAACATAAACAATAAAAGGACCAAACTGAGTGGTTCAGTTGGTGCTTTCCTATGGCATTGTCGATTAGCCCATATAAACAAGAATCGCATTCAACAACTCCATGCAAATGGGTTGATAGATTCAAGTTAATTGAAGGAATTTGATACATACGAGCCTTGTTTACTAGGGAAAATGACAAAGGCACCCTTCACTAAAATTGGTGAGAAGGCAAGAGGTTTGTTGGATCTCATACATAGTGATGTGTGTGGGCTATTCAATAAACAAGCCACAGGAGGGCACAACTACTTCATCACTTTTACTGATGACTTCAGTAGATAAGGTTATGTTTACTTGATAATATATAAGTCTGAATCCTTTGAGAAATTTAAGGAATTCAGACATGAAGTAGAGAACCAGCTTGGTAGATCCATTAAGGCTCTTCAATCAGATCGTGGTGGAAAGTACCTGAGCGGTGAGTTCCTTGACTATCTAAAAGAGTGTGGGATTCTATCCCAACTCACTCCTCCTGGAACACCTCAATGGAATGGTGTGTCTGAAAGGAGAAATTGAACCTTGTTGGACATGATTCGGTCAATGATGAGTCATGCAACTCTACCTCCCTCATTCTGGGGGCATGCACTTGAAACAGCTTCTCTAATACTGAATAATGTTCCATCTAAGAGTGTCTCAAAGATTCCATACGAGGTATGGAGTGGGAGATGCCCTAATCTCACTTTTATTAGGATTTGGGGATGTGAGGCTTATGTCAAATGTCAGGATTCTAGCAAGCTAGAACCTAGATCTGATAAATGCGTGTTTGTGGGGTACCCTAAGGAAACTAAGGGTTACTACTTCTATGTTCCCACCGAGGACAAAGTTTTTGTTGCACGAAATGTTGTCTTTCTAGAGAAAGAGTTTCTCATGAAAGAAGTTAGTGGGAGGAAGTTTGACTTGGACGAGGTCCAAGAGCAACCACAAAATATAGAGATGGAACCTGAGCCACCTACACCGGTTGATGGGCAACCTGAGGCTCAGACACAGGCCCCACGTAGGTCTGGGAGGATTCGTCGTATGGGTCACTGCCAACCCAACACGACAGGATATTCATCATTGAGGATGAACCCAAGACTTATGAAGAGACGGTCAGTGGACCGGACTCCGAGAGATGGCTTGAGGCCATGCGATCCGAGATGGATTCCATGTCAGCTAACTAAGTCTGGGATTTGGTTGAGCTACCTGATGGGGTAAAACCCATAGGGTGTAAATGGGTCTTCAAGAGGAAGACAGACATGGATGGCAACGGAGTTGCCTATAAAGGTAGACTAGTGGCTAAGGGATTCAAACAAATCCACGGGGTGGATTATGATGAAACCCTCTCGCCAGTTGCCATGATCAAATCCATTCGGATTCTGCTTACTATAGCTGCATATCATGACTATGAGATATGGCAGATAGATGTAAAGATAGCTTTCCTTAATGGGAAACTAACCGAGGATGTGTATATGACACAACCTGATGGCTTCTTCCATCCTGCAGAGGCCAATAAGGTCTGCAGGCTAAAGAGATCCATCTATGGATTAAAGCAAGCATCTCGAAGTTGGAATCTTTGATTTGATGAAGCTGTGAGAGATTATGGCTTTATCAAAAGCGAAGATGATGCCTGTGTAAACAGAAAATTCAGTGGGAGCTAGGTGACTTTTCTGGTCTTGTATGTCGATGACATACTACTCATCGGGAATGACATCCCTAGTCTTCAAGCTGTGAAGACATGGTTAGGGAAGTATTTCAAGATGAAGGACTTAGGGGAGGCCGCCTATATCCTAGGCGTGAGGATCTACCAGGATAGATCCAAGAGGCTCCTAGCCCTTAGTCATAATACCTACATTGATAAGGTTCTGGAAAGGTTCAACATGGAGCAATCTAAGTAAGGGTACCTTCCAGTGAGACATGTCCTTACTCTCTCAAAGAGCTAGTGTCCCACCACACAGGCTGAGAGGGATGACATGAGTCGAGTGCCCTATGCTTCGGCAGTATGATCGATCATGTATGCAATGTTGTGTACTAGACCAGATGTGGCTTATGCTATGAGCATAACCAGCTGATACCAATCCAATCCTGGACTATAGCATTAGGTGGCTGTAAAGAACATCCTTAAGTATCTGAGAAGAACTAAGGATCTGTTCTTGGTCTATGGGGGACAGGAAGACCTCAGTATGCAGGGTTACACTGATGCGTCGTTCCAGTCTGACCCTGACGACTTCAGATCGCAGGCCAGCTATGTGTTCAAGATGAATGGAGGCGCTGTATGCTCGAAGAGCTTCAAGCAATCCACCATCACTGATTCTACAACCGTAGCTGAGTATATGGCTTCTTCTAAGGTAACCAAAGAAGCCATTGAGCTCTACTGTAACAACAATGGAGCGATTGCACAAGCCAAGGAACCAGGGTCTCATCAAAGATCCAAACACATACTCAAGAGAATTCATCTGATTAGAGAGATCATAGACGGAGGTGATGTAAAGATTAGTAGAGTTGACACAGAGAACAATCTGGCAAACCCATTGACCAAGGCTTTGGCACAGCAGAAGCATGATGGTCACGCTAGATTTATATATATATATATCATACTGGCATTGTCGTTATCATTATTTGCTTATATCTGCGAACATGTACTTATATGATAATGTCCCTGGAGATAGATTGGATCTGTGCTCGAATGATTGTCCCCAGTCGATGTACCTGAGTGGATATGGGACAACTCTGGTACTTGTGAGACAGGCATATGGGCTGGTTAGGCACGAGGTGCTAACGCAGACATATAGGTATATTAGTGGTGGATATACTAGACTGACCTGCTGTGAGGTAATGACTTAGTGTCACAAGTTACCCTCACAAGCAATAGGAGATGCATTGATCCCTTGACCTGAGGTCATTGGCCATTCTATATGGTTAGGGATATGTTTTGATACAACCTAACACCTCGCCGTAGTTGGGAGGTAATAACGGTTGTCATTGAGCATGTCAAGACCCATATGAGAAGGTCAATGGACAGACATAGGATTTGCCCCTTCCTAAGGGAAGCATGATATCCATGGAGCTCCTCTATGGTTCTATGACTAAAAGTGTATGGCCATACCCAGGTGAGACCTGATTTAGTCATAATCATGAGATTGGATAAAAACAAGTGGTGACACACATGTCCAATCGGATATCAGTTCGGCAAAGAGACTGTAATGCATCTGTACCTAGTTGCGATGATGGGGATGTCGATGTCGATATCCATTCCAATGACCTGGGTAGCAACGATGCACTACTAGGTGTCACTCACTGCTTGTGGTGATCTTTGGTCAGCACTGCCAGCGTCAGAGGTACATACAGGGTCACATACCTTGATACTTGAGTTCTCGTATTGATCGGGAAGCCTTATGATCAAGTTATTGGATAACTCGAATCTATTCTGGAGATTTCATCAGCGCCAATGGGCCTGATGAGTTGGAAGAAACTTATTGGAGCCAACTTCCAATTTTGGCAAACTGGCCGAATTAACCATGGTTAGCCTCATTTGACCTTGGGTCACATTGGATTGGATCCAATAGCTTGGTTAACATGGGTATGGATCTTTGGGCTAGGCCCATTGCTTACTTGGGCTCACTAATAAGTTGTCATGAAGAGGAAATAGCCTAAAAGGGTATAATGGGGAGAAATTATCCCCATAGGCACCTAAGGGGCATAATGGGGTGTAGTAGGCTAATTTGCTTCATTATGGAAGCAAATTGTGCCTAGCCCTAACCCTAAGTGCCTCTTGCCCTATATATGAGGCCTTGGCCGCCCCTCTCTTGATGCTCTATTCCTTGGAGGCGTGAACACATCAAGAGGCGTGGGCAAGGAGGCATAGGCGTATATCTACCTCTCCATGCCGCAACCATTCTTCTCTTCTCCTCTTGGCACATGTGAGGGAAACCCTTGGTGTCTTCATCATCTTCCTCCTCCCTTGGCGCAAGATTAGCAAGTAGGTTGGCAGCTTCATCTCCTACCACTTCTTCCATTGGCGCATATACCTTGGAGGTGGCACAAGGTTTGAAGAAGGTGGACAATAGGCTTGGATCTTCTTCTCGAGGCTAGCACCGGGCGTGGAAGAAGAGGACTCAAGAGATCCATGTGTATGAGACTGCAGAGGGTGCACGCTTGGGCACCTATCATGACATCGGCATCATCTTGCTTTGAGGTATCTTCTATCTCATCGTGTCGACTCCCTCGCTTGCGATCTTCACTGGGTTTTTGGGACTAGCCTGTTTCGGGGATATTAGTTCCGCTGCACAATGTATTTGTGTAATTTCTATCTCTGAAAATTATAAAATATCCCCGGGGTTTCCCAATAGCATCGCACGTCCTCCTCTTCTCGAGCTGCCACTGAACCTCTTCCGCCGCCAGCCTTGCCGCCAACGCCATATGGGATCATCTGCCGAGATCCTGAACAGCTTGCCAGGCTCACCGCACTCTCACACCGACCGGTGGTGACGACACGATTCCTCGATCATGCGACGCTGAACACCTTAGGCTTCCACGAAGATGTAGAATGACTCTTTCAACATATGGGCTGGGAGCAATTCTTCACTATCTGCTACCCCACCTACATTCCCATTGTCCTGAAGTTCTTATCATCCATGGAGTTCCATGCTAGCATCCACACTGACGAAGATGATGGCAGTCTATCCTTCCGGCTCAACAACACTGAATATGTGCTTACATTGACTGAGCTAAACTCAATCTATGCTTTTCCTACAGATGGGACGCGCCTCACACCAATTGAGTTTAAAGCAAGCAACTTCTGGGCTGACCTGACTAGCTTCCGACCCTTTGACACCAGGACAACTAGGGCCACCTACCTGAGGAACCCTGTGGTGAAATATGTGCACCGTGTCCTAGCGCATACTATTTTCGGTTGAGGGGAGTCTGATGGTCTTGTCCGAGCATCTAAGCTTCAGTTTCTTTGGGCTATGCTGCATGGGGTCCGCCTCAACACTGCTTTTCACTTTGCCCGACAACTCCAGAAGGTATCAAGGGCACCGAAGGGTGCAATAGCTCTCGGGGGACTTCTTACCCCACTTGCTTATGTAGTAAGGATTCATGCGTACCAGATGGAGCAAGCCCGGGGCAACTGCCGACTTGACCTTGATTCTTACATCTCGATGCGGATGATACTGAAGGAAGGTTAACTTTACAGCTTGATCTTTCCCAGGAACGATGTGAAGTTACCGCTGCTAAATCTTGCACATACTATTGATCGAAAGCAGCGGAACTCGAGAGTGGAAGCAGTTGAGGATGAGGATGTGCCTCTTGCAACTGAACCACCATAACCTTCTCAGCAGCTCCCTTCTACCCAGCTCGACCGCATTGAGACTATGATCCGGTTTGTCCGCGATGCCCAGCAATAGACTCACCTGTCTGTCGATGCGGGCAATGACCGGATTCAACATCTCAAAACTGAGGTTGAGCACTAAGGACGAGTACAATCCTCTATTTTAGAGTCTGTGCATGACCTTCAGGCGAGGCTGCGTCGGCGTTGGGGATGAGCTTCTTTGGTTTCATCTGTCACTTGGTCAGCTATCTGTTTTTCCAGTAGTTTTATTTATTCTAGTTGTTTGTTTTCTTTAGTTACTTCTTGGTAGTTTTAAGTTTATCGCTTCTATTTCTTGCATGCTTTGTTAGTTAGTTATGCCAACATCTATAGTGTCTTGCCCAACTCCTACTTTTCTTTATGCTATTTGCTTTGTCTTCTAGTATTGCATTGTTCTATGCCTACTTGATTGCTTAGGATGGGAATCTTGACTTTTATCTGCCAATGGTCTATAATGGTTATGGTTTACACATATGATTCTTTGATTTACTGTAGTTGATTGATCTAATTAACCCGATTCATTATTGGTAGAATCTTGAAGAGTATGCTTGTTACTTTACCTTAGCCTTGATATGCATCTCATGTGTAGAATGTGATTGTATCTGGTTTCTATCTATACTTTATTTGTGCACTTTGTCATGGGGGTTAGAAATAATAATAGTGGTACCGAAGTGTTCTTGTACACTGCATATTGTACATCCACTTGGCACTATTCTTTGCATCACAATGAAAAAGAAGGTTAGTGGTACCTAAGTTCCTTGTCAATCATGCTTGGCACTGACCCCATGGTTTTCATCAATGATAGTAGTACCGAAGTAGTACCAAAGCAAAGCTTGGCACTTGGCACTGTCATATCTTAAAAAAAAGGCACCACATAGGGACTATGTGGTACTGATGCTATTCTCTCATGACTTAGTACACAGTGTTATGCTTTTTGAAAGCTTGATCAATCATATCATTGCTGTGAGATGCATTGTAAAGGTTTTTGGTAATGTAACTATGCATGTTCTATAGATTGTATCCATGATAATTGGTTTAATTTGCTTTCCATACTGCATTATAACCTGAAGTCTTATTGTGTTTAACCAATAACCTTATTAGATCTAGTTGAGCTATTTGAGATTCCCTATTCAATGTCATCATCATATTCTAGACAATTCAATTGCTTGAGGACAAGCAAAACTTTAAGTCCGATGTATTTTGATGACACGCAAAAATATGATATTTCGTGACATAATTTTATCATTATTTTGGAGTAAAATGCATGCTTTGTCTCATCTATGCACTCAAATGTTTCATATTCTTCAGAGTCTTCACTTTTCCCTTGTTTTATGAAAATGTAGGTTTTTGGCCTCAAAATTGATGGAATTTGGAGGATGTGAAGATATGAGACGATTTCTCATGATGAGACGGAGCTATACGCCAAATTTCAGCTGAAACGGAGCCTTCTGCAGAGTGCACGGTCATGGGTGTGCATCCATGCACGGCCGTGCATCGTAAGTCATTAGAATCGTCCTAACCAAGCCATACACGGGCGTGCCCGTGCACTGATACACGGCCATGCATCGTCCCGCGTCCTACATGATAGGCGCTCAGTATTTCGGCCATAACTTTCTATTCCTAGCTCGGAATTGAACGAAATTTTAGGGAGACCTTCCCAACTAGGATATGCACGTTTTGGGACCAGAATCATTGGATTTTATCAACCAGTTTCAGAGAACGAGTGTGAACAGAAACAACCTAGGGTTTTCGGGCGATTTTTGGGCAACAACACTGTTCCGGCTCGATTTCTTCGTCGTTCCGTCGTGGATCTTCGTGCTAGACCTTCTTTCATCAAGGATCTACCCCTCCCTTTGGTTTGAATCAACTGTTATGAGAAATGTCATGTATTTAACGATGAATCTTGTAGCGTAAACTCACCTTTTGCGGTTTGGGCGCAGCCCACTGTATGAATGTTGAATACTATGGTTTGATCTATATATTTCTTTACTTATCTATGTTCTTATTCATCCCTAGGACGTTTTATCTCATGTTTATGTACTGACCATATGTATGCATGTCTTAGATGCTGTGGGAAGGATTGAAGGGTGAACCACAATCATCGAAACCCCTTAGACTAGACTAGTGATTTCATTTAGCAAGAGCACTCGAAATCACCCGAGGAACCCTAATCCTTCACAGATCCCATTGGATCCGACTTAACCCGATAAGCCACGAGAGTAGGAGACTTGGGTTCAGGCGGATACCGGACCATATCCTGAGAGGGAGCGCATCTATACCCTAGGAAGGATTACCTTGAGAACTTAGATAAAGCTTGATTAGAACATCAAACCCTAATAATTCTGCATGCTTCAGTGTGGTGAAACCTAAAACCCCAAATGTCTCTCATAGATTTAAAACCCTATTTTCTTTGCTCTCTGCCGCTTGTTCTTAATTTGTTTTAGTTTAATTACTTACACTAGGATTTTAGCCATTTTCCCCTTAATTGTTAACCTAGCTACGAATTGATCGATCAGTTAGTACTTGACCCTAGTCCCTGTGGGTTTGATCTTATTTATTACGCGATAGACCGTGCACTTATGGTAGCAACTGTCTAGGCCCCTATCATATCCCAAGACCTAGGGTGATCGCCTACGAGGCAACGAAGCAAGTTGCCCAAATTGCGGTTAACCACCTCAGTTTGACCGTCAGTTTGCGGGTGATAGGCTATAGAGAACTTCAGGGTGGAGCCCACGAGGGCCCAGAGTGAGCGCTAGATGTGGCTCACGAACCGTGTGTCGTGGTCGGACATGATGGTCGAAGGAAGACCATGGAGACAGACGACTTCCTTAACAAACAGATGCGCCACATGGGATGCATCCGTGGTGTGAGAACAAGGGATGAAATGTGCCATCTTCGAGAACCGGTCTGCAACCACGTAGACGGAATCGAAGCAAGACGCGGTGCTGGGCAACCCAAGGACAAAGTCCATACTTAGGTCATGACAAGGACCTTCGGCAACCAGCAAAGGAGTGTACAAGCCGGTGTTTGGAGGGTGGGGTTTGGCCAACTGACACGTGCCATAATGGCGCACAATATGTTCAACGTCCTTGCGAAGGGAGGGCCAAAACAAACATTCCTCCGCCATCTCAAGGGTCTTGTCACGGCCATAGTGACCAGTGACACCACTCGCGTGCAGCTCGAGTAAAAGATGATCTCGAAGCAATCATCGGGGAATGCACAGGCGATTCCCCAAGAAAAGGTAACCCTCACACAACTAGTACAGGGACTGGGGATCTGGGGACTCAGTCAAGGCGGCATAAATGGCACTGAAATCGGAGCACATGGAGTATTCTTCCTTGACATGGTCAAACGTGTTGACACGGGTGCGCATGATACACAGAAGGATTTGGACCCGACTTAAGGCATCCGCAACCTGATGCGTTTTTGACATACTACTCATCGAAAATGGCATCCCTAGTCTTCAGTCTGTGCAGACATGGTTAGGGTAGTGTTTCGAGATGAAGGACTTAGGGGAGGCCGCCTATATCCTAGGTGTGAGGGTCTACCGGGATAGATCTAAGAGGCTCCTGGCCCTTAGTCAGAGTACCTGCATTGGTAAGGTCCTAGAGAGGTTCAACTTGGAGCAATCTAAGAAGGGGTGCCTTTCAGTAAGACATGACCTTACTCTCTCAAAGAGCCAGTGTCCCGCCACACAGGCTGAGAGGGATGACATGAGTCGAGTGTCTTATGCTTCAGTAGTGAGATTGATCATGTATGCAATGTTGTGTACTAGACCAGATGTGACTTATGCTGTGAGCATAACCAGCCGACACCAATCCAATCCAGCTTTGCAGCACTGGGTGGCTGTAAAGAACATCCTTAAGTATCTGAGAAGAACTAAGGATCTGTTCTTGGTCTACGGGGAACAAGAAGAGCTCAGTATTCAGGGCTACACTGATGTGTCATTCCAGTCTGACCCTGAAGAATATAAATCGTAGGCTGGCTATGTGTTCAAGATGAATGGAGGCGCTGTATGCTGGAAGAGCTTCAAGAAATCCACCATAGCTGATTCTACAACCGAGGCTGAGTATGTGGCCGCTTTTGAGGCAGCCAAAGAAGCCATTTGGATCAGGAAGTTCATTTCTGAACTTCAGGTGGTTCCTAGTCCAGTGGATCCCATTGAACTCTACTGTGACAACAATGGGGCAATTGCACAAGCCAAGGAACCACGGTCTCATCAAAGATCCAAACACATACTCAGGAGATTTCACCTGATCAGAGAGATCATAGACAGAGGTGATGTCAAGATTAGCAGAGTTGACACAGAGAACAATCTAGCAAACCCATTGACCAAGGCTTTGGCACAGTAAAAGCATGATGGTCAGACTAGAGATATGGGGTTGAGGTTGCTCAACTTCTAGGTCTTAGTGCAAGTGGGAGATTGTTGGTGTATATGCCCTAAGACCTAGCATTGGTCCATATATGTACTACTTGACTCTGATATTTATATCATTCTGGCATTGTCATTATCAATGTTTGTTTACATCTGCGATTATGTACTTACATGATAATGTCCCTATAGAAAGATTGGATCTGTGCTCAAATGGTTGTCCCCAGTCAATGTACTTTAGTGGATATGGGATAGCTATGGTATGTGAGAGACTGGTATATGGGCTAGTTAGACACGAGGTGCTAACGCAGACATATGGAGTCATGAGTTATTCTCACAAGTGACAAGAGATGCATTGATCCCTTGACTTGAGGTCATTGACCATTCTATATGGTTAGGGACATGCTTTGATACAACCTAACACCTCACTATAGTTGGGAGGTAATAACGGTTGTCATTGAGCATGTCACGACCCATATGAGAAGGTCAATGGACAGACAGAGGATTTGCCCCTTCCTAAGGGAAGCTTGATATCCATGGAGCTCCTCCATGGTTCTATGACTGAAAGCGTATGGCCATACCCAGGTAAGAACCTAATTTAGTTATGTCCATGTGATTGAGTGAAAACAAGTGGTGACACACTTGTCCAATCGGATATCAGTTTAGCAAAGAGACTATATAATGCATCTGTACCTAGTTGTGATGATGGGGATGTCGATGTCGATATCCATTCCAATGATCTGGGTAGCAGCGATGCACTGCTAGGTGCCACTCACTGCTTATGGTGACCTTTGGTCAGCACTTCCAGCGTCAGAGGAACCTATAGGGTCGCACACCTTGATACTCGAGTTCTCGTATTGATCGGGAAGCCTTGTGATCGAGTTATTGGATAACTCGGATCTATTTAGGAGAATTCATCAGCGCCAATGGACCTGATGAGATGGAAGAGAGTTATTGGAGCCAAACTTCATTTTTGGCAGGTTGACCCGAAATTAGCCATAGTTGGTCAAATTGGATTAGGGTTGCATTGGATTGGATCCAATGACTTAATCAACCAATGTAATGAAGTTTGGGCTAGCTCATTACCCAATGAGGCCCAATAACTAGTTGTCATGAAGAGAGAATTGGCTAAAAGGTTATAATGGGGAGAAATCATCCCCATTGGCGCCTATGGGGTATAATGGGGTGATGTAGGCGCGTAATGCTTCATTAGGAAGCAATTGGCACCTAGCAATTCAACCTTGGATGGTATGTGTCACATCCCTAGATGAGAATTCGAGGATAAGTTATGACCTATGAAATAGCAATAGGTCAAAATCAGGATAATGAGATTTCCAGATTTTTAGGGTTAAGTGTAAATTCGAGCATAATTTCATTTCGTATCCAAATCATGCAAATAAAGGCTCCAGGAGTAGGTTATGAAGCTTACTTGATATAAAACTAAAAATTTGGTATCGTTACTATCACATAACTTGGACATATAGCACTCACTAGATAAAGGTCCAAATTGTACAAATAGATTTACTAGATAGGGTTGAACTGATGTTACACACTCAATAATCTGTTCCAAAGTACTCAATATTTGACTCAAATGAAAGATGTTTCAGTCTTCATTACAAAGAATCTGATTTCACACGATTTGGGCCCGGGAATCAAAATTTATGATAAGTTGAAAGGGTAAAGGTCAGGTTTACTGCACATAAGGATTCCTTGTTGTGTAACATAGCATAGCTCATTCTTCCAAGGGCCGAATTTACCAAAATCGTAAAGATCAGAAACAAATTGAATTCATAAAGGAAATAAAAGATAAGTTCTCATCCATTGGAATCAATAGGCAAAATAATACAAAGAAAGAAGAAGAACTTACCTAAGAAACCACAATTCACTCTTCACTTGAGTTTTCTCCCTTTCTTCTTCTTCCCTTTCCTTAGCTATTCTTCCCTTCAGGTCACGTACGAAGAATCAAGCTACCTTTACTTTTTTTTCTACATTTCTCTCTAGTTATTCCTATAGCATGAGGTGTAGGCTTAAGGAGCATGAGGTATAGGCTTAAGATGAATCAAATAGCATGAGGTGGCATAGGCATGGTCAACAATTGTAGGTGAACTGTACCCATTATTTTCTTGTTTTCTTCTTTCTCATTTTCATCTTATTTATTCCATAAGATTACTCATTTCCTTTTTAGTTTTCATCCTTTAGTATTCAAGACCCACAAATTCACAAGTACCATTAGAATAATAGCACTACAAGTTTGCATGCTACAATCTCATATCTTGTTTTTGTCAAAAACATGTAAGACATTTTTTTTTGTTCTAGAGTATTACAGTATGCTTGCCTCTATGGCAAGTCATGGGCTGATATGGCTTGAGGACTTCTATAGAAAGTCTTGAGCGCATATGGAAGAGGGCTAGGCGTTTATGGAAATTCCTTGGAATCTTTCCTTGCTTCAAACCCTAGCCGCTTACTCCCCTTAACCCTTGCCAAATCCTCCTTCATGAGTTGCGCCCGTAAGCCTCTAGCCTTGCCGCCTCTTGCATCTATATAATAGATGCATGTGTGAGCCCTTTGGGTGAGATCAATTGTCGTGAGCACATCAAGGGACGAGAGCAAGAAGACTAGTGGCCCAACTCCTCTTCTTCTAGCCGCAAGCAAGTGTTGTTCTCCTCTTGGCGCAAGAAGCACTTCTCCTTGGCGGCATCCTCTTCTTCCCTTCTTCTTCATTGGCGCTTGATCCTTGGAGGAGGCGCAAGCTTTGAAGAAGGTGAACAAAGGCTTGGATCTTCTTCCGGAGGCTAGCACCGGGCGAGGAAGAAGAGAGCTCGAGGAATCCGTGTGTGCGAGACTGCAGAGGGCGAACACTTGGGCGCCTACCTCGACATCGGCCTCACCTTGCTCTTAAGGTATTTACTATCTCATCGTGTCTGTTGGGAAACCCAGGGATTTTTAAAATTTTATATATAAGCACAGCGGAAGCAATCCCCGAAATAGGCCAGTCCTAAAAACCCAGAAGATTGAGTTTTGCGAACAAATCGACACAGTGAGTAGGAGATAATACCTTGCAGCGAAGAAAAGGATGCGATGCAGGCACCCAAATGTTCGCCCTCTGCAGTCTCACACACAGCCGATGCTCGAGTTCTCTTCTTCCACGCCCGGTGCTAGCCTCGGGAAGAAATCTATGCCCTCTGGGAGAAACCCTCAAGAGCTTGCGCTACCCACAAGGAGAAGACGCCAAGATGAGAAGGAATGATGGAAGAATCTGCCAAGGTCTAACCTTGCAGTCGCCTAGAAGAGAGAGGAGAATGGAGTAGGCGCCAAGGAGGGAAATCTTTCTCAAGATCAAGTGGGTGCAAAGGACACTCCACCCATTCTTTTATAGAAATCATGGTGACCCTTGGAATTCCGCAATAAATTTAGAATTAATCTCTGAATTAATTCATCATTAATTATAGAATTAAATTTAGAATTCATTATAGAATAACACACTGAATTAAAGTCTCATAATGAACCATTGAAACCTTGAATTAAAGTTTCATAATGGCCATTAATAGCATGACTCTTCAAATTCAAAATTAAATTCATCATTAAACTCAGAATTAATTATAGAATTTAATACAGAATTTAATTACCAGAATTAAATACATCATTTAATCTACCATGATGTCTATTGGACCAGGCAACTTATTGTCATGGCCCATTAGGCCTGATGGCCCATTGGGCCTCAAGGCCCATTAGGCCTCATGCTCGAACTGGGCTTCATGCCCATTGGTCCATGCTCCAAGCTTAGACTTCATTTAGCCCATTTTGCCTAATTGGCCTATTGGGCCCATTCGGCCCATTTGGCCCAAAAATAAAGTTAGCTCCAATAAGTCCCTTCCATATCATCAGGTACAATGGGGCTGATGAATTCTCCCAAATAGATCTGAGTTATCCAATAACTCGATCATTAGGCTACCCGATGAATACGATGAAAGTCCCCTTGACAAGGGGATGAAACCCTAATAGGCGCATGTAAGGGATTTAAACAGCGGAAGAGGGTTTCTAGATCTATTGCATGCTTTACGATCAACGTT
>CM050437.1:74610964-74626288 GCA_027562315.1 Costus pulverulentus | reverse complement strand
GGGCGCCTTCCTCGACATCGGCTTCTATTGCTTAAAGGTACTTACTATCACATCGTGTCGACCCCCTCGCAAGAGATCTTCACTGGGTTTTTAGGACTGGCCTGTTTCAGGGATATTCTTCCGCTGCACATGTATTGTATTCTCTGTGAAAATTGTAAAATGTCCCCGGGGTTTCCCAACAAATAGGTCCTAACTACTACCACTCCTGTAGGCCATAGAAGTGGTCAAGCTGCAACTATAAGACAAAATAAAACAATCACTACCAAATATTCTTGAAGCTGGTGCATGTCCTTCTGTCCTTCGTACGGAGGCGGTTGGGGTGGTTAGACGCATTTGGAACAGACTGCGACGAAGCAACAAAACTTGGATGTTGTGGGCTGAGTTACTACTGAAGTAGCGCGCTCTTGGGCCGTGTTGCTGAGGTGATTGCGAGACCCCTTGGTGGTTGGCCTTTAGGAGGGTGAGGGTGGCTTTCCTCGCTCTTGGGTTGAAGAACTTCAGTGTGTATTCATAACGGGCTAATGACTCCCATGAAACGATCCGGTGGTTGAGAGGTGCGTTGAGATCACCGTATTTTTCACTTTATTGGGCTCCCTTGGATCCTCCTTGGATGGATGAACAAGGTAGGGAGGGCTGTGTACATCGAAATGGGGTTGTTGGGGCAGAATGGAGTCTTCAGGAGTTATCACAGCCTGGCTGTGATGCTATTCACGGCCATGATCAGTTATGCTGGAGCATGTCGAAGAGATCACGGCCTAGTCATGCTTCTCTTCACGGCCGAGATTAGGTGTTCCAAACTCTGCCAAAGTATTCACAGCTTGGCCGTGATGGGACGCATGGCCGTGACTGCGTTCGCGTCTGGAATCACCAGTTTTTCCGATTTCAACCGATGTGATCATGGCCTACCTGTGTTCATCTTCACGGCCGTGACCAGGTGCGCCAGATTTCACCGAGCTTGTCACGGCCTGCCCATGATGGGATGCACGGCCATGCTTACAACCTGCAAACTTCGCCAAGGCCATCACACCAATGATGGGCTTTATAGCCTGCCCGTGTTTAGTGCGTAGAAAAGTTTGGGGGGCTATTTTCTCGTCCGATTCGTCCCCTTCTTTAGTGCTAGCTTCTCCTGCATCACATGGCCTATGAAAGTAACACCTCAGAAGTTGACTAGAATCCCTTTGAAGGGTATCTGAAACATGAAAAAGACAAAGTGAAAAGAGATGGAACATGGGCATGATTGCAGATTATTAATTTAAGCCCACAAGTCGATTTAAAAAGGCATGGAGATGAAAATTTTCATATTATTCATTACGCCTCGGATCCACCAGAACATCAATAGACTCTGCTACGGTCGAGCTAATGACTTTAAACAAGTGCTTTTTGGGAGGAAGCCCAAATTTTTGACTTTTGTAATTCTTAATTTAGTTTTTAGATTTCTTTGAATTCTTAGGGATTTTTACAGCATGTTTTGATGTATTCTCATTATTTTAAAAATCTAATAATGAGTTATTTTATATGTAGAAATTTTTGGAGAATTTTTATACTACGGAAAAGGAATGGGCGAAACAATCATGGGCGCAACCGTAAATCAATCATGGATCGTGATTCTTGCGATATCTTATTTGTGAGTAAACGGTAAATGTGATTTAGATGATAAAATGTGACGACATTTGATATTTGAGACTTATTTATTATGTAAAATGCTGATATCTATGATGTAATATAGTTTACGGATTTTTCTGAGTCACGTTTGCATAAATTGATATAACTGTATAGGGTTTCGCTCACATTATAAAGGGAACTCTTTCAAAAATTTTTCTAAAATTTGTCATACTTGATTTTAAGGTTTATGCATATGAAACAATTTAAGTCTAGGGTGTCCCCATATATTTTGCTTATCTTTGAGCTTTATAGGTGTGTATTTTCAATGCTTACGATTCTTAAGGGTAATCATATTTGTTTTATCCTTAATTTTAAACTTAGGAAATATTTTGAGTGATTGATTTAATGACTTCGGGAATTTTTGAAATTTCATATAGACTTAAATTGTTTAGTAAATTCAATTCTGGTATTGATAAAATGCATATGTAAATTGTTATATGTTCATAGGACAAGTGCATAGTATCTTGTTACTTGAAGTTTAATTTATCTATTTTTGCTTCATGGGAATTTTTATAAATGGAAAATTAGTGATATTTCTTTAAACTTAGATTTGCTCCAACTCCTCTGGTTGAGTGATTTGGGTCATGAGTTATATTATACCACGAGATGGTATACCTTAAGTCTGTTGTGATCAAGTATCGATAATGATTTAAATACCATGCCACTGACCGGCTTTCTCCAAAAAATGCACTGAAGTAAAAAAAAAAGAGAGGGGGAAAATAAAAATGGAGAAAAAGAGAAAGCTGTACGTTAGGTGGACAGCTCTGGTGACCTTATGATTGAAACTATGAGTTAAATTATACTACTTGGTGGTATACTTTAAATAATGTTATGATGCTAACAGGAAAGGACACATAATCGTTTAAAGACCAAATTACTGTAAAAATCTCTTACCTTTAACATGACCAAGCTTTTTCAAATAAATTTTTGTCTATTGAGTAAGATAAATTTATCAAGTTAAAAGTGTCACGCCCCGGCAGAAAGCCAGCTATCCCTAGCTGAGGGATCCCCAGGGAGTAGACAGTATTGATAGGAACCAAAGAACTATAATAATCACATGTCATTTATTAAATAAATAATCCAAACTTAACAACAAAAGTTTTATAACACAATCTCTAGGAACATACTATCAAGATGTAAACAAATCAATTGAAATAAAAACTAAAAGACAAACTATCTCAACTTGGGCTAGTATATCACTATCTACTTTATCCCTCCCAGAAGCTAACTCTGCACCTGGAAGAGAAACAAGGGGAGTTAGCAAAAATGTTAAGTAGGAATCAACAAAATGGTGAGTGGTCAAATAACAATATAATACAATGACTGGAACAACGATACATGTTAGAAACAAGTAATACAAAGAATGTCGTGTAAATCATCAAGCTTGGTCAACATATCTCAATAATAAGTTGCACTCATTTTCAGAGTGTTTCCACTATAGCTCACATAGTGGAACGACTATCCTAAACAACCCAGTAGTGTTGCGTCCAACACCTGGTATCCGTAGTATTGTTCGAAGACAACTGGCGATACCCTAATCGGCAACCATATAGCTCGATATAATCTGTAACTATATCTCACCCAAACAGGCCACTGGTGATAAATCACCAGTCCAGAGGTCAATATATCACAACATAACAACACAAATATTCAACTGTTCTAACATACTCATATAACAATATCACAGATATTTCAATGCATCTTTATTAGCCATGTATACAGAAACAGAATATGACCAAATAAACAAGATAAATGAGGTCAACAGAATTTGGAAATAAATAATGCAGATGGATCAAATAGATAATGGTGTCAATCTATTCTAATATATGCACCTGGCATCAAATCAAAGGAATAGACAACAATTCCTACATGTCCTTGACACCATAACAAAGGAGTAGGGAAAGATTCCTACCTCAAGTGCTGATTTCTTGAATACCTTCTGAAATTTCAGTGATATCCTCTTCTTAACTGAATAATAAAATACACATTATTATCTATCATATGTATCAATTCATAATAATATCCTCAACCCCTAATTTTCTATTTTAAAATAAATTTATCCCAAAATAATTATCATGTAATTTCCCCCAAGATAACAGTTATAGAAAAATTAGGTTTTTACTAATTTATTCTAAAAATGAATTTAAAATAAAATAAAACAAAAGAAATCAAAACTTACCTCTTTGCCGAAAGCTCGACGCGGACGAACGAATGATTCGTTCATTCGATCGACGGGGAAGACCACCAGTGCTCGCAGGGGAAGACCAACTGCTAGAAGGAGGATAAGCCATTGCTGCAAAGTGATGAAGCAGCAGCCGACGCCAGGAGAGGAAGGAGGCGCCGCTGGAGAGAAAAACAAACTCGCCGCTGTTAGAAGCAAGGAAAAGGAAGAAATAGCAGTCGTCGTGAGGTAGATGAGTCGCCACCCGCCACCTGCGTCCGGAATCACATCGGACAAAGGCGCTACTTCAAGGAATGACACTGGAGCTTCCTCCTGTTGCCGCCAGAAGAAGGAGTCGACGCCCGCCTCAGAACACTTGCTGCCGTCACATGTGTCCAAAAATCTTGCCGGACGGAGGACATCGCACCAAAGAGAAGATGAAGGCAACTCCGGCACGTCTTCCCGTCACCGCCGGACACACGTCCTCGCTATCGGAAGTGCACGCACCTATTGACGTAGAAGACCATAGCATTCGCAGGGGAAGAAACAGGGGAAGTGGAAAACAGGTTTTGCAGCGCACGTGGGGAAGGGAAAAATTTAATTATTGATAGAGTAAAGAGAGGGTTTAGGTAAAATTTAATTAGGGATAGAATAAAGAGAGGGTTTAGGTTATAATTTATATGATTAAGAGAGAGGCTTAGGGTTTTAATTATAGGAAATTCTTAAAATTTAAAATTTAAATTAATAGTAAAAAAATAAGCTTATAACATTATTCACCCTTTTAAAAAGAATTTGGTCCTCCAAATTCAGAGTACACCAAAGAATATATATTAATAGTATGACTAAATAACTATGAAAAATAAAATAAAATTACACCAAGTCTGGAGCCTACTGAGTCTCCTGCTAGGTCACTACATAGACTCTTGCTGGAGCTGTAGACCATTGCTGAGATCCTCTCTGTGGTGACTGATTAACCTTACCAGCTCTCTCATGATAATTCCTAGGTCTAGAGCTCTGCTGATAGCTTTGTTTTTGTGATGTAGTTCTCTTGTCAGGACACTGATTCTTGTAATGACCCCATTCATTGCAATAATAACATTGGATTTCATTAAGTTTGTACTCTTTGACTATACGTTCTATCTTTTTATACTTTAAACATTTTCTAAGTGTCTCTTCCGATTGAGGGTTTGACACATGGGAAGAATGTACGGGTCTATGATGGTTATCAAATACTGCTCTAGATCTTCTTCCTCTATTATCATAGGTTCCTGTCTCTACTGGTCTAGCTGACTAACTGACTTTCCTTTGTTCTGCTAATTCCTGGACCTCCTCAATTTGTTTTTCTTTAGCCACATCTATTAGAGAAGCCTCTATTCTGAATGTCATATTTACCACTGGTTCGAAACTATCTAATGGAATAATATTCATCTATTCTTTCATTGTATGATGTAATCCCTTAATAAAAAGTTAGCATTTTCTCCTTTTAGTGGTAAGCAACTCTGGAAATAAATCTGATAATCTCTCAAAGTCAGTTACATATATATATATTTACTGTCATTTTTTCTTGTTTTAAGTTTAGAAACTCCTGCATCTGGCTATCTTGAAAAGATTTAGGAAAATATTTCTCAAAGTAAGCACCTCTAAAATCAGTCCAAGAGATAGGATCATTTTCAAAAGTAACTCTCATACCAGACCACCATGTCCTAGCTTTATTAGATAAGAAATATGTAGCCAACTCCACATTCTACTCATCTAGACATCCTAATGACCTAAAGGTTTGCTCTACCTTTAATAACCAAACTCTAGCAGCCCAAGGGTCAGTAGTTCCTGCAAAATCACCAAATCGATCTTTACCCAACTGTGAGAACTGCATCAGCATATTGGCTGACCTAACTGCTGGTTTACTACTAGTTGTGGTACCAACAATGGAGAGGAAGATTGACCCTTATCTCTCACTGCTGCTGGAACTACAGGGGGAGCAGGTGGTGCTGCCTTTGGGGTACTGAGGCTTTATACCCATTTCTTCTTCTTGTAGGGGCTCTAGGTAATTGTACCTCAACTTCAGGAGAATTTCTAGCTTCTCCAATGCTATGGGTTCTTACCCCACGACTTCCACTTCCACGGCCCCTACTTCCTTGACTTGGGATTGCTCTGGCTCTAACTCTTAGTGTCATCCTGCCAACAAAATAATATGTTATATAATAAATGTCTATTTATTCATTTATTCTAACTTTAACCCAACCCTAGGTTGCTATATCCTTAGGCTTTCTTACTGAACCTATAGCTCTGATATCAATAAAATTATCACGCCCCGGCAGAAAGCCAGCTATCCCTAGCTGAGTGTTCCCCAGGGAGTAGACAATATTGATAGGAACCAAATAACTACAATAATCACATGTCGTTTATTAAATGAATAATCCAAACTTAACATCAAAAGTTTTATAACACAATCTCTAAAAACATACTATCAAGATGTAAACAAATCAATTGAAATAAGAACTAAAAGAGAAACTATCTCAACTTGGGCTGGTATATAGCTATCTACTCTATCCAACCTAGAAGCTAACTCTGTACCTGGAAGAGAAACAAGGGAAGTTAGCAAAAATGCTAAGTAGGAATCAACAAAATGGTGAGTGGTCAAATAACAAGATAATACAATGACTGGAACAATGATACATGTATGAAACAAGTAATACAAAGAATGTCGTGTAAATCATCGAGTTTGGCAAACAGATCTCAATAATGAGCCGCACTCATTTTCAGAGTGTTTCCACTATAGCTCACACAGTGGAACGACTGTCCTAAATAGCCCGGTAGTGTTGCATCTAACACCTAGTATCCGTAGTATTATCCAAAGACAACTGGCGGTACCCTGACCGGCAATCATATAGCCCGATATAATCGGTAACTATATCTCACATAAACAGGCCACTGGTGATAAATCACCAGTCCAATGGTCAATATATCATGACTTAACAACACAGATATTCAACTGTTCTAACATACTCATATGACAATATCACAGATATTTCAATGCATCTTTACTAGCCATGTATATAGAAACAGAATATGACCAAATAAATAAGATAAATGAGGTCAACAGAATTTGGAAACAAATCAAGCAGATAGATCAAACAGATAATAGTGTCAATCTAATCTAATATATGCACCTGACATCAAATCAAATGAATAAAGAACAATTTCTACATGTCCTTGACACCATAACAAAGGAGTAGGGAAAGATTCCTACCTCAAGTGCTGATTTCCTGAATACCCTCTAAAATTTCAGTGATCTCCTCTTCTTAACTGAATAATAAAATACCCATTATTATATATTATATGCATCAATTCATAATAATATCCTCAACCCCTAATTTTCTATTTTAAAATAATTTTATCCCAATATCATGTAATTTCCCCCAAGATAACAGTTATAGAAAAATTATGTGTTTATTAAGTTATTCAAAAAAATGAATTTAAAATAAAATAAAATAAAAGAAATCAAAACTTACCTCTCTGCCGAAAGCTCGACGCGGATGAATGAACGATTCGTTCGTTCGTTCGATCGACGGGGAAGACCACTAGCGCTCACTGGGGAAGACCAACCACTAGAAGGAGGATAAGTCATTGCTGCCGAGTGAGGAAGCAACAGCCGGTGCCGGGAGAGGAAGGAGGCACCGCTGGAGAGAAAAACAAACTCGCCGCTACCGGAAGCAAGGAAAAGGAAGAAATTGTAGCCGCCATGAAGGAGATGAGTCGCCACCCACCGCCTACATCCAGAATCACGTCGGATGAAGGCACTGCTTCAAGGAACGACGCTGGAGCTTCCTCCTATCGCTGCCAGAAGAAGGAGTTGACGCCCGGCTCAGAACACTCGCTGTCGTCACATGCGTCTGAAAATCTCGCCGGACGAAGGACACCACACCAAAGAGACGATGAAGGTAAAATAGCATTTACATTCTCTATACACATCAGAATATTGCTTGAGGACAAGCAAAGCTTTAAGTCGAGAGTATTTTGATGCGTTGCATTTACATCATATTTTTGCCTGTGTTTTATATGATATTTAGGCTTAATTTCTTGATTTTATTCTAATTTTTAGTGTTTTTACTTCACTTCGTATGAAAACTTCACTTTTCTTGATTTTTGTAAAAATGTAGGTAAAATAGCATAACATTGATGGATTTTATGAGTTTTAAAGCTATAGCATGGTTCTTGAGGGAATTATGAAGTCGTACATCAAATTTGGGGTGAAAACAGTGATAGACGCGACTTTCACGGCCTCAGCCATGAGTTTTTCGATCGATCGTGAGTTTCGTGTTCGAAGGGTGAAAACGCAGCTAAGTTAAAAAGTTCACAGAAACTTTTACGGGTGAGGCAGTGAATCTTCCTGTGCACACAAGACTTTATTCACAAAAACATTTACGGCCGCAGTCATAAATTGTTTACGGGCCATGAGTTTTTCTACCCTTTCGAGTTTTTCACTCGATTTGACTCCAAATCAAACTAGAATTGAACCAAACTCTCCAAAATTCTTCCTTGGTTGGTTCCGAACCGATTAAACTATAAATGGAGGAACTTTTGGAGGGTAAAGAAGACCTTTACGCATGAAAATAATTAGTGGCGGTGGCTAGGGCGAAAACTCGGTTCTAGGGCAAAATTCCGGTGAAAGATCATGCAAAGGAGGGATTTGGATGCTTCTTCATCATCTCAAAATCGAGGGGAAGAGTTCTTATTACTATCCTAGTATCTTTTTGCATCGATTTTGTGAGATTATGTTGAGTTCATCGGTATACATGCTGTTTTCTTCAAACATGAATGCTTAAACTCTTTTTCGGGATTTGAGATGTAGCCCGCTGGCAATTATGAATTAAAACTTATTTTTTTATTCTTTAAGCATGATTATTATAGCATTGATTTGAATAGAATTGAGTTTATTTCATAATTTACTCTGGCCAAGTATAATTGCGTTTAAGACGTTGCGAGAAGGACCGGGAGGTGAATCACAAAGTCGGAGCTATTGTATTCAAACTTACGAATCCAATCACGGGAGTAGTGATTGGATTCGTTTGAAGGATTTCCATGGTTTTTCATAGAACTTAATAAGCTTAGTTGCATTAATTATCACGAGAGTAGGGAATTAGTGTAACTAAGTACCGGATTACGCTTCGGGAGAAGGTAATCTGTACTTTAGGAGCTCACACAAAAATCACAATTTGATTATCTTTATTGAGTTCATAATTGTCAGTATGGTGAAACTCCGAGTCTCGACCTACTAAACCTGATTTTTCGCAAATCGTCACCTCTGTTGCTTTTCGTACTTAGGAGCTCACACAAAAATCATAATTTGATTAGCCTAGATTTAAACAAGTCGTATAGTCGGTACTTGACCGCCAGATTATCATTGGGAACGATTTTATTTTATTACTTTGACAAATCTTTGTACTTGCAGACGCATCATTACCCAATGTTAGAGTTGTCTCCTCTCGGAGGCCAAACTCATACTAAACTATTCTTCACTCTCGTGACTTGTTTTAGTAATTAAGCTATATGGTAATTTATTTTTTATTCCCTAGTGAATTAAAGTTTTCTTTGTAGCTTAATTCATAGGCCCTAATCTCAAGTGATATTAAAGTACTCTTGTAGCTTAAATAATAGGTTCAAATAAAGAGTTTCTAACAATATAATTCACTTCTCAATGAAACTATTTTGTCTAAAATAATGTAATTATATAAATTAGAGTTATCACATGTAGAATTAACTTAAATAACTAGGTTGCTAAGATTTAGCTACTCTCGTAGCCTAATTCTATAGGTCTAGCTAAAGGGTTCTTGGATTGTAAGTCACCTCTCAGTCCTTGTTAACCCCTAAGATATGAAATAATCTATATCTAGATGATTACAAGTGCAATGAATCACTTAAATTGAAATAATATTACTCAAATAAATGACAATGTTAAAAATCAATTAAGTCAATAAATAATCAGAGGGTTAATCCTGTAATCCTGAAAAATTATTACACCATAAGGGACATGAATTCATAGCAATAACCCATAAGAAATAGTTATTACATACCAGAGACATGAAATAAAAATTAAATAAACATTTTAGTTCAACTTCACTGTCGTCACAAGGGTGTGACGACTGCAGTTCAAGTCATCACAGCCTTGTGATTCTAAGAAATTCCTCTCATGTTACTACAGTGTTTGGTTGCTACAGTGTTCTGTGATGTTCTTCAAGAGCTTTGATGTCTCGTATCTATATAGTCTTTTTATTATAATTTTTATACATAATCTCTCCTATTTTTTAATTATATATTTACTTATTTTGAATTAAATCCTTTTGTTTGTTCGGAATCTTCACCCCTCTTCACTTTTATCATATTTCAGGAGAAAATGACCAAATTTTGATAGATTTTTAAAGATCTGAGTGCAAGAATTTCTCCCAAATTGTTATAATCATAGGGGTGTGACAATCTAAATGTAAATTGTCAAAGGGGTGTGAAGATAACTTTTCTTCCAAAATTACCCTTTGAGCTCTAAATTTCTTCCTATTTAGTCTTTGGTCTATTTATCTCCAAAAATCCATGAAAATAAGTATTTTTTGCTTGAAAAAGAATAAAAAACTAGAGAATGTATAGATTTCGAACCAGTTAACCAATTTTAATTCAAAAACAAATAAAAGTGCATAAAAATGACTCAAAAAGATGATATAAGCATATAAAATTCATTATGACTTTTTGAGTCATCAAAATACATAAGACTCAAACCTTTGCTTGTTCATAACCAAAATAAAATATGAACTGAAGTGTGTAAAGAAAATGTAAGAATAAATGACTTTTGCTTGTTCTACCCTAACATATAATTAATTCATAATATGTATAATGATTTTTAAAAATATAAAATTAAAAAAATAACCTATCAGGAATAAATTTTCAAGATGTTATAGTCTAGGATAGATAAAATTTTATAATTCATGTAATAGCATTCAGGATCAATTTGCCAAACAATTTTATACTTTCATTTAATAGATATAAATTTACCTTTAAATAAAATCCTCACTTATAAATCCTAGGTGATAATCTTGGATAGAGACTTTTTAGAGTAAACTGGTCTTTGAACAGTTATTGGCCTTTTTTTTTATTACCCCAATAACATTATTTAAAGTATACTACATGGTAGTATAATTGGTTATAATCATAAGATGTTAGTAGAGTTGTCTACTTGACCTACAATGCTCTCAGCCCTTTTTTTTCCTTATTCTTACTCTTTTCTTTTTCTTTTCTATAGAGAGCTAGTTAAAGTATGATATTTAAATCATTATCGATCTTTTGCATGTGGGTTAAATATTTTTTCCATAATTTTCCCCTATTATCTGATCAAAATAAATTTAGAATATACCTGCTTATGGTATAATATAACTCATGACTTTAGTTCATTAAGCCTTAGGAGTTGGAGAAAGTCTCTTATAGATATTATTTAGTTCCTTTTCATGAAAATTTTTTCATTAAGTAAAGGTTTAGAAAAATTAAAATCAGGTAGCCATCATTCAGCTTGTATCATAGGAATCCATAACACTTCACATATAAATTTTATCTATACCAGAACTAAATTTACTCAAAAAACACATCATTAGAGAAGAAAAAACTTATGTCGATTAAGATCACAGACATTCAAGTTACATATATCTCATCACAAGTATAAAGAGCAAAGTCATGTATAAAAAATCAGTTCAACACACACATAAATATTTAAGTTAATACAACCCCATCGAAATAGATCAATATCAAGCAAATGACATAAATTATGTCAAAGAAAGTTTAATGATGCTGACCCAATTGTTTCATAGCGAACTCAATCGCTATCAAATGGATCGTCGTCGTCATCATCATTATCATCATCATCATCCGAGGTGTGGCGCCTCACCAAATGTTGTTGGATCCAGTCCAAATGATCGCACATATAAAACATTCTAACTATAAGACTTTGACTGCAGTCTTCTAGGTGCTGGCGTGTCCACCATAGGAGGAGGCATGATAATGAAAAAGAATATTGTCTATCTCCTCCTTAGAGATGCACATTCTAAAATTCCATCTGCACATCTCCTAAATACATAAGGCTCAACCCAAAAATAGTGTCTCACATCAACTAAAAATATCTTCTTCCCAAAGGGCAATCAGAGGTGTCGCTGGAGGTCTAAGGAGGGTGCTAGTGAGGAGATCGGGCTAATCAGGAAAAGGGGAAAGAAAGGTTACATTCTATGATTGTGATCACAAAACTGTAATTGTAAGAATTTCAAAAAACCATCTCACTTCTTCTTATTATTTTTTTATGCAAAATAATATTGTGATTCTAATCAAAATAAAAGATTAAAAAATATAACTAATAAAAATAGTGCTTGGGTTACCTCCTAAGAAGTGCTAATTTCATATCACTAGCTTGACCAAGGCTTAAATGTCATGGTAAAGCTGGTGGATCAGTATCATAGTAAAAAGCATAAAAATGAGCAAAAATAGTGCTCAGCGTGTGTTTCTCTTCAGCTGCATTGAGCGAATGGGACGGTGACACCAAAATGGGAGGGCTCCCAGACAGTGACAATAGTGAAGCTGAGGTGCTAATCGATGGGAATGCAACAACATGTGCTTGGCTTCGACTCTAGCATGCGTTCTGGTCAGCGAGACTTGAATGGCTATGGATCTCAACACCCTCGACACCTAGAGTGGCAGATAGGGTTTCGGCCTTGCAATAGCTCCAGCGTGAGGCGGCAATAGCTAGGGTTCCGGGTGAACCCATCAACGGCTGGCCAGGCATGAGCTACGGCTAGTGGTGTGTACGATTGCAGTGAGCAGGCATTCTCGTGTGAGAAGGAAATGCCAACACACAAACAACGTGCGAGCGTGAGTTCCATGTGTGCGTGAGTTGATTTGGGAGTGCAGCTCTTGTTCGTGTGCTTGGGGTCAAAACACGTGAGTCACGCGCGCATTTCCTATAGAGGATTGGTGAGTCTACGTGGAGTCTTCTTTGACAGTCTAAGACATGAAGAGCAAGGTACGCTACAAGAGTAACATCTAACCTCCTCAAGTTTTGAAACTAACTTCCATACTTGTATTGTCGGTTGAGTTCTTCTGTGCTTTCTACTCGATCGATCTCTTTTGTTTAGTGTGTGAGCCCATTTAAGACTTGTTGTTTGTTTGTCCGGGCTTTCTACTCCTGCATAGGTATTGCTATTATTTGTTTGTCAGCTCGATGTGGGTATTACGATGAGTGAGAAGTGCGGGCTGAGAGTTCTTTAATTGGTGTGATTTTTGTAAGTGTACTTGTAGTGGCGGTGCGTCACCGAATCCCTCTTGAACACAGGTGATTAAGAGTTCTGGTGATTCTGATTATGTGTTCCTAATCAGACGCTTCACTCTAGATTAGGGCTTGGGGGCTTCGAAAGAAGTCTTGCAAGTCTCGGTACAATATTTCTAGTTAAAAGAAAAATTGCCTGTGATAGTAAGCTAAGTTGATAGAAATAATAAAAGAAATTGATATGATGGTACAAGTAGAAGGTTCACCCTCAATCATATTGACTTGAGGCTTAGGTATAAACCCTTCTTTTATTTGAACTATTTTAGTTTTGTGAAAGAAATAATTTAAGGCGAGATGGTTGTCCTTCCCACACACAAAGCAAAACTGGTCTTCGCTTAATTTCTTATCTCTTTTAAATTTTGGTTTAGAATTTTTATTTTTATTATTAGTATTGTTATTAGCACTATTCCTGTTTAAAATTTTTATTTCTAGGGATAAACCTTTATTTTTTAGTTTGAAGAAATTTTTTGGATTAGGCTTAGCAACTTATGTTATGTTTATTTTAGATTTATGAGTATTTTTATTTAATTATATTATTCTATATTGATCTTCAATCTTATAAATTGAATTACAGATTTAATAGAAAAATAAATTTGAGATCTATTATATCTTATCGAAACTTAGACCAAAAAAATTTGAGATCTCTTATATCTTTATCCAAACTTAGACCAAAAAGGAGAAGTTTGTCTAAGAGAAAAGAAATTTGATAGGATTCACTAAAAATGGTTTCACTCCTATAAATTTCATAAATTATGTTTTGAAAATCATGAATTTGATCATTTATAAGAATATGATTAGCCATAATGTAGGATTTAAAATCAGATATAGTAAATCTGATTGCATCTTCAAGATAGGTATCTTTACATTCTAAATTACTTTTGTAGTTTTATATTTTTTTATAAGTTTATTAGTTAGAAAATAGAGAATATGAAATATACAAAGTATTCAATTTTCACATAGAAGAAAAGAGAGAAAAGTAAAATTTTCCCCTAGGCATAGGTTATAGTGAAATTCCTCAAGAGAGCAATTAGTCATAGTGAAATTAACTAAATTTTTAATTATGGACAAATCTAATTTCATTAAATTTTTCAAATTTAAAATTATCTATTAAAACTAATTTTATTTTAAAGCGAATAAAAAATTTATTTATTTGCATAAATAATTTCTCAAATATAATTATTATATATTTTACACATTATGTATATTATGAATTTCATATACTTCATATCAATTATATTCAATATACTTATTAAGTGCATTATGTTCAAAAGGTTCATCATGTAGTATAATAGTAAATAATAAAAAATAAAAATTATTATACAGGTATTGCAAATAAATTAAAAAATAATATAGGATGGATTGCAGCTTTAGGTGATATAAATTAAGAATCCTTAATCTGATTTATAAAATTCTTAAATTTAGTCTTATTCAGAGAGTTTTATTTCTCATGAGCGGAAAGACAAACAGAATATTTATTTTAATACATGAACTGTATAAAAAAATTTCTAACAATAAAATTAACTGAAGAAATTCTAATTAACAATTTTTTTAATGTAATGTGATAACAGTAAATTGACATGAAAAACTAATATGCAAATTTTCACCTAGCATTGTTGTGAAAAAATTTACTAAAATTTATTTTAACAAGAAATTTATGTTATAAAATATTAATTTACATAAATTAAAAAGAAGAGTTTAAGAATGAAAAATTTGAAAGCAAAGATATTACTTATCTTTAGATAAAATTTTCAAAGCAAATTAGATTCCAAACCAAATCCTCAAAATACGATCTAAATACTCTTCTACGGGTCAGCTAAAAACAAAAAGATCGAGAAAGAAAAGCCGGTAAAAAAAAATGTTACTCTGTATTTTCATCCGAGGCTTAGCAGGCTTTTTTATAGACTGAGATCAACGGCCAAAAGATAAAAGAATTAACGTTAACAAATTTGCCCGGCATTAAAAATCAAAATGCCCCAATTAAATTGAATTTGAATTCAATTTCTTTTAGGGTCAAAATCGTCAAATTAAATTCATATTGAATTTGAAGCAATAATTTTTTTTTAATCAATAAAGAGCAAATAACTTAACTAACATGCAAAAGCAATGAAAGCAACAAAACATGAAAACTAACATTTTTTTTATGCAAATAACA
>CM050437.1:74584742-74595616 GCA_027562315.1 Costus pulverulentus | reverse complement strand
TGTAACAAACTGAATAACAACCATGCCTTTATAAACATAAGAGTTTATACATGATACTGTTACAATCCCAAGGCCTCAAACATTAGCCTTAAGGGCATACCCCAACAGGATAGACCAAGTAAGATGGTGGATAGGACCTGTTTCATCATGGATAAACCAAGTAAGATGGTGGATAAGACCTATTTCATCATGGATAAACCGAGTTTGATCGTGGATAGGGCTTGTTTTATCATGGTGATGTCATTTATTTATATAGCATTTTCTATGCAATTTTATCATCGGAATCATCGTTACTCCATTGCTTATGCACTATTATTGCCCTAATTTCATTGTATCTATGGAGTCTACACCTTTTAGTATTTTCTTAGTATTTCAAGGTAAAAATGATCAAAAAGAAGGTGATTGCGGTATTTCAAGATTACAGGAGGCCTCTTGACATTAAGAAGGATACACTTAAAGATTTTTAGAGCATTTGGAGCCTCCAACAAGAATCACAACTGGGTCATGATCGGAATCATGGCCATGATACATCATACTGCGTGTGAAGAACTATACCGAGAAGATCATGACTGTGTCATGACCAGAATCACGCCTGTGATTGTGATTTTTCTTGTTCCAAAAACTCTATTTTTGCCCTGGTTTCTTTGACCCAAACGGAGGAATTGGATAGGGTAACTTGGTAATTCCTTCCCACAATCAGCAAACCCTTGAGAGAGGCTTTTGGAGGGAAAAATTATCATGATGAAGGGGAGTTATGTGAGGTGCAAGGGATGAGAATATGGTAGGTTTTGGGGAATTGACAAATTTCTAGCGGCGGACAGTGGAATAACCGACAGACCATGAGGAAGAGGATATAGAGACTGAAGAAGACTTTTTAAAATAGAGAGGAAAAAAGGAGATAAAATCGTGTACGGGAAGGAGTTTGGAGAAGAAGGTGGTGCTTGGAGGAGGACTTGCGCAAGGGAAGAAACATAGGATTTTCATAGTGCCGTTAAGGGAAATTTGTGAGGAAGAACTTCCCAACGCCCACAGTAGATCGCCTCATGAATCCAAATCTAGTTTAGGGAAGTCTTCAATCTTGTTCTTTAGGCGTATTTGATAAGGGTTGGAATGTATGAACTTGTCTTGATGTGTACTTGTGTGATGACTATCGATATTGTAGCTTAAACTCATTTTAAGATTTGGGGGAAACCCATTGATAGTTTTGTGTATGGAATGATCAATCCTTGCTTTTGAATCCTATCTAAGTTTATTTAAGCCATATTATGTTCATTGCTTGTGTAACTTGATAGAGTTATGCTTGATCCTAGATGTGGTGAATAGGACTAAAAAGCTATTCATTGTGTTGGAACCATTTGGATTAAACCGATAAATCAAACCATGAAAGTAGGGGAGATTTATCGGAGGAAACTTTATTCGTCATGTATGCATTGGGTTCGTCTTAGAGTTGCAAGCCACAAAAGTAGGAGGTTGCTCTAAGCGAATACCGAGTTGTGCCATTGAAAGGGGCAACCTGTACCTTAGGTATGAATTCCCATGAACTAGGTAGGAGGATCGCATAAACAATTGATTATTCCATCATAAAACATCAATGTAGTGAACCCATATCTTGATTTATTCATCATATAACTTCTTCATGCGTAACTCTTGCTATTTACTTACTTATCCGCATATTAGCTTAGCCATTTAAATCTTCCCTCATTTAGAATTTGTCTAGCTAGTAAGTTTTAGATTAATGGGTACTTGCCAATTAGTCTATGAGGGATCGATATTTTACTATTTTGATAGCCCCATGCACTTGTAGACTTGTCAAGCTTTTGCCGCCGTTGCCAGGGATTAATATTGGCAATATTGACAAGATTGGAAAATTACTAGACTAGACCTTTTTATTTTTTATTTTTGTTTACTTTGCCTTTCTTCTATAGTTTTAGTTCTCTTCTTAATCATAATCCTACTTCTTTACATTCATAGTTCACTTAATATACTTTGGGCCACTTGATTTCCGCATTGATATATTTGGTTTATGCCCAGGACTTCATGATCTAGACCACTTGCTCGGAAAGATCCTGAAATCGAGAGGACGTTACGTTACCATAGGAAGCTTAAGCCAATTCTAGATCCAAACTCCTTAGAATCAGAACAGATGGAGGGGAATATGTCTTTGAGGGACTATGCTGCTCCTAATGTTTAGGGACTTCACTCCAGTATTGCACATCCACTGATAGAAGCAAATAACTTTGAGAAAAAACCATCTCTTCTATCGTTGGTGGAAGAAAATCAATTTGGTGGATTCTCAACTGAATATCCAAATATGCATTTTTTTTTGTTTTCCTTGAATACTGCGATATTTTAAATGAATGGTGTAACCACTAACACTCTAAGGTTTTGACTTTTTCCTTTCTCACTCAGGGCCAGGGTGCGAGCTTGGTAACATTCTCTACCTGTTGGATCGATTACTATGTGGGAGCAGCTCTCTCACGCCTTTCTCTCCAAATATTTTCCTTCGAGCAAGACCGCACAGTGGAGCAATCAAATCACCAACTTCTCTCAAAAGGATAGCAAGTCATTATATGAGGCATGGGACCATTTCAAGGAGCTGCAACGAATGTGCCCTCACCACAATCTCAAGAAATGGGTGTTGGTACATACTTTCTATAATGTTTTAGTTTATAACACCCGTTTCACTATTGATGCAGTTGCTAGTGGTGCTTTAATGAACATGGGCATTGATGTTGCCTATAATTTGATTGAAGATATGACACTTAACCACTACCATTGGTCAGGTGAGCAAGGTACATCATCGAGGTAGGCTGGTAAGTATGAGCTTGATACCCTCAGTTCTCTCGAGGTGAGGTAGACTCGTTATCCCATAAGCTTCATTCTATGAATGTATGATATGTTGTTGTTAACTCTGCTTCGTGTGAAATTTCTGGGTTTGAAGGTCACGTTTTTGCTAATTGCCAATTCGAGACTTCAGTAGCCCAAGACCCACCCCCAGCCTTTTTGAATGTTGTAGGTAACTTCAACCTGAGAACCCAAAATGACCTTTTCTCAAACACTTACAACCCTAAGTGGAAGAATCACCCTAATTTCTCTTATAGGAACAACAATGCAGCCCTACCATCAAACTTTAGGCAGCCCCTAGGTTTTCAGGTAGCTAATAGCGGATACCAACCTAGGCAATTCAACCAGCCACCACATAAAAATGCCGCCCCGTGATATCAAAAGTCAAATCTTGAGTCATTCTTGAAAACTTTGTGATGGTACAAATGAAGCAAAACGACAATGTGAGTGAGGCGATTAAATAGCTAACCTCCAAGGTGGATGCTTTGGCTACACAACAAAATATTGGAAAATCAAATAGCCCAGCAAGACAGTACATCTACTAGACCACCTAGTAGATTAACTGGACAGCCTGAAGCAAACCCTAGGGAACATTGTAATGTCATTACCACACGCAGCGTAAACGGCTTAAGGATCCTGAAATGCCAAGGAATGACCATTGTGAGGTGAGTGATGCATTGCATTTACATCTTATTTTTTGCTATATTTTATATGATATTTTGTGCTCAATCATAGGATTTTATACCAATTTGTTATGCTTTCATCTCATATTATATAGAATCTTCACTTTTCTTAGATTTAATAGAAATGCAGACAAAAATAAGAGATTTAGCTAGTCTAGATGCCACAGAACGATTCCTAATGAAAAGATGAAGCCTCACATCAAATTTAGAGCAAAATGGAGGATAGGCGAAATATTCATGGTCACGGTCGTGAGTCCATTCTTGGGCCCTAAGTATCTCGTTGCATAAAAAAAATAGCTCTACGCCAAAATAGATTTCTGCATAGAAACTTTCATGGCCACACTCGTGAGTCCACTCACAGGCCGTGAATAACTTGGCACACAGCGACTAGAAGGCGACTTATTCACAGAAACTTTCACGGATGCAGCCGTGAATGAGTTTACGGCCCATGAAGATGTCCGCCCAACTCGGAAATCTCTTCTATTCAGCCTCAAACTGATCGAAACTTAGTCAAATTTTGGAAAAACCTTCCTAGAGGGGTTCCACATTGATTAAACTATAAAAGGAAGATTTTGGGATGGATTAAGGGAACTTCCTTCGATGATTTAGGACAGAGGCGGAAGCTAGGGCAAAAATAGAGTGTTGGGCGAAATTTTGATGGGAAGATCTTGAAAAAGACAGATTTTGTTGCTCGATGTTCATCTCCTAAATGAAGAAAAGGGTTATTCTTATTCTCCTAGTGTTTCCTTGTAACTTGATTAAACTTTCATGTCAAATTCTCAATTTTACATGTTGTATTGTATGAATATGATCGCTTAAAACCTCTGTTGGGATTAGGGGCGTAGCCCATTGGCGATTTTTTTGAATTAAACCTTGTATTAATCTTTGTTTAAGAATCTTATTAAGTTGATTTGATTAGAATTGTACTTTATTTCGCTTTATTACTCTTGTCAAGTTTTATTGCGTTTGAGCGGTGAATCGCGACGTTAGATTTATTCTTTTCAAACTTACATTTTCAATCACAAGAGTAGGTTGAATATGCTCAATGGATTTTCATGATTTGTCATAGAGCTTAAAGGACTTAATTATGATAATTGTCACAAGAGTAGAGAATTATCATGATTAAATACTGGATTACTTTTCGAGAGGAGGTAATCTGTATTCGTGGATGAATCCCTTTCAATGCTTTAATTTCTTTTACTTAGATTTATTTTATTAGATTCTAAATTATCAGCATGGTGAAACCCCGATTCTGACTCTCTCTGCATAGGGTTTCTACTTAAAATGCTCACTTTTGCTCTTACACACACTGAAGTTCCAACCAAAAATGTTTTTTGAATCATCTAGCTATACATCTACCGTGTAATTGGTAATTGATTGCCAGATCCTCATTGGGAATGATCTTTATTTATTACTTCGATAAAGTCGTGCACTTGTGGTTGCATCAGTGAGACCAAATCCCTAGAACCCAAGGAACCCAATGGTGAGAGTGAAGCCCAAGAAAATGAAAAAGAAAGGGAGCCGGTGTGCATTCCCCCACCATGTTATAAACCACCCATCCCATTTCCCCAACGGTTGGCAAAAGCGAAACTTGATCAGCAATTCGATAAAATTTTGGAGATTTTAAAGAAGTTGTATATTAATATTCCATTTACCGATCTTTTATTGTAGATGTCATCCTGTGCCAAGTTTTTGAAAGAGATATTGTCCAACAAAAGAAAGATGGAGGAACATGGCACCATGGTGTTGACTGAAGAATGTAGCACGATCATCCAAAGTAAATTACCGCCCAAGTTGAAGGACCCTAGCAATTTTACCATCCCATGATTGATTGGGAATACATCCTTCGATCATGCATTATGCGACCATAGTGCCAGTGTGAGTTTGCTACTCTCTCTTTGCAAGAAGCTAGATATCGAAGATCGAAAGCAATATCTCATTACAATTGGCCGACCGTTTTGTATGGCATTCGGTAGGAATTTTAGAGGACGTGCCAATTAAGGTTGGTAAATTTTTCATTTTAGCTGATTTTATTGTACTTCAGATGAAAGAGGACTCAAACTTCCTATAATACTAGGCAGGCCATTTTTGGCAACTGCTAGGGCAAGAATCGATGTCAAAAATGGGAAGTTGACATTGCACATTGGTGAGGATATGGTTGAATTTGATATAACTAAAAGTTTAAAAAAGCCTCTCTTTGTAGATTTTTATTACAGTGTTGGAGTCTTGGAGAATGAACATGAAAGACCCCACAAATCTCGGACAAGCATTGATCCCTTTGAGATAGGTCTGATGGATGAGGATGATGAGGGGTGTGCCCAGCTTCTCGATTCGAACACAAAAATCCACCCAAATGATATGAAACAAGAAAAGTTAGCCACGCCAAATTCTGAGGTTAGTGCACCAAAAGAAATAGAGCTCAAATCCCTACCAAGCAATCTAAGGTATGAATTTTTAGGGGAAATTTCTACTTATCATGTTATTATAGCTGTCCATCTTGATTTAGAACAAATGGACCTTCTCCTCAATAAACTCTGGCAGCATAAGAAGGTAATTGACTACACTTTGGATGATATTAAAGGTATTAACCCTTCTCTTTGCATGCATAGGATATACCTCGAGGGTGATAGCAAACCAACTATAGAGTACTAGAGATGGCTGAATCCTAACATGAAAGAGGTTGTAAAGAAAGAAATTTTAAAACTCTTGGACGCTGGAGTCATCTACCCCATTTTAGATAGTCAGTGGATAAGCCCAGTACTTGTGGTACCAAAGAAAGAGAGAGTGATAGTGGTGAAAAATGAAGACAACAAGCTGATCCCGACAAGGACCGTGACCGGGTGGTGCATGTGTATCAACTACCAAAAATTGAATAAAGCCACCTGCGAAGACCATTTTCCTCTTTCAGTTATTGAACAAATGTTTGAGCGACTAGCTGCTAACTCCTATTTTTTGCTTTTTGGATGGTTACTCAGGTTTTTTTTAGATACAGATATAACCAGATGACCAAGAGAAGACCACATTCACATGTCTCTTGGTACTTTTGCCTACCGACGTATGCCATTTGGTATTTGTAATGCATCGATAACATTCTAGTAGTGCATGATGGTGATCTTCTCGGACCTCATTGCAGACATAATAGACGTCTTCATGGATGACTTCTTGGTATACAGGTTGTTGTGTCCACAAGTGCACGGATACTTCAAGTAATAAAAAGATATCGAACCACAGAGACCTACGTGTTAAGTACCGAATAGTTGTTTTCTCACTAGCTAAGCAAACCGAATACGATGTAAGCAAACGATCTGAAAGTATACGAAGAGTTAGAGAGAAAAGCTAGGACTAGGGTTTCATCCACCTTAATTTCTATAACTAGAAGGAAATAAGCACATCGTCAGTCCACTTTTATTATGATAAAGATATAATTTACTTTATAAAGAAATCATCTCGTTTTCGCGCAGACAATTTACAAAGAATCAATCCTCACTTTCGCACAAGATTAATTCAATGCTAAAGATAAGTAAATCATTGACAAAGAACTCAAAGATCACTTTTGTGCATCCAAATTCTAAGTCAAACATCTCAAGTGAAAATTAAATACTTTCATACTTTAATTTTCACAGCTTCTACTTAAGGTTCTCCAACGATCCGATACTTAATTTCTTACAGTATCATCATGTTTATTTCAATAATTCTTCCTAGATCATATTATCAACAAGGCAATAAACTTCTAAAATCTAGAAATAAGAACAAACCTAATTTCTTACGATGAGTTCCTAAATCATAATTCTAGGGTTCAGTCACTTTTCAGTCCATATCGCAAAAACTCCAAAACATGCTGATAATATGAAATTAGAAAGAACTAAAGGCAATCATCACATAAGTAGAATTATCATAACAAAAGTTCATTGATGAATCAAGGGTCATCTAGTCATTATGTAATTAAGGGAATTAAACCCCATGTCCCAAGAAAAGTTACGCTACCATGGAGTTAAAAATACAATAAAATTCATAAAAAATAGAATTCAAATAAAAAGAGAGAACAAGGGTTTACTGTAATCACAGGGGTGTGAAACATTTCACAGCCCGTGATTTTTTTCTTGGATAAACAGTAACTGCTACAGTACCACTACAGTGCTTGTGAATAGTGTTTTGTGATTTTTCACTCTCGGTTGAATCTTCTTCCTCTGATTTCTCCCTTGTGTGAACTCCTTTTGATCTGAAATTTTTGGTGTATCCTCTCCTCCCTTGGGTGAAGCTCTCCTGTAAATTTCACAGCCAGAGGTGGCCTCTACGCCTCTCGGTAAGAGGCCAAGCCCTAGGGACGCCTCTCTTGATTTCTCCCTCGATTGGTGATTAAATTGGATGATTCTTATCCTCAAATCTTCTCCACCTCTTATAGAACGATCCCCTTTTTGCGGTTTTTGAATTGGTGTCTTGGATCTTCTGATATTGCATCACAAAAATAGGGGTTTGGAGTGGTTGCGGAAGACTCGTTGAAATTCAGAATTACGGCCGTAATTTTGATTACAGTAGTGCCATAATGTGTTCTGTGAATAATTTCCATGAAATTACGGCCCATAAAAAAATATTACGGCAATGCTGTAATTTGTTCTGTGAATTTCTGGGCAGAAATTACAGTAGTGTAATTTTTATTATGGCATGTGAAAGTTATTACGGCCCTGCTATAAAAGCTATAAAACTTTCTGTACAAAAATTACCCCAAATTATGGCACATAAAATTTCTTACGGCAGTGCCATAAAATGCTTAAAAGTTTCAGGATGAAAAATAACCTAAATTACGGCCCATAATTTTCATTACAGCAATGCCATATTTTGCACAAAGTTCGATTTTCCCTACAAAAGAGAAGAAAAATTAATTCTGAAAATAAACTAAAATAAAAAAAACTAAACTTAAGTAAGAGTGCTTGGGTTGCTTCCTAAGAAGCGCTAATATTTCGTTCCATAGGTTGACCAAAACCCAAATATCATGGCGAAGTAGGTGGATCAGTACCATAGTAAATAGCATACAATTTTCTGCATTTCTGTTGTCCTAGAAGTTTAGCCACTAATCCAAACATCCAAAATTTCAAGTAAAATATGATCGACGTGGCTTTCTCAAATATGCATAAATTAAAATCAAAATTTTCAATTCCACTCAAAGAGTATTCAATGATCTTCCTATATTTGTCAGTAAGCAAAATCATTAGTACTTTCTTCAAAATTATATTTTCAATTGCAATAGGATTTTGATCAAAAGATTTAAGTATTGGATCATCAAAATAGTCTTTCTGCCTCACATTAGGTTCCTCAATATAGCATAATTTCTCAAATAAATTAGAAGGTTTAACAGTAGATATGGGCAAAACTTCATAGTGAGATTAATCAATATTTGTAATATTCAAATCCTTTTCAAGTTCCTCATCCACTTCATCAAATAATTTATCAATTTCAAAATTACCAACAAAATCAGGTTGAGACTTTTCCAAATCAGTTTCCTCATATCCTTCATCAGATTCAATCACAAATAATATATCATCAAAAGAATCAATTTCATAATTTTTACTAGAATCAAAAGGGGATTTTTCAGAATCAATTTCCTCAAACCTTTCCACAAATAATTTATCAAATAAATAAGTTTCAAAATTATCAAAATCAGAGTGAGATTCATTAATGTTCACAAAAGAATTAATTTCAAAATCAACAAAATCAAAGGGGGGTTTTTCTAAATCAATTTCCTCAGTTTCCAAATCAAACTCAAATAAACAAGCTTGTTGTGCTATCTGGGTTTCTAACATTTCAGTATCAACAGATATAGATTCTACTTGAGATGTAAGTTGACTAACTATCCTTTGAAGATCGTTAATTTCCTTACTTTGATTTGTTATGATCTGGTTTTGATTTGTCATAAAATTTTCAAGCATGGATGCTAACCTAGATTCTTCAGTATCCTCAAAGTATGGTTTAGAAATATTTTTTGAGCAATCCTCATAAAAAGAAGTTTGATTTTCCCATCTAGAATTATATTGATCATCTTGGTACCATGGTGAATTGGGATTTTGAGGAATTAAAAATTGACAATCAAAAGTATAATGATCAAAATATCCACAAATATCACATCTAATAGAAAAATAAGATATCCTAACAGGGTGCATATAAGAGTCCATTTTATAATCTAAATAATCTAACTTATCTTCAAGAGTGCCCAATGAATCATTTTCATACTTACCTTGTGGCATGTATACCTCACCTCTTTCAGTTGCCCACGAGTTGTCATTAAAAGACATCTTCAAATCAAAGCTTTCTACACAACTAAAAAAAATTTGTAATCTCAGAGTTCACAGGAAATAAAATCTATCAAGATCTAAGAGTCCTGTATATAAACAAATAGAAGAATCAAATAAACTCAGAATACTCAGAATAGAAATAGAAAGATTATTCAACACCAATCAATCAAAATTTTGTTGTTTTTGTTTTTTAAATTTTCTCATAATATATAAAAAATAGAAAAAATATAAAACATAAGCAAATTAAAAAAAATTCAGAAATCATAGTTCTGTCACAACTTGTGAAAATCCAAAATCTGCAAAAACAGAAAACAAAGTTAAATCTAAAATAAATAAAACTTAGTCTAGCAATACTAACAACTATTTGGATATTAAAACTAAGGTCCCCGGCAACGGTGCCAAAAACTTATTGTGTCCGCAAGTGCACAGATACTTTGAAGTAATAAAAAGATATCGAACCACAGATACCTATATGTTAAGTACCAAATAGTTATTTTCTCACTAGCTAAGCAAATCGAATATGATGAAAGCATAAACGGAATTCACACGAAATATTAGAGAGAGAAACTGGGACTAGGGTTTCATCCACCTTAATTTCCATGACTAGATATAAATAGATGTTCGTCGGTCTAATTTATTATGATAAAGATATAATTTACTTCATAAAGAAATCATCTCGCTTTCGTACAGACAATTTACAAAGAACCAATCCTCACTTTCATGCAGGATCTATTCAATGCTAAATATAAGTAAATCATTGACAAAGAACTCAAGGATCACTTTCATGCATCCGAATTTTATGTCAATCATCTCAAGTGAAAACTACATATTTTCATACTATAGTTTCACAAGTTCTACTTAAGGTTTTCCAACTATCCGATACTCAATTTCTTGCAATATCATCATGTTTATTTCAATAACTCAATCCTAGATCAGATTATGAACATGGCAATAAACTGTTGGGGTATGCCCTTAAGGCTAATGTTTGAGGCCTTGGGATTATATCAGTATCATGTATAAACTCAATGTTTATAAAGGCAATGGTTGTTATTCAGGTTGT
>CM050437.1:74561106-74577415 GCA_027562315.1 Costus pulverulentus | reverse complement strand
TATATATCATTCTGGCATTGTCATTATCACTGTTTGTTTACATCAACGATTGTGTACTTACGTGATAATGTCCCTGGAGACAGATTAGATATGTGCTCAAACATTGTCCCCAGTCAAGTACCTGAGTGGATATGGGACAGCTTTGGTACATGTGAGACTGGTATATGGGATAGTTAGGCACGAGGTGCTAATGCAAACATATGGGTATATCATTGGTTGATATACTGGACCGACCCACTATGAGGCAATGACTTGGTGTCATGAGTTATCATCACAAGTGACAGGAGATGCATTGATCCCTTGACTTGAGGTCATTGACTCTTCTATATGGTTAGGGATATACTTTGATATAACCTAACACCACGCTGTAGTTGAGAGGTTCTAACGGTTGTCATTGAGCATGTCATGACCCATATGAGAAGGTCAATAAACAGATAGAGGATTTGCCCCTTCCTGAAGGAAGCTTGATATCCATGGAGCTCCTCTATGGTTTTATGACTGAAAGTGTATGGTCATACCCAGGTGAGAACCTGATTTAGTCATAACCATGAGATTGGGTTAAAACAAGTGGTGACACACTTGTCCAATTGGATATCAGTACGGCAAAGGGACTATAATGCATCTGTACCTAGTTGCGATGATGGGGATGTCGATGTCGACATCCATTCCGATGACTTGGGTAGTAGCGATGCACTACTAGGTGCCACTCACTGCTTGTGATGACCTTAGGGCATCACTGCCAACGTCAGAGGAACCTACAGGGTTGCACACCTTGATACTCAAGTTCTCGTATTGATCGGGAAGCCTTATGATCGAGTTATTGGATAGCTCGGATCTATTTGGGAGATTTCATCAGCGCCAATCGGCCTAATGAGATGGAAGAGATTCATTGGAGCCAAACTTCATTTTTGGCAGGTTGGCCCGAAATTGACCATGGTTGGTTACATTTGGATTAGGGTTGCGTTGGATTGGATCCAATGGCTTAATCAACCCATGTAATGAAGTTTGGGCTTGTTCATTACCCAATGAGGCCCAGTAACTAGTTGTCATGAAGAGAGAATTAGGGAAAAGGGTATAATGGGGATGAAATCCCACCCCATTGGTGCTAAGGGCATAATGGGGTGAGATAGGCACATATTGGTCCATTAGGTAAGATATGGCGCCTCCCCCTTTATGCTTGGATGGAAACCTTGCATCTATGGCAAGGCTTGATGCATCTAAGGCATGATAGACTTCTTTGGTAAGTCTTGGGCGATTGTAAGGGGCTAATGGAAATCTCTTAGAGAGTTTCTAAAACCTAAACCCTAATTGCTCACATACCCATTAACCCTAGCCGCCCCTTCTTGATGGTTTGCACCACTACCCCTTTGTCTTGTTGCCTCTTCTTGCTTATATATACTCATACATGCGAGAGCACATGTGTGCTATCATATTGGCATGAGCAAATTGGTAGAGGCAAGAGCAAAGGTGTTTGGCGCATCCTCCTTCTTCTATAGCCGCAAACTTCATCTTCCTTCTTCCTTGGCACAATTGATTGAGGGGCTTAGCGGTATCATCTCTTTGGGGCCGCAAGTGTTCTTCTTCACATCTTCTTGGCACAAGGAGTTAGGAGTCTTGGCGGCATCTCCTCATTCTTCTTCATCCATTGGCGCATCTTCTTTGAGGGTGGCGCAAACTTTGAAGATGGTGACCTAAGGCTCGGATCTTCTTCCCGAGGCTAGCACCGGGCATGGAAGAAGAGGGCTCGAGGCATCTATGCGTGTGAAACTACAGAGGGTGCATGCTTGAGCGCCTACCTCGACATCGACCTTCATGCTTGCTCTAGGTACTTACGATCTCATCGTGTCAACTCCCTCGCAAGACGATCTTCACTGGGTTTTTGGGACCGGCCTATTTCGGAGATATTCTTCCATTGTGCACTTCTTTTTGTAATCTGTAATGCCAAAAAATTGTTAAATATCCCCAGGGATTCCCAACAAAAATTTTCTGTGAAGCAAGCAGTCACGGGCAGGCCGTGAAAGCAAACATGGGTGTGAACGTCTCGGCAAATTCCAGCGAATAGAGTCACGACAGTGCACCAAAGCACGAGCAGGCCATGAACAACACGGCAAAATCTAGCACACAAGATCACAACCGTGAACATGATCACGGGCGGGCCGTGATCTCCTCGACAGAAATCAAGAAAACCGGTGATTCCAGACATGAACACGGTCACGACCGTGAACACCATTACGACCAGGTCGTGAACTCCTCGGCAAAAAATAGAAAACCACGGATCCAAGACGCGGACAAATGCACGAGTGTGAACATGATCATGGCCCAGCCGTGAACACCTCGATGACCTTCGGACCACCAGATCATGGCCGTGAACACTCTCACGGCCAGGCCGTGAACACTATCATGGCCAGGCCGTGAACACCCCTGAAGATGCAGAATTACCCCGAAGGCCCTATTTCAACGTACATCACCCTCCGTACCATATTTCCCCAACACAAGAGGACCCAAAGGAGCCCAACAAGGTAACAATCTGGCGCTCTCAACGCTCAAGTCAACTGCCGGACAGTTACATGGGAGTGATTAGCCTTCTCTCGGTCCACATCGGGATCCTCTAGTCCATGGGCCACCCAACTCGACCTACCGAAGGCCTGGCCCAAGATAGTTATCATAATTATCTGAACAACATGGCTCAAGAGCAAGCTTCAACCGTAATGAACTAGCTCACGATCTTGAAGTTTTGTTGCTTTGTCGTGGCTTCTTTTGAGCTTATCTAACTATCATATGCAGCCCTCGTATGCCCAGAAATCAAGAACATGCGCAGAGCTTCAGCAGTAGTTGGTAGAAGTTTATTTTATTTTGTCTTATGTAACAGTTTTGACTACTTTTGGTTGCAAAACTTGGTAGTTGGTAGGATTTTTCCCTTGTCTTGTTCCTCCCCTCTCTTATCCTATAAAAGAGAAGGGATGGGCTAACATTTTTCTTAGTTCTGTAGTAGTAGTAGAGTTCTCATAGTGTGAGCTGAAGGAGTAGTGGTGGGTGCCACGACTCCGAAGTGTGCGTTGTAAGAGTGGAGATCAGAGCCTCGACTCCTTGTGTATTCCTTTCGTTGCAAGAAGTAAATCCCACCACCTATGGTGGGTCAGGTTCGTCTATTTTCAAAACTCCTTTATGTTCCTACTCGCTGTGTTTTGTGTTCTTCCCTGTTGATCCCCCATGAGCATCCGTACATTGGAGGCATGGAGCGATTTCCTATTTTTGGTGCATTCCAAGCTCATAGGTGCAAGAGCTAAGCCCCGTCTACTCGTTGTTCCCTTGGAACGTGCTACACTTAAAATTGCTCGTTAAGAGGTTAGTGACTGAATTTCATAGATTTGGGAGCCGTTCGGTTTTCTCTCGCATTAGTGTTGCCCCGAAACGAATTCGCCGCTATTTTCCTTGTGTTTTCGGTGCACTTTCCAGACGCTTTTTGCTTCCCTCGTCTCAAGACCCTCTTACGGTTTCCGAGCATCGTATAAACACTCTAAAGTACGGAACTAAGGACCAACCCACCTACAGTAACTACATCAATTCTCGTATCAGAGGAGTTGCGTGTTCAATTCTTATTGTTCGCATGATCCAACTCCCTTGCATTCGCATACTTCAGCACATTTTCTGCATTTTCTGGATTCTGCATCTAAGTGTGTCTTCCCATGCTTGTGTATGGTGACTAGAGGCCACAAGTCATGTCATCCTAGTTTCCTAAAACTCAAGAGTCGGTCTAGCCCTCAGAAGGGACTAGAACCCATATAGAGTCTATGGCTGCGCTTGTGGCATGAGTTGACGCACTGACCATGCGGTTCAACACACATGTTGGTACAATGGAAACCACTTTCTAGCAACTCTTAGCTGGGTTCCAAGACCTTGCTGATCGCTTTGAGTCGTTGGAGCATAGGCACCCAAACATGGTTAACCATCCCCCGTCCGCACACCCAGCCCTGACTAGGGAATTACCACCATTAGCCGCACATACAAGGCGCCAGACCTTTGTGGATGAACCAAGCCGACATCAGCCTTACACGGCTCATGGAGGTCCAGTTCATTAGGGAGGACCCATTTGATGAAGATGATTTGTGGGCCGCACAAAGGCCCCAAGCCCAAACCCGCTACAATTACAATAGGACAGATGATGAATTTCATCGCATTGTCCGAGTAGCTCCCACACCCTTTGCGAGTGGTCTTGACCCCCACACAGTTTCTTGATTGGGTCACATCTGTTGACACTTATTTCGAGTGTAGTGATGTGCCCCAACATATGCTCGTTAGATACACGTGAACCTTACTTGAGGGCCCTACTCGTTTGCATTGGGCCAACGTGGAGCACCAAAGTGAACAACACACCCTCCCTCCTATCACCCATTGGGATGAGATGAAGTATCACCTCCATGAGTGATTCGTACCCCCTTCCTATAGGCAGCGCCTTCTCGACCAATACAGTAGCCTACACTAAGGGTCGGGTACCGTAGATGAGTACCGTTTGAACTTTGACACATTACAACTCCGGTGTAATTTACAAGAGAACCCTGAACTAGTGCTATCCAAGTTAAGAATGGGCTTTGCTCGGACATCTGACGGGCCCTACCCACTTATGGTTCAGAGACATTAGATCAGACCTTCCACCGTGCTCGAGACATCAAGCATGACCTTTGTGCTGGGACTAGACGTAGCGAGTTCGGGCCCCATCAACGGCCACATGTCGGTGGAACCCTGCCTACCCATCCCCAGGCTGAGCGACTTGAGCCTCGTTTGGACCCACGTCTCGCAACTATGACCCATAGTTCCCCTAGGCGTCCAGCCCCGGAGACCTTTGCCTCTCGCCCCACATGGGAAGAGAAGGGTAAGGCTTCGTCTCAAGGTTCATCGAGTCGGGTCAACTATTTTAATTGCCTACAACCTGATCACTACTCGAAAGATTGCCTAAAATGGTTTACCCTTGTGGACAAGAGTCACACTCATGTAGCCACTATCAACCACGAGCGCACGGAGCACGATGTCGAGGCCGAGTGCTACACGAGTGGCGATAAGTCGGGTCACCCCACACTTGTGGTTGTCCAGTGTACCCTTCTCCAAACCCCACCTCTGAGGATTGGAAGCGTACAAGCATCTTCACGACTTACATCAAGTGCAACAGGCACTCGTGTAAGATTGTCATTGATAGGGGTAATAGCCTGAACATGGTCTCGCAAACTGCGACCACCCAGTTTAGTCTCCCCCTCAAACCCCATCTAAAGCCTTACTCGATTGAGTGGGTTGACACATTGAATCTTCTAGTCACTCACCGATGTCAGGTTTCCATCAGTTTTGGGGAGTACAGTGAGAAGGTATGGTGTGATGTGGCGGCCATGGATGTATCCCACTTCCTCTTAGGACGCCCTTGGTTGTACGATAGAGATGTAGTACACTATGGTGAGTCGAACACTTATGTGTTTGATCACAACGACCAAAAAATTCACTTAATCCCGGCTCTGCTCAAGGAGTTGCAGGCATCCACGTCCAAGGGTCTGATTGTCCCTCCTAAGTCTGCCCTTCTGGCACCCACTGTGGTTTCCTTTATGCGCACCCCCGCACTCATGCATGAAGCCCATGAAACCAAGGTAGTTTACGCACTGATGTTGTGCGAAGCGTAGGATCCATCGCCCTCCATGGATGCGGCGCCTCACGCGGAAGTCTTCGCCCTTTTGTCAGAATTTAGTGACATCAGCTCTGAGGATTTGCCCCTTAGACTCCCTCCAGATAGGGATTTCCAACACACAAATGACCTCGTCCTGGAAGCACCCCTCCCAAACTTGCCCCACCATAGGCTTAACCCACAGAACACGCTGAACTACAACACCAAGTCAACTAGCTCCTCACTATGGGATATATTCGTGAGAGTCTAAGTCCACGTGCTATCCCCATGCTACTCACGCCCAAGACAGATGGGTCTTGGTGCATGTGCATTGAAAGCCGTGCCATTAATCGGATCACCATCAGGTATAGGTTCCCCATTCCTAGGCTTGATGATATGTTAGACTTAGTGTCCAGTTCTTCTTGGTTTTCCAAGCTCGACCTTCGGAGCAGGTATCACCAAATCCGCATTTGCGAGGGCAATGAATGGAAGACTGCGTTCAAGACCAAGGATGGTCTATATGCCCTTCAGGTTGTGGAATGCCCCGTCCACGTTCATGCACTTGATGAGTCAAGTCCTTAAGCCCTATATGGGCAAGTTTCTAGTCGTCTACTTTGACGACATCCTGATCTTTAGTTGGACCTATGATGAGCACCTAGAGCATCTTCGCTCTACCATCGACCTTCTGCGTAAGGAGCGCCTTTTCCTTAACACGAAGAGGTGTGCCTTCATGGCCACCCGGGTTCACTTTCTCGGGTACATTGTGTCCGACCAGGGTTTGTCTGTTGACCCTGCCAAAGTCGAAGCCATCCGACATTGGCCTGAGCCTCGCACTGTGTCTGAGTTTCGTAGCTTTCTGGGTCTTATTGGGTTTTACTAATGCTTCATCTGGGGGTTCAGCACGATCACGACCCCATTGACCCAATGCTTGTCTAAGGACGATTTCGAGTGGACTCCTACCACTCAACGTGTTTTCGATGCCCTTAAGGATGCCCTTATGACTGCTCCTGTTCTGTGACTTCCCGACTTTTTGAAAGTTTTTGAGGTCGCGTGTGATGCCTCCGGCACCGGCATTGGGGGCACCCTTAGTCAAGAAGGCCACCTCATTGCCTTCTGTAGTGAAAATTTGAACGCTATCTGGCAGCGTCATTCAACTTATGGCAAGGAGTTTTATGTGATAGTCTAGTTGTTACGCCAGTGGTGGCATTACCTCCTCCACCGTGAGTTTGTCTTGTATAGCGACCACCAAGCCTTGTCCTTCCCAAAAGCCCAAAAGAAGTTGGGTGCTCACCATGCAAAATGGGTCGAGTATTTGCAACAATACTCATTCGTGATTAACCACAAGGCGGGTAAGGAGAACGTTGTCGTGGGCATGTTGAGTCACGTCCAAACCCTCCTGTGTGTTATGCACGTGCGCATCAACACGTTTGACCACGTTAAGGAGGAATACCCGACTTGCCCTGACTTTGGTGCCACCTTCGCCAACCTTACTAAGTCCTCCGACCTTTAGTCCCCGTACCAACTTTGAGGGATATCTCTTTTTGGGAAACCACCTGTTTCTTCCCCGATCATCCCTCTGGGACCACCTCTTGCTAGAGCTACAAGCGGGTGGCATCGCTGGCCACCACGGTCGAGGCAAGACCCATGAGATGCCGGAGGAATGCCTGTTCTGGCCTTCCCTCCATAAAGATGTTGAGCGCATCGTACACCACTGTGGCACATGCTAATTGGCCAAACCTCCTCCCCCCCACCCCCGACCACCGGAACATGGGTCTCTACACCCCATTGCCCATTTCTGAAGGTCCATGGTGCGACCTTAGCATGGACTTTGTTCTCAGGTTGCCCTGGACCGCATCCCGCTTCGACTCCATGTACATGGTCGTAGATCGATTCTCAAAGATGGCCCACTTTATACCCTGTTCGTGGACTGCGGATGCTTCGCACATGGCACACCTTTTTGTCAAGGAGGTTGTCCGCCTCCATGGTCTCCCTTTGACCATTGTGTCCGATAGCGACATGCACTTTGTGTGCCACTTTTGGCACTCACTGTGGGCCCTCTTGGGCACTACCCTAAAATTCTCCACGGCCTATCACCCTCAAACCGATGGGTAGGCTGTGGTTGTTAACCATAGCTTGGATAACTTGCTTCACTACCTTATTGGCAATCACCCGAGGTCTTGGGACACCATACTTCCCATGGCAGAATTCGCGTACAATAGTGTGGCCAATAGGTCTACGGATCTCAGTCCCTTCCAAGTGGTATTGGGGCATAAGCCACGTAAACCTATCGATTTGCATGACTTACCCTTGGAGTCCCACCACTCTGATCATGCATACTCCTTTGCCAAGCATGTAGCTAGCTTACATGAGGAAGTTTAGCTTTGTATATTTTTGGGCAACACTCGCAATGTTATGAGGGCCAACTATCGTTGTAGGCCACATCATCTCCAGCCATGTTTCATGGGGCCCTATGCGGTAGTGCAGCAGATTGGCTCCAATGCTTATGTCCTGGACATGCTGGAGAGCATGGGGATCAATCCTGTCTTCAATGTGGCAAACATCCATTCCTTCTACGATCCATTGGAGGAGCCCTTGGACACCAATGAGCCCTTCCCCCTAGTTCTCCAGAGGAGAACTCTTCAAACTGGGGGAGAGTTGATGCAGGAGAAGCTAGCACTGAAGAGGGAGAAGTTCTAGAAGAGAAAAAACCCCCTCCCCCCCCCCCCCAAATTTTCTATGAAGCAATCACGGGGGTAGGCCATGAAAGCAAACATGGGCGTGAATGTCTCAGCAAATTCCAGCGAATAGAGTCATGGCCATGCGCCAAAGCACGGGCAGGCCATGAACAACTTGGCAAAATCTAGCACACAAGATCACAGCCGTGAACATGTTCACGGGTAGGCCACGATCTCCTCGGCAGAAATTAGGAAAACTGATGATTCCAAACGCGAACGCAGTCACCGCCGTGTACACTATCATGGCTAGGTCATGAACTCCTCGGCGAAAAATCAGAAAACCGTGGATCCCAGATGCAGACAAATTCACGGGCATGAACATGATCATGGCCCAGCCATGAACGCCTCGGCGACCTTCGGACCACCAGATTGTGGCCGTGAACACCATCACGGCCAGGCTGTGAACACTCTTGAAGATGCAAAATTTCCCCAGAGGCCCTGTTTCGATGTACATTGCCCTCCGTGCCATATTTCCCCATCACAAGATGACCCAAAGGAGCCCAATAAGAATAATCTGGCGCTCCCAATGCTCAAGTCAACCTACGGATAGTTACGTGGGAGTAATTAGCCCTCTCTCGATCAACACCGAGATCCTCCAGCCCATGGGCCTCCCAACTCGACCCACCGAAGGCCCGGCCCAAGATGGTTTTCATAATCATCTGAACAACACGGCTCAAGATCAAGTTTCCACCATAATGAACCAGCCCACAATCTCGAAGTTTTGTTGCTTTGTCGTAGTTTGTTCTGAGCTCATCTAACCGCCATACGCAACCCCTGTACGCCTAGGAATTAAGGACATGCACAGAGCTTCAGCAATAGTTGTTAGAAGTTTATTTTATTTTGTTTTATGTAGCAGTTTTGACTACTTTTGGCTGCAAAAGTTAGTAGTTGGTAGGATTTATCCCTTGTCTTGTTCCTCCCCTCTCTTATCCTATAAAAGAGAAGGGGTGGGCTGGCATCTTCCTTAGTTCTCTAGTAGTAATAGAGTTCTCATAGTGTGAGCTGAAGGAGTAGTGGTGGGTGCCTCGACTCCGAAGTGTGCATGATGTCTCATACTTTTATAGTCTTTTAGACCTATACTTACCTTTAAATCGAGACCTATTTTCATTCTTTTACATCTCTTTCCGGCTTATTTCATTGATTTTCTTCAGAAGCTTCACTTCTTGTCATGTTGATAAATACAGGACAATTCACTCACTTTTGGAGCTATTTGGAAGCATATTTACGTTCCCGAGTGAATCAATAACCTTGACGAGAAGTTTTGCTTCAAACGGAGCTGATTTCCAGAATTACGGCCGATGCCATAATCTGCATTATGGCCGTAATTTCCAATTTGAATTCTCAAGAAGCCCATTTTCATTCAAGCATAATCATATTCCAAAGGCGTGCTATCAACTCTCTCAAAAGAAGCCTTTCGGAAGACAAAAAGTTTGACAGAAGACATTACAGGCATAGCCGTAATTTCACCTGCTCGTAATCTTCACATCGGTGACCTTTGACACCATACTATGGTCGGAATGCAAGTCAAGTCAAAGGTCAACTCACTCACAAAATTTCAGACGAAACGGAGTTCACTACAAAGATTACCGCCATGCCCATAATCCTTATTACACCCGTATTGGTGTTGAGAGCAATAAATACATCGGAGGGCTGCAATAAATAGGTCGTAACTTTTCCATTATAGCTCCGTTTTTGGCGTTATTGGAGTCAAAACAATGATCATTTAAAGGCCTATAAGTGCATGAGGATTTCAAGAGTCAAAGAGCATCGGAATCAGAATTATGGGCATGCCCGTAATGCTAATTACGGGCGTAATTACCCCTTGAGCAGCCAAACTTAAAAGGGTCATAACTTTGTCATTATAGCTCCGTTTTTGACGTTTAAGGTGTCAAAACGTAGCTAATTAAAAGCGCTTTAATGCTGGCATATCAAAGGGCACCTCTGAAATGATAAAAAGGGGCGAAATATGGCTTGGAATGGGCGATGAGTCTTGGCTAGAGGTGGAATTCTTGGTGAAAGCTTTGGGAGAAGAAGATCTCTTGTGCTTCTATTCGTGAAGGCTTGGAGAAAGAAGATTTTAACCCTTTTCAAAGAGTTTATGGTCTTCTATCTTCAATTTTTTCTTCTTCTTGTAGAGATTTGTACTTAAACGACGCTATGATAGCGTAATCCTTTTGTCGAAACTAAGGGTGTAGTCTCGTTGTTTGTATCTCGTTCTCAAACTTGTTATTTCAAAGCAATTGCATGTTTTACTTTGTGTTTATTCATTCTATGCCGTTTTATCGCTAGAATTACCTTGATCACGTAATTTCTTCTCTTGGGCATCGCAAGAAGGACCGAAAGGTGAATTGCGACGCTAGATCTGCTAGTTCGAACATACTCTGACCTATCAAGAAATTGGGCAGGATTTGTTTGAGAAATTTTATAGTATCTCTAAGCCCATTGGATCAATCTAGGTACGGTGAGCCACGAAAGTAGGACGCCGATCTAGATTGATACCGGATTACATCGTCGAAAGAGGGTAATTTGTACCTTTTGATACTTCCTTGAGCATTTTTAAAATTACTTTGCTATAATTTTGACTTGTTTGAATTTGAGATCCATCAACGAGACGAACCCGACGTTCCGATATCTCTAACCCTTGTTTTCTCCTCGAAGTTTTCTCTTGCTGGATTCGGTTTACTTTAAGTTATATTAGCTTTGTGTTTTGTGATCTCAAAACACTTGATCTGTTTGTCTATTAATTCATAATCTTTTGGTACTTGATCACTGTCTCTATGGGATCGACATCTAAAGTACTACTACGACAAAGCCGTCACGCTTGCAGTTAGTGGTATGATAAAGTATACATCAGTGCACTGTAAGAGTGGAGGCCGATGCCTCGACTCCTTGTGTATTCCTTTCGTTGCAAGAATTAAATCCCACCACCTCTAGTGGGTCAGGTTCACCTATTTTCAGAACTCCCTTGTGTTCCTACCAGCTGTGTTTGCATTCTTCCCTGTTGATCCCCCATGAGCATCTGTACATCGGAGGCATGGAGCGATTTCCTATTTTTGATGCGTTGCAGGCTCATAGGCGCAAGAGCTGAGCCCCATCTACCCACTGTTCGCTCGGAACATGCTGCACTTAAAATTGCTCACTAAGAGGTTAGTGAATGAATTTCATAGATTTGGGTGCCGTTCGGTTTTTTCTCGCATTAGTGTTGCCCTGAAACAAATTCACCATTGTTTTCCATGTGTTTTCGCTACACTTTCCGAATGCCTTTTGCTTCCCTCGTCTCAAGACTCTCTCATGCTTTTCGAGCATAGTCTAAACACCCTAGACTATGGAACAAAGGACCAACCCTCCTACAGTAGTTGCCTCAGCCTTGCATTTTGGTAGTATTTTCTGATATCATTTTATCTCAAAACAAGGCATATTCTGGTGCTTTTATGTAATTTACAGGCTTATTTACTTGCTTTGTTTAGAATCTTCACTTTTCCTTATCTTTTTACAATTTTAGGTAAAATCATTCATTTCTAGAGGTTATTTGAAGATTTTAAAGTCATAGTGTGACTTCCAATGAAGAGACAAGACTATACAACAAATTTGGGATCAATTAGAGATTTATTTAAAAATCACAGCCAACCCAAGATTTCAATCTTTGGCTATGATCCGCAAAAAGGTCCCAAAATCCACAATACACATCACGGCTAGCCAATGATGATAATCTTTGGTCGTGATCATCAGACAAAATTCTAATAGTCAACATTCCTAAAATCACAGCCAAGCCATGACTATAATCTTTGGTCATAATCGCTGCTGCCTGTTGACCTTCCTCTCGTTTTTCACTCTATTGAGGGCTCTAAAAAAATTAGAAAAATTAACAAAAATATGTTTTAGAAAGCTAAGAGGAAGGCAAAGAGTTTGGGGATAAAAGCCCTCCTTTTGGAGACATTTATGGGGGAGAAATCAATGGACGAACATAGAGGGGTGAGAAGACCGGCGACAAGGGCTTTCGGAGAGGATTTTGAGGCGATTTCGCAATGATTCTTCACCAAACTAGGAGGAAACATTTGCATCATCTTCTCCTACCTTTCTGTCTTTATTTCTAGTTTTCTTTATCGATTTAAGAGATTTGTTCTGAATTTCATGATTGTACTAGCTTAAACCTTTATTTGGGGCTCGGATGATGCCCTTTGACTTGATCTACTGTATGAACTAATTTATTCTGATGTCTATGACTTATTTTCTATACATATTTTATCTTGTCATGTTATTTGTGTGATTTTACCTTGATCAAGTAATTTTATGTTTTAGATGCCACAATTATGACCGCAAGGAGAATCATGTCGTCGGATCTGCTAGATAAGACTTTTGAACCTCTATCACAAAAGTAGTTAGGGTTCAATCGAGGGTAACATAGTTTATCATAAAACTTAACAGATCTATTTAAATCAATAAGCCACGACAGTAAGAGATTGATTTAAGTAGGTACCGGGTTGTACTGGCCGCAAGGGGGCAACCTATACTTTAGGATAAATTTCTTATGCAACATGATAAACTCATATATCTTGTCATTCAGTTCTGTCAGATCAGTCAGCGTGGTGAAATCTAAAGTCATGATATCACTCAAATAGACACTCATCGCGTTTTTATTGTTGTTGTTTCGTATTTCATTTATAATTCAGTTTATTAACTTTATTTCGAAAGCACAAAAATTTGATTGCTTAGCTTCTAAATATCAAAATAGTTTGTACTTGACCCAGTTCCCTATGGGACTGACATTTTTTATATTACTTTAATAACATCATGTGCTTGTGGTGCATATCTAATTTTTGGCACTGTTGTCGGGGAACTTCGGTCAATATTAACAAATCTCTAAAATTTAATAGACTAAGCATCTTCTTTTTCATATTTTTTATTTTTATTATCGCCCCTTTCTTTCATAAGCTTTATCATTGTCTCTAATCATTTTTATGCAAAGGATAAAGAAGGCTAGAGCAGAATGTTTGCTGCAACTCCAAGTAAGTATGATTTAGACAAATTAAGCTTGTTAGTTGCGAAGGTAGATACTTTATCACGAAAGTTAGATTCATTCATTGTCAATTCGGTTGAAGCCACTAATATTTCAGTGAATTTTGTGGAATTTTAGGACACAGCTTCGCAGAATGCTAATTAGGAATCTCACAACTTGAACCTTTTGGAGAGCAAACCAATACCTTTAGGAATCTCTACCCTAGACCACAGTTGGACCCATTCTCTAATACATACAATCCAGGTTGGTGGAACCATCAAAAATTTTCCTATGAGAATAATCCCAACCCAGTTCCCCAACCTAGCTATGGGCAACCTCCTGAATTTCAACCGAGGCAGTTTGTGCCACCTCAAAAGTCTAACCTAGAGTTACTACTAGAGACTATTGTGGCTACACAAACTAAGGAAAATGAGAGTGTTAGTGAAGCCATTAGGCAACTAACATCTAAAGTGGATGCTCTCGAGGCCCACAACAAGATGTTGGAAACTCAATTGGCTAATCAAACTAGCACCTATATAAAAGCCCTGGTAAACTCCCATCTCAACTTGAGAGAATATTGTAATGTAATTATTACTTGCAATGGGAAACAACTTGAGGAGCCTATGATGCCTAAACATGACATTGAGATTAGATCTCCTAAGATACTTCAACCTGAAAAATCAAATGAGAAGATAGAACATGGGAAACAACCTAAAGATATACCTTCTTTTGCAGCTAAATAAGAGATGAAAGACATTGAAAAAACCCAAGATTTTGTGAAAAATCCTTGATTCAACTGAACTGATCAACTCGAGGAAGGTAAAATTTGAAAATCTACATAACGAAGCACCCAGGGTAATGGATGAAAGAAACCTATACTTGAAATCACTGTATGACAATTTAAGTTATGAATTCCTTGGAGCCAACTCCCACATTCTACACTTTAAATAACATTGCGGTCGAGCTAATGACCCTAAACAATCGCTTCTTGGGAGGCAACCCAATTTTTTTCTATTTTTCTTTACTTTTGTATTGTGTGTTTTGTTTATTTAGTCTTTTGATCATGAAGTTAGGTAATTTGTTTTATTTTATGTTAGAATGATGATGATTTTGCTTTCTTATCATTGTAGGAACACCACAAAAGAAAAAAAAATAAAATTTTATAGCTTCATGTTTCATCATGGACTGTCCGTGACCGATGTCACGGCCATGAAAATTTTCACAACTGCTAAATTATGCAATGAGAAGTTCACAGCGGACCTCTTACTGATTTCAAAGCTATGACAGGATTTTTAAAGGAAGAATAATGGTGCAAAGGTGAACTTCACGAAGAGATGATGAGATTAGGGGAGATGGTGATGATGATGAGTATGACCCCCACGAGGAAAGTACTGAAATGATTTATGCTGATGAGGACTTTAAGCCTACGATGAAGATGTGAATATTACTTTTTCTTATCCCCCCCCCCCCCCCCCCCCCCCCCCCCCCCCCCCCCCACTCTCTCACGACACATCAATTTCATAGAGGACTATGCAAATTTTTATATGGGGAGGGGATGATTTTGATGCTTGTTCCTTTTACAACTTAGTCTTCTAACTATTCATATGACATTATTTTTCTTGACTTACTCTGACTTTTGCTATGTCTGTGATACATGACTATGACATTTTGACTATGTTGTGATGATGGCTATGATATTATTTGACCCTGATTCTGTAATGATGATGTTGTGGCGATATTGTGCTATCATGGTATTATGAGGATTCTTTGCTGATGATTCCTACATATCTGTTATGATTCTGCGACATGAGGATATGGTGAAAATCATCTAATGATATAAATATGCTTCTCTGCTGATGATTTGGTAATCTCTATTGCGATACGTTTGTTCCATATCGATACATTTATTCATTGATTGTGATTGAAAATGATTTGGTGATTGTCTATTAAACTTGATGATTACATTATGCTGATTTATCTTGATAATATCTGTGATTTATATTGATTCTAGATTATCTTGTGACTTTCATGTTGATACTTGTGTGGCTTGGTCACAGGCTGTGACATTTCTATGATGTTTTATTTATATTGTGATGTTGTGGTATATTTTTTTATGTGTGGATGAGACATTTTTTATGACAACTCTATGATTTGGTTTTATGATGCTATTGTGATATGATGCACATTTGTCATGTTGATGATTTATGGTGACAACTTATTTGGATATTCTTGTCTAGATTATGATGTATTTGTGATTTTGTGATGCTATTATTTTGCAATGAGTCTGATTCAAGTATTTTGTATGACTGATATTCTATTCCTTCTGATGACATGCCCTTTCTATGATGAATTAATGATTCTTTATTGCACTAAGATATTTATGATAATGTTGTGATCCTGTGATTGCCTTGAAAAAACACTAAGATTGATTCCATGCATGGTATGAAGTTGTTATGATATGTTGGATACACCACTTGGTTATGATATCTTTTATGATCCTGTCCAATTATTCTAAGCTTCTGAAATTTTTTGATTGGAATGTTTGAGAATGTTGAATTGATGGGTCATGCATCTGAAATTGAGTAAGGATAGCATGCTAGTAGCATACATATATTTTTTTGTTGAAACATATAGACTTGTTCATCCATTCGATGACGTCATATTATCTATTGGGTGATGTGTTGGGAATCCCCGGGCCAATTTTAAAATTTTAATAATAGCGGAAGCGTTGGCCCGAAATAGGATAACCCTAAGAGCCAAGATCCCTTACGAGTGATCCACCGGATGTGTCAGAGTAATATACCTTTATTCACATAATCCTAGGGGCTAGTGATGACGAAGAAGAGGCGCACAAGTGTCCGCCCTCTACAATCGTGCACACACGGACTGCTCAAGATTCTCTTCACTCCACGCCTGGTGCTAGCCTTCGGGAGGAAG
>CM050437.1:74539817-74552616 GCA_027562315.1 Costus pulverulentus | reverse complement strand
CAACCTGAATAACAACCATTGCCTTTATAAACATAGAGTTTATACATGATACTGAAATAATCCCAAGGCCTCAAACATTAGCCTTAAGGGCATACCCCAACAACACCATCGATCGATAGTTTGATGAGGGCTACGCGTCAGAAGGCAGTTATCAGACTTGATATTTGGATCGAGGGTTTTTGTGGTCTCACCATTTAGTTTTATCTTTCATCTAACAATACAGGCATGCAATCCTATAGTGAGTAGCATGAAAAATAAAACATCACAGGCATGTTTAAAATTGAGCAGAAAATAAAACATGATATGGTTATAACCTAGACATGGGTAACAAGCCCCTAGACCTAGACTAATCACCTAGCTACTCTAAGGCACAAGCCAAGGGCCCATGCCACTAAGTCCTCAGCTTTGCCCTGAGTACCCTAAGGACTCTGCTCCATCCCTAGGTGCACTGCTGCCTCGGTCCTCTGCATCAGGGTCAGCCCCTCAAACCATAGAAACGCCTCCTAGGACACCCTAGGTGCTCTCTTAGGTTTAGGTCAACCCCTTGGTCCACTTGTGTTAGCTCGCAAACCCTAGACTCCTTCTAGGATTCGGCCAACACTCTTCTCTACCCATGCTAGCTCACAAACCCTAGACTCCTTCTAGGATTCGGCCAATCATAGGGGCGCCATCACATCTAGCATATTATGCCACCACGAAGGTGCGCCACTTGCATAGAAACATCACCATGAGGGGCTGTTTGCATCACCTTTTAGATCAGCCCTTGAAACCATGTTTGATGTGCCTCTAGAAAGCCCTAGAAGCCACTAAAGTTTTGGCCAATCAATAGGTATGCACAAGCCCTCTTCATCAGCCCTTAATCCTATAGGTGCGCCACTAAGGTGAACCTTAGAAGCCACCAAGGATTCGGCTAAGGAAGAGGCTGCCCCATATGATTTAGATGCGCCAAAGAGAAGTCATGATGTGCTCTTTACCATCCCTAATCTTCTACTTTAATTGCAAAACAAATAAAGGAAATAGGGCGGCACGCAGGCCTCACAAGAATACATCCCAAGCATGCATAAGGGCTTGTCTATAACCATATCATAATGGAATAATAAAAGCACCTACTCATGCTTTTCTACATGCAATGAAAAACCAACAACTAAAATTAATTTTAGTTTTTCATAAAACTGTTCATCACCCAAAATAATTGTCACAAAATTTCTCCAAAATAATTCTCTCAGGCTCCCTGTGAAAAGTGGCGCATGCATGCTCAAGGCATGCAAGCCGCCCCCTTTTCAGTCCACCTTACCATGTAAAATTTAAAGGGAAAAATTCCCTAATATTTTACAAAGCTTGCGCACAAGGTCCATCCTTGACACACAAGGAGAATCTATCAGTAGGAGATTTTAGACAAAAATTTTAGCATGATAAACCTACCTTTTTCTAAGCAGAAAAATCATGCCATAAAAATTTAAAAAAATCTTTTATGACATGGGCGCATGTAGATAAGCAAAATGCACCGCATGGGTCTCGTAAGTTCCCTCTGATACCACTGTTGGGAATCCCCGGGCCAATTTTAAAATTTTAATAATAGCGGAAGCGTTGGCCCGAAACAGGATAACCCTAAGATCCAAGATCCCTTACGAGTGATCCACCGGATGTGTCAGAGTAATATACCTTTATTCACATAATCCTAGGGGCTAGTGATGACGAAGAAGAGGTGATGTAGGGGATTCAATCACAGAACAAGGTGCATGCAAACAACGCCTTTAAGGAAGCCTCCAAGTCCTTGCGCCAACCTACAACAATCAATTCAAATTAGTGTAGGAAGATGTTCTTGAAGAAAGAAAGAAAACATCACAAAATGTTGGAGAAACTTAGCTTGATTAACTTGATGTCTTCCTTTAGGTTTCGACTTCAAGTGTGCACCCACATCAATGATGGAAGAAGTGAACTTGCGTTGGAGAAAACCTTGAGGATGAGAAGGGGAGGGTCTCGGCTAGAAGAGGAGAAGAAGTGAAGGGAAAGGGCTCGGCCCTTTAGAAGAGGGGGAGGTAGAAAATCCTTAGGCGACACAAGCACCAATGCTAACACAAGTTTGTTTTTTCATCTAGGCAACTACTCGACAAGATCAAAGAGATTACAAGTTATAGGCTGAATAAGCCATGGGCAAGGGTGACATTTCACCCTAGGCGCAATTTCAAAGATAGGAAAGAAAGTTAATGCTCTATTAAAACATTGCCTTCTAGGAATTTGAATTTTGAAATTTGAATTTCTTTCTTTAATGGAGCTTTCTTGTGGCCGAATCCTCTTGAGCTCCTTCCTTGTTTGCTTGGATGAGATGGCGTCTTTATGCATTGAATCCATTTGAATTTGAAAATCCTTCCTTCTAGAGCATTGGTGGCTAAGAGATTTCCAAATATGGTTCCACAAATTGGGGATCTAGATGGGAATCCCTTGATTTGTGGATCTTGATTGATCCTTGATGGTTAGGCGCATTGAAGGCTCCTCAATTGGCAAGTTGTGGGCTGGTTCTTCACATTCGAATTCATCCTCATATTAAGTGACGCCTTGGGCTGATTTGGAAGGTGGAGTTGCATTCAATATAAGCTCCTTCAACTTTGAAGTCTCTAGTTAAAGTGTTGAAGTGCCTCTTTCCATAATTGGAGCTTCACTTGAGTAGTTTAGCTTGAGCTTCTTTAGTGTCCCCTTGAGCTGGGCTTTAACCTGCCCAATTATTAACACAAAAACTGGTAGACTATTCTAGAAGGTAATGCATGACCTTAATAAGGAAACTACAAGGTGCCCTAGAACTAAAGCTTATTCTTACCAAAGCAAATTGCAAATATGGAAAGTGCAGAAAGGAAAGAAGGGGGTGACCTAGGAGGGAAAGCCATATCTGGTGGGCTTCCTCCTAGTCCTACCAAACCTTCTAGGGGCTGGGTTGGCCCCACCATCATTTCTCCCCGGGTGGGAAAAATTCTCCTCTGGAGAATTATCCTTGTACCCTTGGAGCAATTCTGGAGCGGCCTGTGCCAACTCACTCTCAGGAAGCCAAGCCTCCTCACCCGAAGTAAACTTAACACGATAAAATACTTGTACCTCGTCCGGGGTGAGTCGGGTCTGATCCTCAAGTATGCTCTGTGGCTCGAGCCTGTCAGCCAACTCCTCAATGAGTACCGGCTCCTCATAGCGTGTGAGATCCTCCACGTTAACAGTGGTGGGGATCCCCAAGTCCAGTGGTAGATCCAAGACATAGGCATTATCGTTGATCTTCCCCACGATGGTAAAGAGTCTGAGTCCCTTTGCGTCCAATTTGCGGCCAGATCCATGGATGCGCCCCTCCCTGACCCGCAGTATAACCTGTTCACCTACATAAAATTTCCTTTCTCAGCGTTTCTTGTTAGCACTCTTACGATAAGAATTAATAGCATCAAGCATTTGACAATGTATTTCGTGATGCAAATGTGACATGTGAGCAGCAAAATCTTTAGCAGACATAGAAACATGAGAGTGCCTAGGTAAAGGAAATAAATCAACAGGTTTTCTAGGCTGGTACCCTAAGTTGGCTTGAAAGGGGGATAATCCTGTGGTTTTATTGACAACACTATTGTAGGAGAACTCGGCAATGGGTAACAGCTTATCCCACGTGCCTGGGTGTTCTCCTACCAAACTCCTCAAAATGCTCCCAAGTGATCGGTTGACCACTTCGGTTTGCCCATTCGTCTGAGGATGATAGGCCGTGGAGAATTTGAGTTTGGTTCCCTACATAGCCCATAGGGTTTTCCAGAAATGTCTAACAAACCTGGAATCCCTATCAGAAACTATAGTCAGAGGGGTACCTCGAAGTCTAACAACCTCTTTAAAGAATAACCTAGCTACATGTGAAGCATCTGTAGTTTTGTAGCAAGGTATAAAGTGTGCCATCTTGGTAAACCTATCCACTACAACAAATATAGAATCATGCCTAGAGGAAGTCCTTGGTAAACCTAAGATGAAATCCATGCTAAGGTCCTGCCAAGGTGCTTGAGGAATGGGTAGGGGGGTGTACAGACCAAAATTATGTTTCTGAGTTTTTCTAGTCTAACAGGTCCTACAATGTTTGACAACCTTAGCCACATCCCTATAGAGGTTCGGCCAGAAGAACTGTTCCTCCACTAAGGCTTGAGTTTTGTCCCGGCCATGGTGCCCGGCAGACCCTCCTCCGTGAATCTCCCAGATAAGGAAATCTCGGATTGAGGTCTTAGGAATGCACAACTTTGGCCCGAGAAACAAAAACTCATCCCTTAGGGTATAGAGGGGATGACTCAAAGGGTCTATGCTAAGCTCAGAGTATATGCTTGAAAAATCAGGGCATTCTAAGTATTCATGCTTTATGCGATCAAGTCCAACTACTTCAACAGATAATTTTTGCACAAGTAAAGTTACTCTACTGAAAGCATCAGCAACTTTATTTTCAGTTCCAGACTTATGTTTTAAAACAAAAGTATACTGCTGAAGGTATTCCACCCACTTAGCATGCCTTGCATTTAATTTCTTCTGGACACTTAAAAAAGATAAAGCCTGGTGGTCACTATTCAAAATAAATTCATTATGTATTAAGTAATGTCTCCAGTGCCTTAAAGATTGAACTACAGCATAGAACTCCTTATCATAAGTGGTATATCTTTGCTTAGCCTCATTTAATTTTTCATTAAAATAGGCTACGGGGTGACCTTCCTGACTAAGGGTACCTCCTATTCCTACTCCTGAGGCATCACAGTCTACTATGAAAACTTTAGAAAAGTCAGGTAATCTCAGGACGGGGGGCAGTGGTCATTCTAGCCTTAAGCTCCTCAAAGGCTCTACTAGTAGACTTGGGCCAGCTAAACTCACCCAGTTTCATACAATTGGTTATAGGGGGCTACTATGGTGCTAAAGTTTCTGATGAATCTCCTGTAGAAGGCTGCTAGACCATAGAAGCTTCTAATCTCAGTCAAGGTTTTGGGTTCAGGCCAATCTAAGATGGCATGGATCTTGCTAGGGTCAGCTTGAAGTCCTTAGTTAGAAACTATGAAGCCTAAGAAGACAACCCTAGGGGAGAGGAAAGAACATTTTTTCAGGTTAAGGTATAGCTTTTCTTCCTGAAGTAAGTCTAGGGTTTTCCTAAGGTGTTCCATGTGTTCTTCTTGGGTCTTGCTATAAATTAGGATGTCATCAAAGTAAACTACTAAGAATCTTCCTATATAAGGCTTCAAGACTTGGTTCATCAATCTCATAAAGGTTGAGGGGGCATTAGAGAGACCAAAGGGCATGACTAGCCACTCATATAAACCATCCTTAGTCTTAAAGGCAGTTTTCCACTCATCCCCAAGTCTTATCCTAACTTGATGGTATCCACTTCTAAGGTCTAGCTTGCTAAACCACTTAGAACCTACCAGCATGTCAAGCATGTCATCTAACCTTGGGATGAGAAATCTATATTTGATGGTTATCTTATTCATCGCCCTACAGTCTATACACATGCGCCAGCTTCCATCCTTCTTTGGGGTAAGAAGGGCGGGTACTGCACATGGACTAAGACTCTCCCTAATGAAACCCTTATCTAAAAGTTCATCTACTTGTCTCTTGAGCTCTTGATGCTCAGTGGGGTTCATCCTATAATGGGGTAAGTGGGGCAGAGTAGAACCTGGGACAAAGTCTATGGCATGTTGGATTTCTCTAAGGGGAGGTAGGCCATTGGGAAGTTCATCTCTAGTGAGCTCAGAGTACCCTGAGAGTAGGGTCTCAACTTCTATGGGTATAGGTGACTCCTCATCTGGGTTGGTTTCCTTAATGACTAGGGAGTACACTTGTTTGGACTCTAAGCAATCTTGGGTGAAGGCATGGGACCTTATGAGTTGGATGGTAGGTTTGGGTTCCTTAGGTTCTTCTATCCTACCCTTATTAGTGGAAGCCTTAAGTTCCTTAGGCATGGAAGGCTTCAGTTTGATCTTTTGCCCATCATGGCTAAAGACATAGGTGTTAGTCCGACCGTAGTGGATAATATCCATGTCAAATAACCAAGGGCGACCAAGTAAGACTTGGGCGACATCCATGGTTATGACGTCACACCAAATCTTGCCTTGGTAGATGGCAAACTGAAGAGGCACTAAGCACCTATGGGTGACTAGGACACTGGACTAGTTGACCCAGGATATGCTATAGGGACTAGGGTGCAGTTCTGCCTTAAGGTTGAATTTCACTAAGGCTGTGTGAGAGACCGCGTTTAGACTACTTCCCCCATCTATCACTACTTTGCACATGTTGCCATTGCATTTCGTGTAGGTGTGGAAAATACTGGTCCTACGCCAGTCCTCAGTTGGGGTAGGTTTGATCAAGGTGCACCTAACCACTCCTAAGGTATCTTGGGTTTGCTCTTCACCACTATCATAAATTAATTCTTCACAAATCATACATCCAAAGTCAGGGTTGTGGGTTTCTTCAAGGTTTTTCTCATATGTTTCCTCATGTTTTTCTTCACCTCAGTATAGGAATCTCTTGGGGCAGTCTTTCATGTAATGTCCTACTTGGTGACAAGCATGGCAAGTGACTCTAGGTTCTTGGACAGTTCTAGGTCTAGAGGGTGTTGATGTTGGGGCTTTGGGTTGGGAGCTTGAGGGGTTTGATGTAGGTGTTTTAGGATAAGTTCTAGGTGAACTAAACTCCCTCCTAAAAGCTCTCTTAAGGTTTTCCTCTACCTCTAAGGCTCTTTGGTAGGCGATTTCTCTAGACTCTATTTGGAAATAGGTCATTCCTCTTTTGATATCGGGTCTAAGTCCATTCTTATATCTGCTAAGGGAGACATGGGATTTTTCATGGATGCCACTCCTTAAAAGGAGCTCATCAAACCTAGTGGTGTAATCAGTGACAAATTGGCTACCTTGGACTAGGCTCATGGCTTCATCAATTATCTTGAGTTGGAAGTAAGGAGGAACATATTTTTCCCTAAGCTTTTCTCGCATATCTTCCCATCTCTCAATAGGAGTGTGCCTAAACATTTATTGGTTTCTCTCTACACTTGTCCAGTATAATCTAGTAGTACCCTCTAAGAGGCAACGGGTGAACCTAACCTTAGATTGACTTGGCATCATGCTCTAGTCAAAATATCTTTCAAGCTTGTCAACCCAATCTAAGAACTCTCTAGGGTCAAGGGAACCACTAAAGATTGGGGGTGTGAGTTTGATGTTGCGTTGCACATCATCCTCCCTAGATCTGTGGCGAGTTTGAGCAGGTGGCTCATTCCATTCAGGTTCTTGGTCTTCCCTAGGAAAATCCCTATTGTTTTGAGTAGGTTGACCTAGGATGGGTTCACTTGAGGGGCGACTAGGGGATTTAGAGCCTCTACGGGTTTCTAAATTTTGAATCCTAGTGTCCATTTGGTCAAACCTATTCATTATCATTTGAAACATCCTATCAGTCTCATTGGGTTCAATTTCAGGATGATTATTGTAGTTTGCACCAGATCTAGTAGTCATTGTGGTTGTAGTTTTGAAAAAAAAGAGTAGTTTTGATAATAAGGCTACTAAAAGTAGTATGATAAGTATAGTAGCAGATTATGAAAAACCACTTCTTTAAAACACCTAGGTCCAAAGAAAGTCTTAGAAGTTGAAAATTAGTTTTTAGGCTAAAATCTATTCTAAGATAGGCTCTGATACCAACTGATGTAGGGGATTCAATCATAGAACAAGGTGCATGCAAACAACGCCTTTGAGAAAATATGTTTTTTTTATTTTGTAGTAAAAACCGAGATTAACACTAACGAGGTTGAGAAAATATTTTGTATTTGTAATAGGGAAAATCAAAAACTACAATTACTTAAAACTACTTGCAAAATTAGAAATGACTTGAAGTAAAAACTCACCTTGGACCCCTTGAGAATAGAAGGGGTCACCTTCCCGTTCTTCACCGGTCCAATGGTTGATGGCAACGAAGTAGGGCCCTATGAGCTTACACACATGCAATCCAAACAAGCCCACACAGGCGTGGGTGAGTGTTAAGAAATAATAAGTGTCCAACAAGGAAATCAAGTCAAGAGGGGAGATAGGCTCCCAAATTCTCTTGCTAACATGACTATGAGACTATCTAAATTTAAGGGGGGGAAGAAGAAGATTTGCGCCAAGTTAAGGAAGCCTCCAAGTCCTTGCGCCAACCTACAACAATCAATTCAAATTAGTGTAGGAAGATGTTCTTGAAGAAAGAAAGAAAACATCACAAAGTGTTGGAGAAACTTAGCTTGATTAATTTGATGTCTTCCTTTAGGTTTCGGCTTCAAGTGTGCACCCATGTCAATGATGGAAGAAGTGAACTTGCGTTGGAGAAAACCTTGAGGATGAGAAGGGGAGGGTCTCGGCTAGAAGAGGAGAAGAAGTGAAGGGAAAGGGCTCAGCCCTTTAGAAGAGGGGGAGGTAGAAAATCCTTAGGCGACACAAGCACCAATGCTAACACAAGTTTTTCTTTCATCTAGGCAACTACTCGACAAGATCAAAGAGATTACAAGTTATAGGCTGAATAAGCCATGGGCAAGGGTGACATTTCACCCTAGGCACAATTTCAAAGATAGGCAAGAAAGTTAATGCTCTATTAAAACATTGCATTCTAGGAATTTGAATTTTGAAATTCGAATTTCTTTCTTTGATGGCGCTTTCTTGTGGCCGAATCCTCTTGAGCTCCTTCCTTGTTTGCTTGGATGAGATGGCGTCTTTATGCATTGAATCCATTTGAATTTGAAAATCCTTCCTTCAAGAGCATTGGTGGCTAAGAGATTTCCAAAGATGGTTCCACAAATTGGGGATCTAGATGGGAATCCCTTGATTTGTGGATCTTGATTGATCCTTGATGGTTAGGCGCATTGAAGGCTCCTCAATTGGTAAGTTGTGGGCTGGTTCTTCACACTCGAATTCATCCTCATATTAAGTGGCGCCTTGGGCTGATTTGGAAGGTGGAGTTGCATTCAATATAAGCTCCTTCAACTTTGAAGTCTCTAGTTAAAGTGTTGAAGTGCCTCTTTCCATAATTGGAGCTTCACTTGAGTAGTTTAGCTTGAGCTTCTTTAGTGTCCCCTTGAGCTGGGCTTTAACCTGCCCAATTATTAACACAAAAACCAATAGACTATTCTAGAAGGTAATGTATGACCTTAATAAGGAAACTACAAGGTGCCCTAGAACTAAAGCTTATTCTTACCAAAGCAAATTGCAAATATGGAAAGTGCAGAAAGGAAAGAAGGGGGTGACCTAGGAGGGAAAGCCATATCTGGTGGGCTTCCTCCTAGTCCTACCAGACCTTCTAGGGGCAGGGTTGGCCCCTCCATCAAGAGGCGGACAAGTGTCCACCCTCTACAATCGTGCACACACGGACTGCTCAAGATTCTCTTCACTCCACGCCTGGTTCTAGCCATCGGGAGGAAGATCCTATTGCCTATGTCGCTGCCCTCTTTGCTTTGCCATCTCCAAGATGCACCAAAGAGGTGATGAAGGGAGGTGATGAAGGGAGGAGATTGACCACAAGGAGAGGGAAGCTCTATAACTTGTGTCAATCTCATGTCTAGTCACTTTTCCTCATGGTATGCGCCATCATGAAGATGCGCCCATGATGAATATCTTCTTCTCCATCAATGTAAGCACCAATCTCCCCAAGGAGATGCACTAAGATGATGAGAAGAGATATTGTAAACTCCTCTTCCTCTCCTTTCTTCTTCACATGCGCCAACTTCATGGAAGTTGCGCCCATAGAAGAAAAATCCTTCTTCATGTGCTAATCCCTCCAAGGGATACATCCTCAAAGAAGGAAAAAGACTCCAAGCCTTCTTTTGCACCCATGGAAGAAGAAGGTGTTGCCACCATGAAGGTGGCGCCGCTTCTCTCTTGTAGGCGCCATGGAGAAGGAGATATCATCTACTCTTGTGCCAATCTCTCCAAAGGATGCGCCATGAAGGAAGGAAGATGCTCCAAGGTGGTTTCATGCGCCTAGAGGGGATGAAACATGTCATCCATGGAGGTGGGCGACACCTCCTTGCATGTAGTCGCCATGGGGAGAGTTCTGGAGGTGAGTGGCTAGGTTGGAAGAGTGTTATGATTGATTTTTGGCTAGGGCTCTATTTAATTACGAATTTTCATAATTAATAAGCACCTAGATCCATTAATACTTAATGGATGCGGATCCGCAACTTAAGTGATGAATATATTTAATATAAATATTCACTTAAGTTGTTCGTGGCCCCCATGACTTAAGTTGTGCATTAATTGAATATAAATATTCAATTTAACACTTAAGTCGCGGGCCCCCATGTTACGTTTAAATTAATCGCAAAAAGCCTCCGAACAAAACCGGAGCTTAAACCCAATATTTGACCACTCGACTGAACCTAGTCCATCGAGGTCAAACGTGGTCACCCGAAGGTCAACCGGGGTCAACTGAAGTTAAAACGCAACATCATCCCAAAAGATCATCTCCAACTCATCAGATGCATCCGCGATGCATCGGACTCCCAAACTGACTCGAATCAAACAAATGACTCGATCATAGGCAATTCGATCAATACGAGATCTCGAGTGTCTAGGTGTGCGACGTTGTAGGTTCCTCAGACGTTAGCAGTGATAACCTCACATCATCACAAGCAATGAGTGGCACCTAGCAGTACATCATTGCTACCCAAGTCCTCAGAATGGAGTCATCATCGACATCCCCTAAAACTGCGACAAGATACATGTACACTCTAGTCCTTTTGCTAGGCTGATTATCCAAGTCGGACAAGTGTGTCACACTTGTTTATTCCAACATTAATGGTCATGACTCCATTCAGGCTTAACCTGGGTGTGGCCACACACTTTTAGTCATGCACCATGTAGGGGCCCATGGACATCAAACTTCCCCGCAGGGAAGGGGCAAATCCTCTATTGGCACATTGAATCTCTCATATGGCTCAAGATATACCCAATGACAACCGTTATGACTCCCCTGTTATATGGAGCGTTAGGTTGTATCAAAGTACATCCCTTACCATATAGAGATATCAATGCCCTCAAGTCCAGGACGAGTAAATCTCTGTCACTGTGATATTTGACCTGTGACACCAAGTCAAATCCTCACGGTGGGTCGATCCATTATATCTCCCTTGATATACCCATATGTCTGCGTTAGCAGCCCATGCTCAACCAACGCATATACCAGTCTCATGTGTATCATAGCTGTCCCTTATCCACTATGACACTTGACCGGGGATTATTCTTTGAGATTAAATAGAATCTATCTCCAGGGACATTATATATGCAAATGTACATATGACGCAGATGTACAAAAAGCATAACAACGACCATGCCAGGATGTATATACACCAACATGATGATCACAAGTGTGATCTAAAAAAAAATTGAGAAGTGAACTGAACAACAAAAAAAGACTTGTCTACTTGGCAGTGGTACTGAAGACATGAGTTGAAGTCAAAAGATCGCCAACAGTTTTGGTAGGTTGTCTTGCTACTTAAATAAAATGAGAGGTGATAAAGTTTATCTCGCAATAATAAATTTGCGTCTGACCCCAACATTTGATTTTGGATGATTTGGATTGGTGATTGTAGTATGTATGCTAGACTGGATTGTTTGTATGCTCCTAGCTGAATGCCTTATTGTTTAAAGATTGTGGGACATATTTGATTCAATTATTGTTAATAGACTCATCATCTGATTTCTCAAATTGGATCATCGTTAGCTCATGAAAATATCTGACTAGGGTGCATGCTTTCAGCTTGAATAGTTTCTTCCATACCTTATATGTATCTCATCTTATTTTATTCCTTAAGGACAAGCAAAGATCAGAGTATTTGATGCCTTGCATTTTGGTAGTGTTTTCTGATACCATTTTATCTTAAAACAAGGCATATTCTGGTGCTTTTATATAATATTCAGGCTTATTTACTTGCTTTGTTTGGAATCTTCACTTTTCCTTATCTTTTTGCAATTTCAAGTAAAATCACTCATTTCTAGAGGTTATTTGAAGATTTTAAAGTCATAGAGTGATTTCTGATGAAGAGACAAAGACTACATGGCAAATTTGGGATCAATAAGAGCTTTATTTGAAAATGACGGCCAGCACAAGATTTTAATCTTTGGTCGTGATCCGCAAAAAGGTCCCAAAACTCACAGTACACATCACAACTAGCCCATGACGATAATATTTGGCCGTGATCATAGGACTTAAGTCATTATGGCAACAACTCCTAACAAGCAACGAGGATTCTCATTGCATTATAGATCCCTTTGCCTAAACTGATATCCTGCCATTGGATCAGTCTCAAGTTTATCAATCCAATGCATTGGTCATGACTCAACTAGTGTGGCCACACATTCCTGTCATGCACCAATAAGGTGGGGCGCCCCTGAGTGGATATCATGCTTCCAATAAGGAAGGGGCAAATCCTACTATTGGTCATCCATGTCTCTACACAACTTATGACATGCCCAATGACAGTCGTTTTGGTCTCCCAATTACGGAGAGACGTAAGACTGTATCAAAGCATACTCATCATCAAATCTAGACATGAATACCTCAAGTCTAAGGATCAATGCAAACCTCTTGCATGTGAGATTGACTTGTTGACTAGACAAGTCAATCCTCACGGTGGATCACTCTAGTGCATCCAATGCACCTGTATGCCTGCGTTACTGTGCCCCGCACCTAACCAGCTCATACGCCAGTCTCACATGTACCAAAGCTGTCCCATATCTACTAAGGTACCTTGACTGGGGATATCTTACGAGAATAGATCCAACCAAACTCCTGGGACATTATTTATGCAACT
>CM050437.1:74520873-74536144 GCA_027562315.1 Costus pulverulentus | reverse complement strand
CCAACCAAACTCCTGGGACATTATTTATGCAACTCAATACATCAACACAGGTAGAGAAGTCTGCATAATAACGACCATGCCTTTAAAGAGAATAATAATTCTATCAAAATACATTTAAACAATGCCCGACCATGTCCAAACATTGGTTTGCAGGGCATATACACCAACACTGATTTCCCATTCCTCGGCTCGACGACATGTTAGATTTGATTTCTGGCGCGTCTTGGTTTTCGAAGCTCGACCTCCGCAACGGGTACCACCTGGTCTGCATTCGTGAGGGCGATGAATGGAAAACTGCGTTTAAGACCAAGGACAGTTTTTATGAGTGCCTTGTCATGCCATTCGGGTTGTCCAATGCCCCATCCACGTTTATGCGCTTGATGAGTCAGGTCCTCCGGCCCTACATGGGTAAGTTTTTGGTCATCTACTTCAACGACATTCTGATCTTTAGTCGGACCCGGGATGAACACCTAGAGCATCTCTGCTCCACTTTTGACCTCCTGCGCAAGGAGCGCCTCTTCCTTAACACGAAGAAGTGCTCCTTCCTAACCACCAGCGTGTATTTCCTAGGGTATATCATCTCTGACCAAGGGCTGTCCATTGATCCTGCGAAGGTTGAGGCCATCCGGCATTGGCCCGAACCTCGCACCGTGACTGAGGTTTGCAGTTTCTTGGGCCTTGCGGGATTCTACCACCGGTTCATCCGTGGATTCAGCACCATCGCTACACCCTTAACTCAGCGCCTTTCTAAGGATGAGTTTGAGTGGACCCCTGCCACTCAATGAGCTTTTGACTCGCTTAAGGACGCCCTGACCACCGCTCATGTTTTGCGCCTCCCTAACTTTTCGAAGGTCTTTGAGGTCGCGTGCAATGCTTTCGGTTCTGGCATCGGTGGCTCCCTTAGTCAGGAGGGTCATCCCTTGGCCTTCTTCAGCGAGAAATTGAATGCTGTTCGCCAGCGTTATTCTACGTAAGATAAGGAATTCTACGCGATTGTTCAGTCCCTTCGGCAATGGAGGCATTACCTCCTCCATCGCGAGTTTGTATTATACAGTGACCATCAGGCCCTTTCCTTCCTTAATGCCCAAAAGAAGCTGGGCGCTCACCATGCCAAGTGGGTCGAGTACCTCCAATAGTACTCCTTCGTGATCAACCACAAGGCGGGTAAAGAGAACGTCGTCGCGGATGCCCTAAGTCGCGTGCACCCACTTATGCGTAATGCGCACTCGCGTCAATACTTTTGACCATGTCAAAGAAGAGTACGCCACTTGCCCTGATTTTGGCGCCATCTACGCCACTTTGACCCAATCCACCGACCCCAACTCCCCCTACCACTTGTGTGAAGGTTACCTCTTCTTGGGGAATCGCTTGTGTATTCCTCGTTCTTCGCTTCGAGATCATCTTTTGCTCGAGCTTCATGTGGGTGGCGTCACTAGCCATCATGGCCATGACAAGACCCTTGAAATGGCGGAGGAACGCCTCTTTTGGCCCTCCCTTTGTAAGGATGTTGAGCGCATTGTGCGCCATTGCGGTACGTGCCAATTGTCCAAACCCCGCCCCTCGAACACGGGTCTCTATACCCATGTGCCAGTGGCCAGCGGCCCGTGGCGCAACCTGAGCATGGACTTTGTCCTTGGGTTGCCTCTGACCGCCTCTCGCTTCAACTCGATCTATGTCATTGTTGATCGATTTTTGAAGATGGCCCATTTTATCCCTTGTTCGCACACAGCGGACGCTTCTCACGTCGCCCATCTCTTTGTCCGAGAGGTTGTGCATCTCCATGGTCTTCCCTACACCATCGTGTCCGACCGTGACACACGTTTTGTGAGCCCCTTCTGGCACTCACTGTGGGCCCTCTTGGGCACCACTCTAAAATTTTCCGTGGCCTATCAACCCCAAACCGATGGGCAAACTGAGGTCGTTAATAGAAGTTTGGGCAATCTTCTCCGTTGTCTCATCGAGGACCATCCGAGGTCTTGGGATTCCCTCCTACCCATGGCCGAGTTCGCGTACAATAGTGCTTCCAATAGGTCTACGGGTCTTAGTCCCTTCCAGATTGTCACGGGCCACCAGCCGCGTAAACCTATAGACCTACATGACCTCCCCACAGAGTCCCACATCTCCCCGCATGCATACTCCTTCGCCCAGCATATCGCTAGTTTGCATGATGAGGTTCGGAGTCGTATCTTTCTGGGCAACACTCACAATGCAATGAAGGCCAACGAGCATTGTAGGCCACGCCATTTTTTTGTAGGTGAGCTGGTGAGGGTGCGTATCCACCCCGAGCGTCTATCGAGCAGAGCACATTTTAAGCTTCAACCGCGCTATATGGGGCCTATGCGGTTGTGCGGAGGATTGGCTCCAACGCCTACAAGCTGGACTTACCCGAGGACATGGGGATTCTCCCCGTCTTCAACATGGTGGACATCCTCCCTTTCCACGGTCCTTTGGAAACGCCATCCGACCCCGATGACCCGCTGCCTCCTAGTTCTCCGGAGGAGAACTCATCAGAATATGCAGCGGAAGCTGATGCAGGAGAAAATGGGCCTAGGAACACACTTGAGGGCAGCCCAACCCCTCCAAAAGATACCTGGGGAGAACCCCCAGGACCCTAGGAATTTTCCGTGGAAATTTCACCCAAGTCAGAGTTCCCCAGACCCCGACATGGCCAGGCCGTGCGCCCCATCACAACCGTGACACGGTCGCCTGAAGACGCGAACGCCAAGCACGGGCGTGACTCCAAGCACGGGCAAGTCGTGCCCGCGTCTGTGCATTTCGACGACGCCAAGCACGGGTGTGACTCCAAGCACGGGCGAGCCATGCCCGCCTCTGTGGATTTCGACGACACCAAGCACGGGTATGACTGCAAGCACGGGCAAGTCGTGCCCGCCTCTGTGGATCACAGTGACTCTGAACACGGCCATGCTCTCCATCACGGCCAGGGCGTGTTCGCGTCTATGGATCTCGACGACGCCAAACACGGGTATGGCTCCAAGCACGGGCAGGCCATGCCCGATCCTATGGATCACGGCGACTCTGAACACGGCCGTGCTCGCCATCACGGCCAGGCCATGTTCGCCCTGACTCGTTACAGCCCCGACGACCCTACTTCGACGTGCATCGCCCTCCCTACCATGTTGCTCCACCCAATGATGACCCAAAGGAGCCCAACAACGTGGAAATCCGATGATCCCAGCGCCAAAGTAAGCCTCGGATCGCTTCTTGGGAGTCATTAGTCCCCTTTCCGTACACACCGGCATGGCGCAGCCCAAGGGTGTTCCAAGCCAATCCCCTGAGGATCCAACTCCAAGTGGGCCACTCAATCTCATTAGTAACATGGCCCAAGATCAAGCCGCGACGGTGGTAGCCTAGCCCACGACTTCAAACTTTTGTTGTTTTGTCGCGATGTGCTCGGAGCGCATCTAAACCATCTCCGCCAAGACGCGTACGCTTAAGGACCAAGGACCTGCGCTCTTGTAGGAATAGTTGGTAGTTGGTAGGATTCTATGAGCTTTCTTGTTTTATGTGGCAGCTTAACCACTTTTTGGTAGTTAGTTTGTTAGGATGTTGTCCCCTTGTCTTGTTCCCCCTCCTTATCTTATAAAAGAGAGGGGTTAGCCAGCATTCCTCCTTAGTTCTCTTTGGTGTAGAGAGTTCTCCCGGTGAGCTTAGAAGTCGCCAGCATTGTGTGAAGACGAGCCGGAGCCTCGCCTTCGTCATTGTCGGGTCGAAGATGTCTCTTCGATTCCAAGTTGTTTCCTCTTCCGTTTTGAAGTAAATCCCACCTTCCAGTGGGTCAGGTTCACCTATTTTCTCCTTCTTGCTTTGATAACAAACTGGTTTTTCCCCTTTCATCTTCACCCACACCAATCCGCACGTCGGAGCGTGGTCGGTTCTCTTGTTTCTTTGGTTTGTTTCAGCCCTCAAGGCGGGCGAGCTGAACCCCTGCGCACTCGCTGTCCCCCACGTGGCTAAGCTTAAAACACGCTAGAGAGCTACAAGGAATTCTTTTAAATTGCTGCGAGGTTAGTGTGTTGCGTTAAATAGTTGGGTGCCGTCGCTTCTCATTCGCATAGGTGTTGCCCGATCGAATTCGCCACTGTTTCGTTGTGTTTTCTATCGGTTTTCCTACACTTTTCGAAGCATTTCTTCTTCCCTCATCTCACGACCCTCTCCCGTTTTACGTGCATCGTGTAACAACCCTAGAGTACGGCATAAGGACCCTCCCTCCTATTAGACGCTACATCACACTCGCTTTGGGCCCTTTTGGGCACCACTCTGAAATTCTCTACGGCGTATCACCCTCAAACCGATGGACAAACCGAAGTCATTAACTGTAGTTTGGGTAATTTGCTCCATTGCCTCATCGGCGACCACCCGAGGTCGTGGGATACCATCCTTCCCATGGTAGAATTCGCGTACAATATTGTTTCCGATAGGTCTACGGGTCTTAGTCCCTTCCAAATTGTCACGGGCCATCAGCCTCGTAAACCCATCGACCTGCATGATCTACCCATGGAGTCTCATCTATTGGAGCATGCATACTCTTTCGCCTAGCATATAGCTAGCTTGCATGAGGAAGTACGGCATCGGATCTTCTTGAGCAATACTTGTAATGCTATGAGGGCCAACACGCACCGTAGGCCACAACATTTTGCTGTAGGTGAGCTGGTAATGGTGCGCATCCACCCTGAGCGTGTTCCCCACCGGGCACACTTTAAGCTCTAGCCATGTTACATGGGGCCCTACGTGGTTGTGCGGCGGATCGGCTCCAACGCCTATGTTCTGGACTTGCCCGAGAGCATGGGCATCCACCCCGTCTTCAACATCGCGGACATTCTTCCTTTCCACGGTCCTTTGGAGGAGCCTATGGACACCGACGAGCCGCTTTCCCCTAGTTCTCCGGAGGAGAACCATTCAGACTGGGGGGAGTTGATGTAGGAGGAAGTAGCATGGAAGAAGGGGAAAATCCATATCAAAAAATAGCCCAAGAATCTCCCCTGTGAAGCCGTCATGGCCAGGCCGTGACCACCATCACGGGCGTGACAAGCCCGCACACCGCCATGCCCCCCCCCCCCCCCCCCCCCCCCCCCCCCCCCCCCCCCCCCCCCCCCCCCCACATCACCCCCCAGGAGGCCCGCTGATGATAAGCTCGGTGGAAGAACTCGAGCTTGAGCATGGGCGTGCGTCCCATCACGGGCAGGCCGTGACGAAGAACACAGGCATGCCATGACCAGCGCGGAGGAAAATGGAAAAACCGGATACCGTCCCCATAGAGTATGGCTTTAAGGACCTCCCACCTATAGTAGATCCATCAAATCTAGTATCAGAGGAGTTGTGCGTTCGATTCTTATCATTTGCATGGTCCAACTCCGCCGCATAGCATATTTCCATATAATTTCCGCATTTTCTCAGCATCTTGCATAGTCTGGTCCACCCTTGTTTGTGCATGGTGACTACGACGAGGTCATAAATCATGTCCTCCCAATTTCCGGATACCATCCCCGAAACCCAAAAGTCGGGTCTAGCCTTTGGAAGGGGCTAGCACCCGTCTAGAGTCTATGGTTGCGCTAGAAGCGCAAGTTGATGCGAAGCTTGAGGCACTGTCCACACGAGTGGACGCCCACAAGGCAAGCATGGATACCATGGTCCAGCAGGTTTTGGCTGGGATCCAGAACCTCACTGATCGCCTTGGGTCCACAGAGCATAGGCACCCAAACCCGGTTAATCCTCCGGCATCCGCAAACCCAGCCCCCACTAGAGAGTTGCCCCCGTTAGCCGCGCCCGCCCGTCGGAATGGCTACAAGGGCGAATGGGGTCGCCCAAGGCCGAACGAGGCTCACGGGGACCCAGGTCATGGTGATGACCCACATGATGACGACGATGTATGGGCTGCGCAAGGTCCCCAACCCAACAGTCGCTTTGGCCACTTTTGGGCCGCACCTCGCACCCCAGCACACACTCGCGTTGAGAGTCCTCGGGCGGATTTCCGCCGCTTCATTCAGAACACCCCCATGCCCTTTGCGGGCGGTCTTGATCCCACACAGTTCCTCGATTGGGTCGCGTCCGTTGATGCATATTTTGACCTTAGCGATTGGCCGCCACACACGCGTGTTAGGTACGTGCGCACCTTGCTTGAGGGGCTTGCATGCTTACACTGGGAAAACATGGAGCGCCAAAACGCACCACAAGTCCTTCCCCCAATCACTGAGTGGGTAGAGATGCGGTATCGCCTACGTGAGCGATACGTACCCCCTTCGTATAGGCAGCATCTCCTTGACCAGTATAGCAGCCTGCATCAAGGTTCGAGTATCGTAAAGGAGTATCGTCTCGCCTTTGAGACATTGCAACTCCGCTGCAACTTATAGGAGGACCCTGAATTGGTATTGTCCAAGTTAAAGAACGGGCTCCGTGGTGATATCCGCCGAGCCTTACCCACGTATGGTTCGGAGATGTTTGACCAGACCTTTCAGCGCACTAGAGACATAGAGCATGACCTTCACGCCGCGGCTAGGTGCACAGAGGTTGGGTCCCATAGGCGACCTCATGCAGGCGGTCCCCCGCATTTCCACCCTCAACCCGAGTGGCCAGAACCTCGTCCGGACCCACAACCCACACCCTAGGCGCGTCAGTCCCCTAGGCGTCCACACCCCGAGGCCTCGTCTTCTCGGCCCAAGTGGGAAGAGAAGGGCAAGGCTATGCTCCGTGGACCCAAGGTAACCCTGGGGCCTCATCTTCCTTGGCTGCCTAAAAAGCGGCGACATACTCAGCCTCAGTCATATAATTAGCTATGGTGGACTAGTTGAAGCTTTTCCAGCTTACAGCGCCTCCATTCAACTTAAACACATAGCCTACCTACGATATGAAGTCATCAAGGTCTGACTGGAATGATGCGTCAGTGTAGCCCTGAACACTGAGCTCTTCCTATCACCCATAGACCAAGAACAAATCCTTAGTTCTTTTCATATACTTCAGAATGTTCTTTACAGCAACCTAGTGCTGCAGACCTGGATTGGAATAGTATCGGCTGGTTATGCTCACAGCATAAGCCATGTCTGGTCTAGTATATAACATCATATACATGATTGATCCTACTGCTGAAGCATAGGGTACTCGAGTCATGTCATCTCTCTCAGCCTGTGTGGTCGGACATTGTCTCTTTGAGAGAATAAGGTCATGTCTCACTAAAAGGTATCCATTTTTGGATTGCTCTAAGTTGAACCTCTCCAGGACTTTATCAATGTAGATACTCTAACTAAGGGCCAGGAGCTTCTTGGATCTATCCCGGTAGATCCTCATGCCTAGGATATAGGCGACCTCCCCTAAGTCTTTCATCTCGAAACACTTCCCCAACCATGTCTTCATAGCTTGAAGACTTGGGATGTTGTTTCCGATAATGAGTATGTTGTCGACATATAAGACCAGAAAAATCACCAAGCCCCCACTGAATTTTCTGTACGCACAGGCATTATCTTTGCTTTTGATAAAGCCATAATCCCTTACTGCCTAATCAAACCAAAGATTCCAACTTCGAGATGCTTGCTTTAATCCATAAATGGATCTTTTTAGCCTGCAAACCTTATTGGCTTCTGCAAGATGGATGAAGCCATTAGGCTATGTCATATGCACATCCTCTGTCAACTTCCCATTAAGGAATGCTGTCTTTACATCCATCTGTCATATCTCATAATCGTGATATGCAGCTATAGTAAGCAAGATTTGAATAGATTTGATCACGGCAACTGGCGAGAAGGTTTCATCATAGTCCACCCCGTGGACTTGTCTGAGTCCTTTAGCCACAAGTCTACCCTTATAGGTAACTATGTTACTATCCATGTCAGTGTTCCTCTTGAAGACCCATTATGGGGTTTACTCCATCAAGTAGCTCAATCAAATCCCAGACTTGGTTAGCCAACATAGAATCCATCTCGGATCTCATGGCCTCAAGCCATCTCTCGGAATCCGATCTAGTGATAGCCTCATTATAGGTCCTGGGTTCATCCTCAATTATAAAGATCACATTGTGTTGGGTCGGCAGTGATCCATTCGTCTCAAGTGCACGACGAATCCTCCCAGACCTACATGGGATCTGTGTCTGAGCCTCCAGTCACCCAGCAACCTGTGTAGGTGGCTCAAGTTCGATCTCAGTGTCTTGTGGTTGCACTTGGACCCCATCCAAGTCAAACTTTCTCCCACTGACCTCTTTCATAAGAAATTTTTCTCTAGAAAGACAACAGCCCGAGCAATAAAAACTTTGTTCTCAGTGGGAACATAGAAGTAGTATCCTTTAGTTTCCATAGAATACCCCCACAAACACACATTTATCAGATCCGGGTTCTAGCTTGCTAGAATCCTGACGTTTGACATAAGCCTCACATCCCTAGACTTTGATAAAAGAGAGATTTGGTCGTCTCCCACTCCATATCTCATATGGAATCTTGGAGACACTCTTAGATGGAACATTATTTAGTATGAGAGAAGTTGTCTCAAGTGCATGACCCCAAAACGAGGGTGGTAGAATTGCATGACTCATCATAGATCAAACCATGTCCAACAAAGTTTGATTTCTCCTCTCAGACACACTATTCCATTGAGGTGTTCCAGGAGGAGTGAGTTGGGATAGAATCCCACACTCTCTAAGATAGTCAAAGAACTCACCGCTCAAGTACTCTCCACCACGATCTGATCGAAGAGTAGATCTATCATGCTGATTCTCTACTTCATGTCTGAACTCCTTACATTTCTCAAAGGATTCGGACTTATGTCTCATTAAATAGACATAACCATATCTACTGATGTCTTCAGTAAATGTGATGAAGTAGTTGTACCCTCGTCTGGCTTGTTTACTGAATGGCCCACGCACATCGCTATGTATGAGATCCAATAAACCTCCTGTCTTCTCACCAATCTTAGTGAAGGGTGTTTTTGTCATCTTCCCTAATAAAAAATGCTTACAAGTATCAAACTCCCCCAAGGAGGTTGAATCTAACAATCCATTTGCATGGAGTTGTTGAATGTGATTCTTGTTTATATGGGCTAATCGACAATGCCAGAGGTATGCACCAACTGAACCATTCAATTTGATCATTTTATGATTTATGTTATATATAGAGTTATCCATGTCCAAGACATATAATCCATTGCATAAAGTACTCTTCCCATAAAACACATTTGAAAATGAAAACGAAGAAAAGTTCTCTTTTCTTTCAAACTTAAATCCCTTCCTTACTAAAAAAGGAATGAATATAATGTTTTTGGTAAGGAAAGTATATAGCAATTATTTAACTCTAACTAAAGTCTAGAAGGTAGGGAGAGTGTCAAATGTCCTACAACAACAGCAACAACTTATGCCCCATTTCCAACTCATAGGTCAATCTCTCTAGGCTGCACTGATCTACTTCTTTTGAGCCCCTGCATATTTGTACAAATACGAGCTCCGCATGCGGTATCCAATACTCATGACATAGAAGTAGAAAGGTTGACTTTAGTAACATAAATACCTGAGCAGGAAGACGAAACATTGCTTCTCTTCTTCTCGTTCTAAAGTTATATGCGGTCCTCTTTCAAGTTGCCCTACTTGCCACAATGTAAGCACCTATCTTTCTTTGTCCTTCTCACTTTTATTTTCAATGCTTTGGTCAAGCCCTTGGGCTTACCTTTGCATTGAAGGACTGCTTTAGAGGTGTCATAATTTTCTATTCTAGCCTGTCCCTCGAAGTGCTGCTTTAGGTTATGAATAATCTTATAAGCATTATGCTCTTCATGTTGCCTTTGCAATTCAGGCAACATGTGGCTAGCATCAGACAAGCAACCTCTGAAGCATCCTTGTGATGCTTATGAAAAGCATCCCTCTCAGCTGCTGAGGCTAAGTGTGAAAGGGGGTCAGTAATAGGCTGCTCAAGGACATACAACTTCTTCTCGAGCTTGAGGACTATCCTCAACTTCTGATACCAGTCCATTAAGTTAGTTCCAACCAACTTATCCTTCTCTAGGACAGATCATAGTAACCATCTGCTATTGTTCGTAACCATTAATCTACAACAACCAAGAAAGTAGATTAGTACTACTTTGGATCTTTTAATATAGACTTGCATTAAATGATCATGACTCCCATTATTTTAATCGAATTGACAATCCACAAAGTTAATCAGGAAATCCAAGATTTCCTAGTGAGATGGGATCCTTATTTCACATGAGGCTTTGCGTCCCATGAGGGTGGGATGAGATGCACAAAGTGACTCATGCTTCTTAAGATAGGCATGCCAGCCGATTGCACTTGGCAATTCCCCTTATTGAAATAGTCTAGGTATTTCATGTCCAGCGAGGTCTGGATACAGCATGAAACCCTAACCTCTCAATGCTACCTCTAGAGTTCCATCATGTGGCCACCAATATGAAAAACTAGTTAAGTCTGTCCCGACCGTTATGCCCAGGGCCAATGAGTTTCCTTGAGAAGGCACGTCTAGGTTAAAACTGGACTAGGGAAACCATTGCCACCACACGCCTTCTAAAGATAAGTGGGTGTGTCCCACGAGGGTGGAAAATAGTGCATTACACCACTGATTTATAGCTTGACGAGGGCTATGCGTTAAAAGGCTATTTCAGACTTGATATTGTTTTTAAGGGTTTTTGAGGTCTCATCCTCTTAGTTTTATCTTTTGTCTAACATTACAGGCATGCAATCCTATAGTGATAACAAAATAATAAAACTCATCCAAGCATGCTTTAGCAGATATGAAAAGTAGTAAACAAGTGGTGTGGTCATAGCCTAATCAACACATTGAACTATCACATACCAAAGGATGTTCAATGTTTGACCTAGGTGACAAGCCCCAACAAGACCTAACCTAGCCGCCACTAAGCTTTATCTTCAAGTGTGGCTCCAATGTCATTCACACCAAGGCATAGCACATAAACCCTAAGGTTCGATCAAGACCTTGGTGGCTTCTCCATGCATGATGCGCCATCATGCTTGTGCCAAGAGGGATAGCTCACAAACCCTAGGGTTCGGCCAAGCCCTTACTTGTGCCGCCAAGCAAGATGCGCCATCATGATTGATGCACCATGATGCATTCTCCATAAGGGATGCGCCCCTAACCTTGTTTGTGCGTTTACAAAATAAAAGGAAAAAAGCGGCACGCATGCCTCATATAAATACATCACAAGCATACAAGGGGCTTGACTATAACCACAACACAATGCACAATCAAGATATCTATCTCATGCTTTTCTATATGCTCATGAAAAACATAAAACTGAATTTTAGTTTTTCATTAAAAAAATATGTCTTTCAATCTCAATGTCTCTTTGCAAATCTTGGATTTTTCGTTTCTCTCAGGAGTTTACAAGTGGTGCATGCATGCTCCAAGTACGCTTGCTGTCTACCCTTGCAATCCTTAACCTGCCAAGATTAGGGCAATCACTCAGTTCATGCCCCGCATAATCTTGACAAGTCCCAAACAGTAGGTCTATTCTACATGCGTGGGGAGAAATTAATTCTCTCACATATGGGTCTATCCCACCATGTGAAGAAAGCAAAAAATCAAAGAAACCAAATAGATGTTAGGAACGAAAAACTTATAGTTTTTCCTACTTAGAAAAACCCATGTGCATATGCAAAGTTTTAAAAAAATTTCAGATGGCATGTGAGCATACAATCAAAGCATAAAACACCATTCAAGTCTCGCAAGTCGCTCTGATACCACTATTGGGAAACCCAAGGGATTTTAAAATTTTACAAATATACACAGCAGAAGCAATCCCCAAAATATGCGCCCTTCGTAGTCTCACACACAGCCGATGCTCGAGTTTTCTTCTTCCACGCCTGGTGCTAGCCTCGAGAAGAAGATCCACGCCTTGGGAGTTCTCCTTAAGCACTTGCGTCACCCACAAGAAGGATGCGCCAAGAGGATAGAGAAGGAGGAAGATGCTGCCAAGGTCTAACCTTGCAGATGCCAAGAAGAGAGGAAGGAGGAAGATGTCACCAAGCTCCAAGCTTGCGAATCACCAAGAGGAGAAGATGTGTGAGCTCGCTAAACCCCCCCCCCCCCCCCCCCCCCCCCCCCCCCCCCCCCCCCCCAACGTAATCTCCTCTTCTCTTCTTCCTTTTATAGAAAACATGGTGCCCTTTCAAATTCAGAATTAAATTCCCATTATGGCTCTTAATAGCATTAAATGCAAAATTAAATATAGAATTAAATTCTCATTATGGCTCTTAATAGTATTAAATGTAGAATTAAATTTTGAATTAAACTCATAATTAAATTCTCATCATCTCTTACTCACCGTGTCAATTCCCTTGCATGACATGATCTTTTGGGTTTTTGGGACTGGCCTGTTTCAGGGATTGCTTCCGCTGTGTATGTTTGTAAAATTTTAAAATCCCTGGGGTTTCCCAACATAAGGTTCATGCTACTATGGGCCCCTTTGATTTCGTGCGAGCCCACCTTTGCTACTCCAACAGCTAATGCCTGATCTTTGCGCTTTCCGGCAATGACTCCTTCCATCTTCGAGGTTCACCCTTTCCCTGTATTTTTGTCACTGGCTTTCTTCCTCCAGCAGTCGCGACCGTCCTTTGGTGCACCCAAACCTGCTACGATTTCTTGCGCTCTCTGGTTTGCACTCCTGATTAGCTATGGCCCCTAAGAATCGAGGCAAAGGGAAGCATCCTACTAGCTCTTCCCGCTCTTCTCCTCCACCTAGGGCAAACCCTGGTTCTGCTGTTGTTCAGATGTGTGACGACAAACAAGCAGCACGATACCAAGTTCTGTTTGGCCAACACATTGTCAACACGAGATATCTGGACCCGGCTACTCTTGCGACCCTAGGGCTTTTTTATGACATTCTTTGGATGTACCAGCACTTTGGTTGGGGGCGCTTCATGCAGCACGTGCATCCCACATATATTCTGTTGACACTAGAATTTCTAGGTTCTGTGGAGGTTAAGGTCGAATCATTGGAGGCTGATCCTGGCCTCATCTCCTTCCATGCTCACTGATCTGAATGACATCTATGGGTTCCTAGCACAAGCTTCTAGGATTGGTCACCCAACTTCAATGAAAATATATCCTGGGGTTGCATCTCTTCCATGACTGCCTACTCACCGCGCACCACCCGCGCCACAACCATCTCCAACCCTTGCATTCGATATGCTACTCGCGTGCTCACCCACAAGATCTTTGCACGAGGGGGTAGAGATGGGATCGTATGCCAGCCTGAGTTACTATGCCTCTGGGGTGTGCTTCATCACTTCCAAATCAATTATGAGTACCACCTAGCTCGACAATTCATGCGGGCTACGAATGCGACAAAGGGCAACATCATGATAAGTGGTTTGATTATGCCGATAGCCCTCTCCTTTGGACTTAGCCCCTATGGGCATCCCAAGGCCATCAGAAGTCGGATATTAGACATTGAACATTGTCTGTCCATGAAGATGATCGTCTGGCACGAGGATGTGTAGCACCTAACCTATGCAAACACTTCTACTACCATGCTCCTACCAAACGCTACTCGCACCGATGTGCGAGATAGCACTGACTGGAAGCTGTCCCCGGGGCCTACTGCAGCTAATGTCGCCACTGCTCCACTTGATATCGCTCCTGGTTCACCTCTGCCCACCAACCCAAGACTGTGGAATACCCTTCCACCGATGAGGTTCTCCGCCTCATCCACCATGATCAAATTGAACAAGGGAAGCGGATCGACCACCTTGTTGATATCACCACAACCATCCAGGAGTTCTTCTTCTCACATTTTCTAGGATATCCATCCAACTAGGAGGAGGACAGTGTCCACACAGACGACGATGACGATGACCGTGATGACAGACGATACCACCACAACACTATTCACATCTCGGACTCCTCACCCTCTGATGACGATGATGATCTCAATGGATGTAGCGAGTAGCATTGCACCTCTGTGAGTGCCCATCTTCTTTTGTTCTTTTGTACATACTTCGTGCATTGGGGGCAGTGCACCCTTTTGCTTTGGGGGGGATTCTCATGCTTTGTCTTGCTTTAGTGCTTTGATGCTACTTTGTTTTATTCTTACTGCTATTTTTATCACATGATCTTTAGTTGAAAATGCTACCTGTGCCCTCCTATTTTGAAATTTTATGCTCTATATCACGGTTTTTGCATAGCTTTGACATAACTATATTTTTCTTAATGATTCTATACTATGTTGGATGTTATATTCTAGTCACTTGATTTCTTATGCACTGAACACTTCAAGATTAAACCTTGATAAGCTTCGTATCTAGAAATAATCTATGTTTTTGCATGCATACTATATATTTGTATGGACATAGATCGATTCACTCCACACATTTATTGTTCCTCTTGGTAGCTCTTAATATCAGTTTTGGTTTACCTTACCATAACTTGGCATTGTAACCGAAGAGAAAAGAAAAAGAAAGAAGCAGTGGTACCGAAGTTATGACTTAAACTACAACTCCTCAAACTTGGCACTACAAAAGAAGAGAAAAAAAAAGAGAGAAAGAAGTAGTGGTACCGAAGTCATAACTTGGCACCGTACAAACACAAAAAAATGGAGCAGTGGTACTGAAGTTATGAGTGTTGACCATTACCGATACTATGAACTGTTTACCTTTACCTTGAAACTCTAGTGGGTTTCAACTCGTGTGGTGGGTGAATCTTGATATTGATATTTGACATATAGCACAAATGTTATAGCTGGATTTATCCTAGATGCCTCGCTTTACATTTTGACATCTTTAGAGTTTTCAGTACTTTGTAGATCTTGTGACTAGACTATGGTTTTAGCATTTTTGGATCATTAGGGAATGTATCTTATGTCACATAATTGTTCTTCCCGATATTTCTTATTGACTCTCTTTTGCTTGGGGACAAGCAAAGAATTAAGTCTAGGGGATTTGATGTCACTTATTTATATATCATTTTCTATGCAATTTTATCATCAAAAACATTGTTACTCCATTGCTTCTGCACTATAATTGCCCTATTTTTATTATATCTATGGAATCTACATATTTTGGTATTTTCTTAGTATTTCAGGGTAAAAATGATAAAAAAAAAAAAAAGGTGAATTGCAGAATTTCAAGATTACAGGAGATCTCATGACATCAAGAAGGATTTACTTAAAGATTTTTAGAGCATTTGGAGCCTGTAACTGAAAGGTTCCCCTAAGAGGGGGCGAAACCCTAATAGGCGCAATTAGAGGTTTAACGCAGCGGAAGAAAAGATTTCAAGATCGATTGCATGCATGTCATATGATCAACTTTGAT